>CM066214.1:2655000-2983602 GCA_033675125.1 Athetis lepigone
GTTGTTGCAATTTATCAACTTTGGCTCGCAATATAATATGAACGAAGACGTCAAAACTCAGTGCGTGACACCATTTTTAAACAAAATTTATACTGGGTTAGGTTTTGACTCTTTTTTTATTTCATACCTTCAAATATTACTGCGCAATGTAGTTTACTGTAAATATCTATATATGTAGGTCTCTTTGATAATTTTCACGTGCCTTTGATATTTTGTGATTTTGATATAAAATGTTATTGTGTGAAATAACCAAAACAATTTCGTATTCTTAGTATAGAACGAATTTTGCATAATTAACATAACAGTATTGGTTGGGAAGTATTGGATTAAGTTAATCATTATTATTTAGGTTAGTAGATCATTATTATTTAGATTACTTTTATAAATAGGTTAGAAAGATAATATTTTTTGGTTATAAAATATTTACAAAATGGTGGCAGCCTATAGCAGCCCAGTGAGCGTTTAAAAAGGCTACTTAATGCCGCCAGCAGTATAAATACTCACACATGTACAATTATTAAGGCCAGAGGCCAGAGAGAAGACTTTTGATGAACCACTGTATTGCCATTGACTATAAAGTAGTTCTATATGAGATCACCGATATACCAGTAGACTTGATAAGTAGACTGAATGGGTGCCATTACTTGGACGGAATTTTGGGGATCTTTGAGCAAAACAATAAAACCCATTTCAGAATTTTTGTACAACTTAAATCCGTATGGATGGATATTGAAGATACGCACAAACATAACATAATACAGATATAATTATACACCCTGTAGATTTGTGATAAATCTCAATAACTTAGGCCTCATCGTTTGATCGGCAATGTCATGTAGCACAAGTAAAGGAAAAACTCCAAAATCCGTAAATTTGTAGTTTTTTTTTTTCAAATATTGTTGATGAATGTAGGTGTCCATTTTACGGAACCCTTGTTGCGCGAGTCCGACTCACACTTGACCAGCTTCATTATAAACTTATGCTAAACACACGGTTACGCAATACACACAGTTGTCGACAAATGGTTTTACGAATGCAGTAAATTGAATGAATATACAGCTATACACATTTCAATAACTCACTTGTATTTGTTTAAAGAGCTGTTAGCAGTACAACAGCACTCAGTTGATCTTTAAAAATACAAGCATTACATAGGTTTAAGTTCACGCTGTTCAGCAGTACTAGGCTTTTACTTAGCACTTAGATGTGCTATTACACAACAAAAGGCACTAAATACAGCTCAAAGCCGTTTAACGAATTTCGGTGCATTATAATGATACAAGTTTATGCTATTAACCAGCATTAGGCATTATCTTACTACTTTAAAATGCTATTGTAGACCCTAAGGCACTAAAAACAGCTAAAAGTTGTATAGAGGATTTTCGTGGCATTATAATGGTTCATATTTATGCTATTAAACAACATTGAGCATTTATTTACTACTTAAAAATGCTACTGTAAATCCAAATGCACTAAAAACAGCTCAAAGCTGTACAACAGCATTGTGGTTTGCTGCACTGAAACTAAAGGCTTTACAAAAGCATTTTGATATACCATTATCCAACCGTTATACAGTATAAAGCATCTAAACGGTTTTGAAATGCCAATATAAAGCGTCAAGATGCTCGGTGAACTTATACTAGGTGTATTTTTGGTATTGCTCAACCCGCTAGGAGATGATTCTACTCATAAAAACAAACAACTTTTATTATGGAGCCAAATCTGAAATCGCGAAAAAAATATCAGCTGTTACTAACAAAAGTTCAATGCCCTCCGACCATAATGTTAGAAACAGCTGATATTTTTTTCGCGATTTCAGAGTTGGTTCCATAATAAAAGTTGTTTGTTTTCATGAGTAGAATCATCTCCTAGCAGGTTGAGCAATACCAAAAATACACCTTGTATAAAAGTTTATACGGGCCTTAAGTTTTACATAAGTTTAATTTTCGTTTGTTAAAATGCTTTCTGTGTTACTTGGGCAGGAACGGTCGTGATGGCCCAGTGGATATGGCGCCCGCCTCTCGTGTAAGAGGTTGTGGGTTCGAATCCGGGCAAGTACCAATGTGATTTTTCAATTCATATGTACTTTCTAAAGTTTATCTTAGACATCACTGACATCCCGTGCCTCGGAAAGCACGTAAAGCCGTTGGTCCCGGTTGTCATTCGTAGAACTTTGACAGTCGTTACTGGTTAGTCAGAAACTCAGACCAGTCTAACCAAGAGGTATCGTGTCGCCCAGTTACTGGGTTGTGGAGGTCAGATAGGCAGTCGCTCCACGTTGTGAAAAAGGCTAGGTAGATGATGATTTTTTTGCCCTGTCATGAAGACGCTTCTAAGTAGGTACCAACAAACAGAGGTATTTTTAAATAGATTAATATCCACCAAAAGCCTTAGATGTAAATATTTAATAGATTACTTACATAAAGTTCCAATTTCAAAAACTCCACACTAACGCACACTTAAAGAACATTATGACAATGACACACTATCGGGAAAAGTCACACACGTCACACGTGACATTTTTACAACGTTTACCTAATGGTAAACTGTCAGTGTGCCATTTTTTATAACCTATCTACATGTTTTACTTGTTACATTGATCTCTTTCTAGATAAAACAACATTTAGCAAATGCCTGATAAAAATGTTCGAGCAATAATTGCTTTGTGCTACTGTAATTTTTCACCGCTACCTCGGTTTGCTTGTCATTATTTACCGCGCTTCTATGCTAGGCTTTACTGATGATTATATCTGTATTTTTGTAGCCGTGAGCAAAAAGTTGCTATTAAGAAAATGGTGCCTACAGTTTGCTTTATAAAATTCGTAGTCTATTAATGGGTTGTTTATGTATGTGTTGGGTTTTGGTTAATGAGTAAGTAAATGATTTTTTGTAGATCGAATAAAGGCCAATAATATCTAGGTTTTCCCTATTCTGAGTGTTGCCCTCTATTCTATTCGAAACACCCTTTGCAATAAGCGACGAAAATAAAAAGTCTTTTTTTTCAACTAACCAAAGAACTGTTTTTGAACAGTTTTTTCGTGAAAGAGTAACAAACATCCATCCATCGATTCTCACAAACTTTTCCATTTATATTATTAGTAGGATAATTAAATAGTTTTTCCGAATTTCAAATAACGCACTAAAGAGTTTTCTCATCTTTATACTTACGTTCAAAACTGGCCGTCATGTGCAAAAAACAGGTTACAGCCATTATTTGTTGAGAAAAATAAGAAATAAAAAAGAAACACAAATGGCGTTTCTAATTTTTTCGACGAAAGAAGGCCTGCAACCCTTAAGAAATAATAAATCAAAGAGAGTCCAATGAGGTTCTATTGAAAATAGTATTCGAACTTTTACAAAATATAGCTGTAGTATTATAGGTTTTCCTGTTAGGAGTCTACTTGTTAAATATTAAATGAAGGAATAATATCCAATAAGTTTATATTTAAAATAAGCTGTCCCCTCGCTGTTTCACCCATCTTTGGTTACTATACCGCTTCCGTAAGTTGCAGCGTGATCTTTAATAGCTTATATTCTTCCTCGATATTTTTTTTGACGTGACAACGTCTTAAATTAGGTTGCGGCTGGGAGTCACTTATGAAAAAGTGTAACGCTCGGTAACGTTACGATGAGTCACCGAACGAGAGAGAGGCCCGCCGAATGCCTTGCGTCTCTCTCCCACTCAACTATGATCGGTAAAAGACGTTGTCACGTAAAATCTTCGCCCGTAAAACCGACTTTACAGGCAACCATTTTTTTTACCCTAAAGGGAAGGCTATAGGTCTTTCAACCATATTGCCTAGTCTTTTGGCTCAATATTTTCTTCCGTTCGATAAATTTAAGTCACGTTTATTTCTACAGTATTTCCTCAGTTTTCACAGTATTGTAATGGCTTTTGGGGATGAAGAATTTCTTTACTTATTTTTATACGAATACTAGCTTCTGCCCGCGGCTTCGCTCGCGTTAGAAAGAGACAAAAAGTAGCCTATGTTACTCTCCATCCCTTCAACTATCTCCAGTTAAAAAATCATGTCAATCCGTCGCTCCATTTTGCCGTGAAAGAAAGACAAACAGACAGACAGACAGACACACTTTCCCATTTATAATATTAGTATGGATGAAAAATTTATGTTGAGTTGCATATATGTTAGCCCGAATATGAAGAATTTGTACGTTAAGTGTAACATGTATGCCAGCCAAAGCTCTTAAAATCAAAAATTGCCTTACACTTGTACCCACAACATAGCAAGACCGAATTAGAATTTGTCATAGGTTCCAAGCCCATTATGGTTGCCTTCAGACCCACTAACGATCTATCAAGCCGTCCACAGCAATGACCATTTGTCCGGACAACTGATACCATCGGTCATTAGATTAATTCACACGTCGAGGTGTCCCATTTACCGGTAGAGCAGATGTGTAGACTTGTTAGTCAATGGCTATTTTTTTTTTCATAAATTAGCATAGAATTTCTGGACCGATGACCGTTGGGGTAGAGTTCTTGAGTTGAAACACAAGGTAGATAAGTTGGCAAATATCTGCAAATGTAATGTTATAGGGGATGCTTCCCAGTAGCACACAAAATTCAAAGTTTTGAACGTTTTTTGCAATTTGCCGCTCAGTGTGTAGGTGTGTGTTGATAATAATAATAATAATAAACCCGCAGGGCAGCTTGGGGCGAGCTGTCGGGCAGTAGCGACCCCGTGGACCTGACCTCCTGGGAGACCCTTTGTTCTTCATCTCTGGCTTGCCTTAACTGGCCGGCCAGAGTGAGCACTGACGAGGAACAAGGCTCCCACCTCACTCTTGCCTTAATTGGCTGGTTTGAGTGGAGATTCGCAAGAGCAAATTTGCTCGGGGGAAGGAAGTATTCCAGTAAGATGCTGGTAGGGATCTTGACCGTACTTCCGGGATTGTCCTGATAGCCGTGGAATACCTCTCCACTCCTCCAGCACCTCGATATATGTTGCCCCCTTGTCGCTACGTCACTATGTGCTAGCGGCCGTTTTCGGGGGCCCATTTACTGAGTGTGCAAGTCACCCCCTGCCTTTTTATCCGTGTATACAAGCATTGGTTAGGCAGGGGCCATAGTCTTTCAATAGTTTTAGGTAGCAAATCCACCTTAACAACCCAAACCCATAGCCCAATATTTTTAATTTTCATGACCATCAATAGTCCTTCACCAACCGGGGATTGTCTTTAGGTGCACTTACATAGTGCATATGGAGATAATCGTCGGTTGGTGTCCCATTACATAATAATATAAAGTCTTGACCAAGGGGCCTCTGCGAGTTGGCTTTGGCCCCTCGCACGCCTTCCAAAGGTCCGGGACCCCAGGGTCCCGAGTAATTCAAACGAATTTAAAATAATAATAATAAAATCATTTATTCTCTCTTCACAATAAGTGGGCTTAAGATAAAAGTAAGCTCTAAACTGAAAAACTATTTCCACTTTTGTGAGAGACTGGTGCCTGAATTAGGTTTTAGGAGTAAAACCTGTGTTACAGGTCACCAGGACCCTCACCTCGGTAAGTGTAATATAGCACATAATATTTAGTTTTAGTGATAAAGTTTAACATAAATGATCATGCAGGTTTAAAAACAAGTTAAAGTAAAACAATCTTAATATTAAAACAGTGAATTACAATTTTAGCAGAAATATCCAAGAAAAGTGAGTGTGTGAACGTAAGGGGTGTGTATGAGTGAATTAGGAAATGAGTAAGTGTCTGTCTGTAAGTGAGTGAATGAATGAATAGTGAGTGTGTAGTTTATAGCGAGTAGGTAATCATGAATTGGTATGGTACAGCTACGGAAAATGGTTCTTGTCTGAATTATTATTATGGATAAATAAGTCTTTTTATTTTCATTGTTATTTATTTTTAAATATTTGAATTTAAAAGGTTATTTGGGGACGTTTAAGAAGTCTTCCGTTTTATGGTAGTCTAGGGATTTAAGAAATTTTGTTAGGTCTTTCTTGCATTTGGATTTGGTTTTGGGATACAAATTCAAAATTTTATTTATTTTATTATATAGGTGTTGTCCAAGAAAGCAGTAAAATTTGTGGGATATATAATGATTTGCGACTGTAATAGGCCATTAGTTACATAATTATAATTAAATCATCACATTTAAATCATCAAAACAGCCCTCAAAGTGCATATAACTCTTTGATTCTACGATTCTCTACGATTGAATGACATTTCATGAAGTAGGCAATACACATCACCCAGACAGTGAGCTGCATATTGCAAAAATTCTTAAGAAAATTTGAATTTTGCGGACTACCTTGAACATCTAGGTACCTTTAATGCCCTTAGACTAGGTGGGACGATAATCTTCGTAAGATGGCATGCTATTGAAAAGCTGTGGTCTGCTGCCGGTTGATGATGGATCCTAGATCTTTTACAGTCGTGCAAAGCAGTCAGAAGCCCGAAAGTCTGACAATCAAGCTTACAAAGAAAGGGGTCGGGAGCAGTCATTGGATGATTTCCCACTCACCAAAAATAAAAAAAAAACAAAGAAAGGGGTACCGTGTTACCCAGTATCTGGGTAATATAGTCGCTTCGTGAGTAACTAGTATTCAGCTGCAGAGTTAGACTGGAAAGGCCTTGAATTCGCAAATGTAAGTAAGTATTAAATGCTATTGCTATTCACACAGGTATTGAACACCATAAAGTACTGCTAAGTGCTACAGAAATAGGCATTGAATGTCATAAAGTATGTCATCACAATCCTCCAAGTGAGTCTGCGTCTAAAAGCTGTAAACACAGATTTGTCTTAAGCAATACTGCAGTAAAAGCACCTGATTTATTAAAACATTGCTTATACTCTTAGAAAATAGCTTGATAATGTACAACCTATAATGACCTGGCTGATAATATTTATGCAACAACGTTCTATCCGGTACTATTAGCGTGATGCCTCATACATTACTTTGTAACGATATAATAATAATTTAAACAAAAACACAAGTTCAGTTAACCCTATGTTTCATGCATAAAATTGCAAAATAATGTCCGACCATTACCTAAATTTTTGCACACTCGAAAAAAATAAATTGCAGATACGAAAAGCTGCACAGTGTAAACAAACCATAATAAACAGTTACAGCACATGTTACGTTACCACCTACAGCGTTTTAACAGAAGGTATTACATAAATCAATCTGTTTCACCCCATTTTGACAGCTAGCGTCGCCATCTTAGATCGGTAGCGTGCATTCACTTGTGTGGTCTCGTTTCGTGGGTCTCGCACTTGAAATCAATGACAAAATATTGATAAAAAATTAAAAACTCGGCTTGGGATAAAAACGATGGTTCTAAAAATATTTTGAAGTTATCATGAAAGTTGTTGGTAATGGTGATTTTTTTTCTTCCAAAACATAAGATAAATACTGTTTCTAAGTATTTTATCCAAGATTTTGCACGTCAAAGTAGTTTTCTAAATAAGGCTATCTAAAAACTTCCAACTACATTACATATTAAGTTGAATTCAATTTGAAAGAGGATTATTGCAGTTTGCAGTCATAAATAAAAAATATTTATTAAGTTAATTAATTTATTTTACAATAATTGATACTTATACAATAATTAAAACAATTTATTTTACAATAATTAATAAGTACTAAGCTAATTTTAACCATCATGTTTCAATTAACTACTTTTGCCGGTGGAACTGACATCTGCCAACATTCAATGCATTTGTCGCAAGTTTGCAAATGTCATGCAAAACAGGTAAACTGCCCCTAAACTTCAGCAGGTGTTGCAATAGACTAATTGAATGTTATAAAGAATGTTTAACAAACAACAATTGAAAACATAAAAATATTATATTCCAACTATATTTCCCTGGTTATGTTCCCACATAGCGCTCTTTGCATGTTAAGGTTATAATAATATTCTTCCTTACTTATTAAAACAAAAAAAAACTGCCCTTGCGTCATTCTGACCGCGTTTAACGTACAAAATATAGGTAAACAATTTTTGCCGTGTTTAGGTGTATAGCTAGATTAGCTAGGTATTACTTACATACCATAGAAAAGACGAAGATTTCAACAGCAGTGCAAAGTTAAGAAAAATAAAAAACGCAGTATTTAGGGGGTCGGAAGGTCAAACTAGAATTTAGCTGGAAATTAAACCCCCAAGGCCCAAGAATAAACTAACATACACACACACTGCATAAATAGGAGGGGGGAGCAGTGTATACGTTAATATAATTAATTGGGGCTCGAGGATTATAGCAAGCTGTTGTCTTCGATGTATTTCTATTCCTCTTTAACCTAGCTAACCCAATCCTTAAAAAAATTAATCCGAAAACTATCGCTGTTTTCTTAATATTGTTAACGACTTAATCAACCGACAATCAAACGACATATTAAATACTTTTACTCATTAAAAAAAACACAGACAGGTTATCATTTATTACGTAAAACACAGGTCTTACGACAGCATTAAAAATAAAACCTTTAAGAGGCTATTTAATTGCCACATGCAGTACGTAAGTCCAATAAAAAGCAGATAAGTAAACAATGCATGCGGAAACTCTCCGGAAGATGGCGTGTGGACTTGCTACTGCCGTGCTGTGGCGTTGGGTGCGGTGCAATAAAGCGCGGGAAAGTTTGACAGTTCAATTTTTTTTATTGAACTCTTTAAAGATGAGTGCAGCCTACAGAGATTGTTTAATTACTGTGATTTAAGGACATAAGATTTTTTTTATTATTTAATTACCTACTAGATTTCCCTTGGGATTTCAATAGGTGTCCAAAAAATTATCAATTTTCTACGCACATTTTTAATTTTTCCTACAGTCAAAACTTTCTACAAAGTATTAGACAACTTCAAAAAAATCAAAGAAATGGTTTAAGTCGTTCTCAAGTTATCTTAATCAATGGAATTAAGAATTCATATTAGATATTATAAACAGATATAGAGATACATACAGATTTTCTAAAATAAAAGTACTTGCAAGACCAGTGTTTTGCGCATGGAGACAGGACCGTAAACTCCAGTAGCATTATTGCGTAACACACTCGGAATCAGAAAGGGATTGTCATTCCTTTCACTTCATCAACACATGCTGCATTGGTTTAAAAAAATGATCCGCTCACAAACAAAAACACACAATGGATAATGTTCAACTGTCAAAATATTCTGAGTGTTAAGAGTCACGTCAAAGAAGCTGTTTTTTTTTTAATAAGTATAAAGCTGGAGAAGATTAATCAATTATTGATAGAGTTTCTTAAAAACCTTAAAACAGAAAAATAAGTTTAATTTCTGAAGTCAGTTCAATGTGTTGTTTTCAAATTCTTTTACATTTCCACCGACTTCCGAAATATAGGTTATTTGTTTATTCTAAAAGCAGATACTTTTAGAAAATTCAAAATTCAAAAAATTCAAGGCATTTATTTCACTTAGACCTAGACTAGATTTATAGGCACTTATGAATTGTCAAAGAGTCGGTCGGTCAGTCAGAAAAGTGACGCTAATTAGATAAGAAGATTGAAATGAGTTTACCTTTTTTTTAATAGTTTTATTTTTTTTACTTTTTAGTGTGTTTTGTACTTTTTTCACTGAGAACCTTTTTTGGAAGTCGGTTGAAATTAGAAAACGCCTTTGGTGGCTCGCCACCCAAAACGATTTTGCGTTCACCTACGTAACCTTATAGTCGCACTAGATCTACTTCGAAGTTAATAAAAACAAAAATAATAAAGAACTACTTTCTATCAACTCGGACCGCGCGACGGACAAACGGACACGTGTTTTTGTGTGAGTAAAATTACGTCAGTGCTACAGCACAGAGAAATATAGGAAGGTCCATTACACGCAAAACTTAAAAAAAATATAATATTAACCTTTCGACGACCAAACGACTGCCGGCTGTCGCTCTGCTAGTCCTCTCATTGCGACTCGAATCACGTGTTTAAACACTGACGCAAAAAAAAAAGATAACCGACTTCAAAAACTAAAACCACAAAAATAACTATTTTGGAAGTCGGTGGCAACACATCAAATAGACCGGCAGAAGAGAAACCACCGACTTCCAAAATAGTTATTTTTGTGCTTTTAGTTTTTGAAGTCGGTTATCTTTTTTTTTTGTTTTTTACTTTTTAGTTGGAGTCTCAACGTCTGACTACGTTTTAGAGTAACTTTCAAAATAATAATGGACGTTTTTCTTTAAAAACTGAGGAGTTCCCGTGAGTTCGGCATGACCTGATGACAATGGGACCATTTGGGATGTCTACTGTTCAAATGGAGATACGCGCGAACAAACATAAAAAAACAAACATCCGAATTGAGAACCTCCTCCTTTTTTCAGAAGTCGGTTAAAAAGAAGGGCTTTATAAGTTTGACTGTTATTTGTGTGTCAGTAAGTTTGTTTGTCTGTCTGTCTGTAACACCGTAGCTTTGAAATAGGAGAATTATTTGGTTGCGGTTATTTTATTTGAAAGTAGTTTATCTAACAATCGTTCGTAAGCATGTTTTATCTAAAGGCTTAACTGTTTCAAATTAAAAATAAAATAAACCACGCCTCCCAAAGTTCAAAAGAGTTAATACATTAAGGGCCGATTTTTCAATCGCCAGATAACTTTTATCTGAAGAGTATGTTGGACGTTTTGACAGTTTTTGTATGGAAAATATGTCAAACCGTCACATTTATTCCTCAGATAGAAGTTAACTGATGATTGAAAAATCAGCCCTTAAAATGGCTGAACTGATTATTGAAACATGTCTAACAACCATCGTAGATAACCTAGACATTCAAATAAAAAAAAACTGCAAATAAATCGGTTCATTTGTAGAGCTAACGGTACCACAGACAGTCAGACAGGGTTGTCTATTGTTTGCCCGAAGATTATATGCCATAATCATCATTTTCCCGAATTTCATTTACCCGAATTTCATTTGCCCGAATGTTTCATTTGCCCTAAAAGACATATGACATACTTTTAATTGCCCGAATTTTAGATACCATAAGATACGAATGCCATAAGTATTGTTTGCCATAATTTTATGTGCCATAATAATTATTAGACATAATATTTAAATGGCATAATATTTAAATGGCATAACAAGTATTAGACAAATATTTAAGCCCCGTAATGGTTTTTTTTTCTGTGCATGGTTGATGGTGGACTAGGTCGACGGAGCCCCGCTTCGCGGGGCTCCTACTTCTGTGTGGTTTATAAAAAAATAACCACGAAGGGGATGGCGGGGTCTATTCGCTCGCTTCGCTCGCTCACACGACCCCGCCATCCCCTTCTAACCTAACCTGTCCGAGTCGGGGTGCCCTAAAGTCCCAATTGCATCCAATTTCTCTTGATATAAACAACCGTTATACACCCGATATCGATGGCAAATTATGTTATGGCATATCATAATTATGGCATGTGATAATTAGGACATGTGATAATTATGGCTTACAATGATTATGGCAAATGATGTTATGGTAAGTGACTTTATGGGAAACAATGATTCTGGCACGTGACTATTATGGCAAATGAGAGTAGGGCAAATGAGTATTATGTCGTATGATATTATGGCTGTTGACTATTATGGCAAATGAAATTAGGGCAAATAAAATTCGGGTAAACGGCGGTATACCGTCAGACAGACTAACTAACAAACAGACACACACACACAGCGGTGAAATTTATGTACGTTTATAATAGTTACCGTGACCCTGGAACATAAAGGGCAATCGAAGGAACATGAGTGGGTTTTAGTCAGTAAAAGTCTGTCACCCCCGCCTGAGTCCCGCCGCACCCAGGACGGGAGCAGTCATTTGATGATTTCCCACTCACAAAAACAAAATTTATAACATCCCTCTTTTTGATCACTCAAACACGTTTTCATACATTTTCTAGGAAGCCGCTCAATTTGCGAGGGGCTTGAAACGTTAAACATTATTTTAAATATTATTCTGAAACTTCTGCTCCATAACTGTTGAGTGATAAATGCACAACTGGCATTAATCTACATTCGCGTACAATCAATTAGTTAATGGCCCCGAATTTGCATATTTATGCAATTATTTCACATTTTTGGCGCGATCTTAGTTTTTTTTAATACGATGTAGATCGCGAGATTTTGTTCTTTTCTTTATTATGTAAAACTAGCTTTTTCCAGCGACTTCGTCCGCGTGGAATAATAGTTTCCGTTCCCAAAGGATTTCCGGGATGAAAACTATCCTATGTCCTTTTCTGGGTCCCAGACTATATCTGTACCAAATTTCATTCGAATCGGTTCAGTGGTTTAGGCGTGAAGAAGAGACAGACAGACAGACAGACAGAGTTACTTTCGCATTTATAATATTAGTAGGGAAGTACGGATTTATTGCAGCAAGGAATTGTTATACAATTAAGCGGTGCAGAATCGGTTTGACGTGCTCAACCTTTCGACGACCAACCGACAGCCGGCTGTCGTGCTGCTATTGTTTTTCTATTGTGTCTCGAATCACGTGTATTTGAAGATTTAACAACGTTGAACTGATTGTGACGACGAAGTTAAATGCACAGGAAATATTTTAAGTATGGTACAGTACAGTACAGGGTTATTGGTAAAACACCGACATCCTCTCAGGACTATGTTACTAACAACAACTAATAATCAACAACTTTTGTTCTACGACATTTTAAAAATTATCATATTTTAGTTCATTACATTTTCATACAAAATTAAAAATATTTAAATTGAACAATCTAAATGTGACGAAGTCTGCGTAGCATACGAGGACAGTGCGCGGCAAGCGTAGGTATGTTGTTACGGCACAATACAGAGTTGAAATGTGTTAGATAGGACAACGAAATCTTGAAGATTTGTTTTTGGTAAATGTATAACATTTTGTAAAATGTCGTAGAACAAAAGTTGTTGTTTATGATAATAGTAACACAGTCCTGAGAGGATGTCGGTGTTTTACCAATAACCCTGTATACCTAGGTTTTAAAGAAAAAAAGAAGAGAAAACTCCAGCAAGGCTATTTTTTTTAAACACGCATCTCCTCTTAAAGTCGTCTGATCTTATTTTGGTAAACTAACTGTCTTCCGATCTTTAACTATTGCTCCGATCCCATGCGTATCCACTCTGAAGTTTATGCGTAAAATCATTCTGACTAACTTTTTTTTGGGGAGTGGGAAATCATCAAAAAACTTCTCCCGTCCTTGGCGGGGCGGGAGGGTGTGTCAGACTTTTACTGACTCTCATGTTCCTTCAGTTGCCCATTTATGTTCCAGGGCACAGTAACTATTATGAACATTCGACTAACTTTAACATTTATACTAAGAATAAGTAGGATAATAGGAAGTAGGATAAGCAACTAACATATATAATATGAAATTGTATTAACTACTAGTTTAAGAGCGCAGGAGCGCTCTAATATATTATATCAGGCTTCAGATAAGTCAGATTTCCGTCAAATTTTTAATGACCAACATTTTGAAATAAATTATTTGTTTATTTATTTTAATAATAAACTATTGCCAATTTGCGCTGTGTAGGTTCTTAATATTTGCTCAATTTGCACTCTGTGAATATTTTTTAGCCACAACTACTTTCGGCACGTGTTAATCTTAAATTCTTCTTCTGTTGCTTATTTCGATGGTTCCTGGAAAAGTATCTACAATACGCTACAAAAGAGCCACTTCAAAATAAAACATACTAGCTTTTGCCTGCGGCTTCACTCGCGTTAGAAAGAGACAAAAAGTAGCCTATGTTACTCTCCATTCCTTCAACTATCTCCACTTAAAAAATCACGTCAATTCGTCGCTCCGTTTTGCCGTGAAAGAAAGACAAACATACAGACAGACAGACAGACACACTTTCCCATTTATAATATTAGATAGTATGGATTATGATATTAGTATGGATTAGTATGGATGTAATTTATTTGAAGTACTTATTAACAAACCATCGCACAAGTTTTTTTATTTTTCTTTTAAATGCATCTTTTACTGAGAACCGCCTTTTTTACTTACTTTTCTGAAAACCGTATTAAAAATCGGTTCAGCCTAACACGACATAATTGCGAACAAATATACTTACAGGCCAAACTAATAAACTCGTCGATTAATAAGTCCGTTAAAATCCAAGTCAAAATCAATACTGGTCTTCCCTATCAGGTTCTTAAAAGTAAAGTAAGTTTTAAGTACTTAAAATGTAAAAGTTTTTGGTCTCTCACTTTGTACTTGTTAATACTACATTCTCATTTTTGAGTTCATTATTTTACGTAACCGATCTTCAATGTTTTATGTTCCAACACTTGGACGCTACTTAAACCTGGTAATAAATAAAGTCACAAGGAACGAATTATGCTTCGCCTTATTATTTGGTATTGAATAATAATACTATGCTTATTGATTGCCCCATTGTTGGTGAAGGCCTCTTCTCATACACAGAAGGCGAGGGGGTTGAATGAATGAATGAATCATTTATTTCGGGCCACTTAAGTCCGTAGATAAAATACTTACATAATATAAATTAAATAGTATAAACTAAATAACAATTAAAAGAAATTTAAGCTTTATTGATTTGCATTAATCGCCACGCTTACACTTACTTAAGGCGCTTTGGTGATTTCAAACAAAATTTAGTAGTGATTAAATAAAGGAATTAAAACTAGATTTCAAGCGATTTATTTGTCTAATCCAATTTCTTGGTGCATAAGCTCAAAGTCACTCACAGAACTATTTTAGCTTAATTGGTCCTTTTGGGAAAGCAAATCCAGTAAGAGCAGATCAGAAAACCAAAATAGTTTCCTAACTCAAATTTTATCCGACATTCATCGTCTGCTGAATGTCGGATATAATTTGAGTCAAACGCAGGACCCAATGGGTCCCTTTTCATGGCAAGCGGCAACGCGGCTGTCCCAGACGCAGTTTACGGGGTGAACTAGACCCCTGTGATAAAAATTGGTCTTAAAAAGCCCTAACCAGAAAAAGTGGAAAGAAGGTCGGGAGAATTTAGCTCAGCAATGGAAAAATTCTGACTTCAAATAATAATATTATGGATTTAACCAGCTTCAGTGACAATAAGTAGGCCATATAAACCACAGCGCCCTCTAATTTTTTTTACTATTTTTTTTATTTTCTTTAGGAATGAATGGGGTTCTCGAACCGTATTATTCATAATGACCATATTTGATTATGTAGTTATTAGATCACTTTTGTAACGGTGGCCTAGACGTAACAGTGAATTAATTATTTTTTTATTAAACCCCAGAGCAAATTTTTTTTGCTTAGCTGAATATTAACAACCCCTGAAATATGTGAAAGGAATTAAAAGTACAATTATTGCTAAAATTAAGTCTGTTTAGATAAATAATAATGCCCAATAACGAAGGAGATTAGTTGATGATTAAAATTACCCTTCGCTTTGACATTAATTAAAAACGATAAAATAAAATATTCTGTGTCATAAAACCTAGTTAGCTTTTTAATTTAACTGTCATACTTTCTATCGACCATAGAGTAATAACTTCAAAAAGAATCGAGCGCATATAGGTACCTACTTAGAGAAAAAAAAAACAAATCAAAAACCTGGTATTAACTTCTCCTTGTTGAGCCAAATAGTACAATCGAACTTTACTACAGAGCAACATACTATAAGAAAATATCAATACGTTTCATATACAGTGCTTCTTTAAACCTCAAGCAAATTCTCCACTGTCTTTATACATCAGCAATGCATGTAACGAAACCGGAATCGTGCAGTCAGATCTCAAATTCGATAACTTCGTGGTGCGAAGATCCTATCACTGAATGGAAAGGCACGTTGTACATTTCACCAAGTATAAAATGCTTGTGGGGATCTCAGATTGCACCAGTCAATACTTTGAAGTCGACAACAGCATCTAAACTTTTCAACATGATCGCTTTTGTAAGTGTTTTATTAATTATTTAATATACAGTGACGTAATAATGGCAGCTAAATCTGAAAATTGTGACATTTCTGGCTGCATAATGTGTTTCCTTTGCACGGAAGTTGAATCTTAAAAAGTGTAATTTAAAACATGGCGGATTTTTTTCGAGCATTTAAAACATTCTTAATGTTATTAATGGAAAAAGTGTTAATACTTTCCCACGCTCTGCATAACAAAACATAATGATAAATCAGTGATTGGTTGTGATATAATGATTTTATTACATCATAACTTCACTACTGCCTGTCCTGTAGTGACTGGGGCCCTGGGGCCATTATGTTTGACACCACAGACTAAAACTTGCTTATAAATTTCAAAAATAGAAACAAATTTGGTGTCCTTTGCTGTTATCGTATTTTCTCATTTTGAAAAATATTCAAATCAAAATATTCGTATAAAGTGGACATAGTATTTTCCAGGCAATTAAAATTTTTGCTAATAATTACTTAGGGTAAAAAGGATAACTATATGTAATATCTATTCCTGTCCTATAAGTAAAGTGTGCCTAGAGATCAAAATTAGCACAAATCCCACAGATTTTTATGATTTACAAATAGGTATCCCAGCGAGTCGCTTAAAAACTTTATCTGTTTATTTGTTCACTATGAATAATAATCGTGTTATTATCTATTATAATCTTATTGATGCAAGGCCTTTTCAGCTCGTGTAAAGAGCACTCTAAGGAGATTATTTTGAGACCAATACTAAAGAAAATTTCCATTACCTTCCAGAAAACAGCAGCCATCCTCCTCCTAGCAGCCCTCGCGGCATGCCGTCCATCTGACGAGTGGGAGCCCGAAGGTCATTCCCACTCGGAGCACACAAAGCCGTACCACGTGACGGTGGTGAAGAAGATCGGCGTCCCGGTCCCCCATCCCGTCGCGGTATCGGTTCCCCAGTACGTGAAGGTCCCCATCCCTCAACCCTACCCCGTCCACGTCACCGTGGAGCAGCCTATCCATGTGCCAGTTTACAAGGTAAGCTTCTAACCACCATTATTTGTTAAGACAGTCTATGGGCGTTTTGTGTCAATCAATCCTTGAGAAACGATTCCTTTTTTATCTGTGGAGAAAATGGAAAACGTTAATAATTATAATGAAAGCTAGATTCAATAGTTAGTAAAAATTACTTATTGCTAAACATGTTAGATACTTTATAGTTTACCCAAAAATTTTAAAAAAATGTGCAAGGAACAAATATTCAACAGATCAACTTCTCGCAGTACAAGCTATGTATACTTCAAATCATTTGAATATGACATCCTGGTGAAGTTAGAAATAATAACTAGGAATTATTGGGTTGATAGCCAAGGGTTTCATTATGGTCATCCACAACTGGACTTATTTATTGAATACATCGTACACAAAAATTTATGGAGAACGCCTTAGGCGTGTCAGGTGACCAAGCAATAACATGGCAGCTGCATTGTTAAAAACAATTAAAAAGTATGTCAAAAATAACATAAATTCACAAAACAAGAACCACGCACTATCACTAATTGCTGGGTAAAGACTATTTGTACATACCACTCTAAACAATAGACCAGGGCTGAAACATATTAAAAAAAAACGTCACTTGCAGAAACCATTTTTAAATACACGATGCCCTTGCTTGGAATGTAAATATATTTTATTATGTCAATGCAACAATTTTCTAATAGTATTTTTAACATTCACTGTTTAACGTAATTAAAGGTTATGCACAGGATTTAATATAACGACATAGGTATTTGTGTTTCACTAGATATCGCACATACATTCTTCAGAAAATAATAGTTACAGGTTATAAAAAGGGGTAATCACTCAATAAACATTAATTATTATAAATAATAGTAAAAAAAAACTACCTTATTGCACCGGACACAAGTCAAATTAGCATTTACACAAATATCTAGATCACCTTCACTTTTATTATTAAAACAATTATTATTTGTTTTCGCGGGTAGATGAGGAGATTCTTTATTTACTACTACTTACTACTCGTGTTTCAGGCAATTGCGAGTGTAACAACTTATGTAACTATTCTCGTAAATCTTAATTTATTAGTCATTCATTAACGTTAAAGCGGCACGTAGCACTAGCATTGATTTTTTTTCACTAGATTTATGCTTCTTGAACCAGTCTGACTCACTATTTTGCTATGGCAACCCTGGCGACCAAGCAATAATTTACGACCCGTATCATGACAAAAACTACAAAATTCTTAACATTAATTTGCATTAAAATGTAGTCTAAACAAAAATAACTAATAATTTTAATAGGTACTCAAATGAAACACACGGACTTTACTCTTTACGACTTTCACGGTGGCTTTGATGAACAAAAAACATTTAAAATATCTGTCACAAGCTTTCATTCTTTGCTAGTAGTGGCGAGTATTAAAACGCCATCATAAACGGTTAATTAAGGCATGTTCCTCATTGACTGTCATAAAGATAGAACCAATTAGCTTTACTCCCTACAATTACTACCTTCAAGCAACGACATTCTCTTAACGTCAATTTAATTAAACTTTAACCACAAAAAGCAAAGAGAAACTATACAATTATTTTACACGACAAATAAAGTAGTACAACGTAAGTGTTATATCACAGTAAATTGTGTCTATGCGTTTTTGCAATTATCTCATAACGTTACCCATTCATTGCTGCATCAAACTGTTACGTCACGCAGTCGGCCATGACAGAAAGTAAAAGCGCGGGCAGTCAACCGTGCGTTTGAAAAAAGAACAGTGCGTTTTGTGACAGTTTGCAGCCAGTCACCTACATTACGTGTTGATTCAACCCAAATAGGTCATGCACCCAACGTTTACATTGACATAACGCACATAAAAAGACAATGTACTTAATTATTTACTTTAAAGTTCATTGCCTTCTTTCAGAAAGACACAAAAGCTGATTAGGTCTCTCTACACCCACCAAAACAAGCCTATCAGTAAACAAAACTAATTTTTCCCCTTTTTTACAGGTCGTGCCCCAAATCGTAGAGAAGCCAGTACCATACACTGTAGAGAAGCCCGTCCCTTATGAGGTTGAGAAGCCCTACCCCGTTGAGGTCGAGAAGAAGGTTGAGGTCCCCATCCCCAAGCCCTACCCGGTCCATGTGCCTGTCTACAAACACGTCTACCACCACAAAGGAGGCCACAAGCACTAAAAAGTAAAATCTAAATCAATTATGGGGCAAAGAGGTTCTATAGCTTATTTTTATAAGCGGGGTTGCCAGTGTAAATACAAATTTCGTAGATCTGATGGAGATGTAATTCCACCAGTGTTGACTTATGTAATAATGTTGTGATATTTATTGTTGTTGTGTGCAAACAATGTTGTTGTCTGTGCTGTTGATCGCGTTTTTGTTGACTATTGTGTAATTGTTGTTGATTATTTTTAATTTTAAGTGTTGTACATTAAAAATGATTTTTAAACTTTATTTGTTTCTGATTATTTGGGTCCTATATTAAAAAACAAAACTTAGTTATTTATCTTATAGGTAGGTTACCACAACTGTTTCAGCAGCCTGAGAAACTGTCAAGAGTCATAATATTCTAATTATGAATATGAATTTACATCATGATATCCTTTCAAATCTTAAAACATCAAAAATAAGGTTTGATGTAGCGAAACTGGCCAGTGTCTTTAACAGTATCTTAATTAATCTTAGCCTAAAGCAATTTTTTTTATAAATCCGATTAATAAAACCAGAGGTTACTTCTGACCTTTCAACGACTAAGCGACAGCTGGCTGTCTCTCTGCTATTATCGCATATGTCATTCTAATGTGTCTCGAATCACACGTGTTCGAAAGTAGGCTAAACTCAGTACAAATCCGTACTAATATTATAAATGCTGTCTTCTGTCTGTCTGTCTCTTCTTCACGCCTAAACCACTGAACTGAAATTACAGGTACAGATATAGTCTGGGACCCGAGAAAGGACATAGGATAGTTTTCATCCCGGAAATCTCCTGAGAAAGGGAACTATCAATCCACGCGGACGAAGTCGCGGGCAAAAGCTAGTTGATTATACTATAACCTTCTCTGACAGTCCCGTTTGTCTCGTACAATCTCATATTGACTGAACAGTAAATCGATATCACATATTATCTTGTTTAGCATCACTGCAGTCCAACTTTCACTGAACAACGGTCAAGGCTCCGGTCAATGACTCCAAGACTACGATACTCTCGCTCCGTCCACCATACATTGCTGCACATGTATAGCATACAACCTCTCTTAATCATTGTAAGCCGGTAATGAATAATAAGTATGGCCGGTTGTGTTGCCGCCGATTTATCAATTGATTGCTAATATGGATCACTCCTTTATTTTATTTATTGATTAGTCATGGTGTATTTTAGGCCAAAATTATTGTTAAGGATAGAATCCTTAACAATAATTCATTATGTATATGTTTTTTTTTTTTGGTGAGTGGGAAATCATCCAATGACTGCTCCCGTCCTGGGTGCGGTGGGACCCGCCGCTCCACTCTACTCCGTGTCAGACTCTTACTGACTAAAACCCACTCATGTTCCTTCGATTGCCCTTTATGTTCCAGGGTCACGGTAACTATTATAAACATTCCGCAACCCCGGCAGGCGTTGGCCCTATTGGGCCCCTTCCTGTATTATGTATATGTTACCGGCCAAACCCGATTTCAGGACATACTAGTTTTGCCTAGGCTTAACTAGTTCTTCCTCACCCCGACTCGGACAGGTTAGGTAAGAAGGCTAGAGAGAGTTCCGCTACGCTTCGCTCCCGCTTTAGCCTTCGTGGCTTTTTTTTAAACCATCCCAATCAATCTTAGACCTATTTTAGTTAGTGAAGAACTAGTTTAGCCTAGGCAAAACTCGTTTGTCCTGAAATCGGGCTTGGCCGGTAACATATAAAAAAATGGTAAACTGACTGCTTTTTAAAATTTTAACGCAAAGCAAAACTGCTGGTCCCACAGACAAGACACTTGGAGGGTGTGTTCTTTGCGAAGAATAGATAGCCATTAAGACAAGATTTTTGGAAAATCGATCCGCAAAGGTAGGTACTTGATGGAAGTTCACACGTGGGCGAAGCCGTGGGTGGAACCTCGTGGAACCTCGACGGGAATGTTAATACTATGGCAATATAAATAAAGGGGTAAAAAGAGAGGATGGAAGTCCGAAATTCATACGAGTGAAAGCTCCTACTGAATAGTAAATATTTATCTATGCCTGCTGTTTAAAATAAGTAAAAAAAAACAAAATAAATATATTATTAGATAATATTTTAAATTTGTGTTCATCGTTTTTTAAACAGCTCTCATATTATATACTATCTGTATCTTGGGGCTTTGTCCACCGATTTTCATCTCATTATGGGTTTTTTTTATTTGGTGAGTGGGAAATCATCAAATGACTGCTCCCGTCCTGGGTGCGGCGGGAGGGCGTGTCAGACTCTTACTGACTAAAACCCACTCATGTTCCTTCGATTGCCCTTTATGTTCCAGGGTCACGGTAACTACACACATCAAAAGTGTCTAGGGATATTTTAATTAAACCGAAATAACTAAAATTCTATTAACTTTTTGTTAAGACACCTACACTTTAAAATAAACCTTGTTTAATTGCCTATCTAATCTGATAATAAACTTTTAGATAAAGTTAAATTAAAAAAAAAACTTAGAAGAAGAGGAAAAACTCAACAAAATTTCAATTTAACTTTATTTTTGAAATTTCAAAACCTAAACAACAAAACAATTTTTTTTTTAAAAATTGTTGAAACCTTAAAATTAATAATTCGTGGATCCACCTAAGACTCTCCTGACACATCTGGAGCGGTTCTGCATACTCAAAACAAGGGTGTCAATATCCTGTTGTGGAGTACTGTCCCAAATCCTGCTAAGATGCAAGAATAGCTGGTTTTGATGCACAATATCAACAGGGAAATTCCTACGAGCTCTTCTCTGAAGCATATTCCAGGCAAGGACAATGGACGATTTAAGTCAGGGGATTGTGCAGGCCGGTCTAAAGCTTGGATAACATGCTGTTGTAACCAACTTGTAACGATACGCGCCGTATGTGGACGGGCATTGTCGTGCATTAGCTGGAAATTTTGTCCCATTTGCTGTTTGTGGGGCAAGATTACAGGCTCTAGCACCTCATCTCGGTATTTTCGAGCAGTCATATTGCCTTGTATCCAAACGAGGTCCGTTCTACCGCCGAGACGAATTCCTGCCCAAACCATAATCGTGCCCCCTTAATATGCATGAACTTGTTGTGGGTGCTGCAGTCGATTCCAACGTCCAGGTTTTCTCCAAACGCGTACTCTACGCGAATCAGGATGAAATCCAAACCTAGATTCATCAGTGAAAAGCACAAGTGACCATTGAGAATGGTTCCAGTTTTCGTGTGCAATAGCCCATTGTAATCTTCTTCCTCGATTACCTCTCCTTAGTGCTGATACCCAAAATGGCCTACGAGCACGTAGATTGACTTCATGCAGTCGCCTTCTCAAAGTTTGACCGCTTACCAGCAAACCATACTCTCTCTGTAGCCTTTGAACCAATTGCATCGCCGCTGCATTTAGTTGACTTCGTGCAGCATTTACTATGAATCGGTCCTGTACATGTGTTGTAATGCGTTGAGGTCCTCGGTGCCGTTCCACCACTTCCCCCGTGACACGATAACGTGACCAAAGCCTGGATATAACGCTATGACTGGTCTTCATGGCTTCAGAAACGGCAATCATGGGACAGTATTCCACAACAGGATATTGACACCCTTGTTTTGAGTATGCAGAACCGCTGCAGATGTGTCAGGAGAGTCTTAGGTGGATCCACGGAATATTAATTTTAAGTTTTCAAGAATTTTTATAAAAAAAATTGTTGTTTTGTTTAAGTTTTGATGTTTCAAAAATAAAGTTAAGATTGAAATTTTGTTTGAGTTTTTCCTCTTCTTCTAAGTTTTTTTTAAATTTAACTTTATCTAAAAGTTTATTATCAGATTAAATAGTCTATTAAACAAGGTTTATTTTAATGTGTACATGTTTTAACAAAAAGTTAATAGAATTTTAGTAATTTAGGTTTAATTCAAATATCCCTAGACACTTTTGATGTGTGTATTATAAACATTCCGCAACCCCGGATCTCATTATGGGTTGAATTTCCAACAATGATCTACATCATAAAAAGAAACTACTGTAAAATTTTCATGTTTCTCGCTTCAATAATTTCGGCTGTGCTTCGATTAGCAATAAAAAGCCAGTGTTTTAATGTGTGTCATTGTACCTTAGGGTCAGGATTGCTTCTCCTTGACACAGGTTTCTATATCCCACACCTCACTCCCCCCTAGACCTAGGCCGGGGATTGGAGAAGTCGCATACGTAGTTGCCGCGGTCGTTGGCGTAAGTGGCAAGAAGAACAACTGGGAGGTTTTTATGGTCAATAAGACTCCCCCGGGTTCAATAAATTGTTTAACCTAGATAAGAGAGCATACGTCTAAATATTTTTTTTTTTAAATTTAATTCATAAGGTTAAATGACATAATTATTCGTTCAATACAAAAATTTAAAATATCCTTGAAAAAACCCCTTACTAAATACTACTACCAAAGATTAATAAATAGTGCTACTACCGCTTTCAGAATGCTAAATCTTAGATGAACAGACTACCATTTTACGTGCTAAGCTCATGCATAATGCCTACCTAACAGACGAAAGATAACTGCACTCATTATTTAGTCATCTAGCACAGACAGAAATTATTATAATAGAGACACTTTCACATAGAAAGCAAGGCGGTAGCGACGCGATAATTTATGTTGGAGCTGGCTTGACCTACAATAACAAATAATATTCTTAGTTTTCAGCATCCTGCATAACATCGCCTTTTTGGTACAAGTTTTTCCATTGGATTGTCTTTTCATGAATTACTCTTAATGTAATCATGTCATTACAACATCAGTGTTCTTTACAAAACACTTATTACCGACACCCGTGTTTTAATCCCATACCCTGTAATGGTTTAATTATCTACCATTGTTCGAAATCAATAGTTCAATGTTACCTTTACAGTTACATTGTCAATCAACAATTGCCAAGAGTCAATTAGTAATCTAAAAAGTATTTTTAATTGAGAAGCACCCCCAATTTTTACTAATTTCTTGTCGTTTTATTCTTGCTGCTTTTATGTTGGTGACTGTTCAAATGATTTGCAAATGAAAAACGCCTCCATTTTCGGCTTACAGCCATGATTGTTCACGAAACTCTACAGCCCATACATTAATTCCATTTTAAACCCCAAAACGATTTAAGGTACTAAAATCAAATAAAGAAAAACTTCTTTGTTGAAGTGGTATGATTTTTGGCTTAGCGACATAAGCCCAATTTTTTGCGTCATTATAGCTTCAAAGTTCCGCTTTCCGTGAGCTACAGCCTAACAATTGACCACATCATGATGCATAGATTATGCAACATAAATTATCCCAGATGCAGAGATTGTACGTGCACTAGAGAAAGTGAAATTACTTGAAAGCAACACTAGTTTCCTGTTGCGTTGTAAATAATTATGCCATTGACATTATACCATACTTACATAATGTCTGGACAGGAGTATTGAACGCTTTCCATAAGCGGGAATAGCCTAGAGCTGTTTGTGAGAAGAATGACACCTTGGTTATTTCCGCCTGTGTTTGTGTGTTTCAATTTAAAGCATGACCCTTGAACAGCTTGAGAATTTGATATTTCTAAATTGTTTTTTGTAGTCTGCCGAATATAAAACTCGAGCTAAAGTTCTTTTATTACTTTTTTTAAACTTCACGTGTCGTTTTTTCTGCAATATGTTCTTGTGTTAACTTGAAGTCCTGAAATAATTTATTTACATAAAGGAATAAATTACAATAATTAAATTAAAATACATCATTAAAAATCTCAGAATGTGAAAAATGTCCAAGAGGCTTGGGGCATTCAAGATTGGGTGGCCAATATCAAGATTCTGGCCAAGTTAAAAAAACCAGGTCATAAAAATGGTCAACCAACCAACGGCCTGCTTAAGAGTTATAAAATAAGTTTAAAAAAATGATAAAAAAAAAATGTGGGCTGACTCGACTTTAGGCCACCTGAAATAAAAAATGAAAGTATATTACATATTATAATTGCAAAGCAGCGTTAGCCCAAATTCATTGATATTCATTTTATTATAAAAAAAGATTACCTACGCGATTTTAATTTCTATTAAACAATGTTGACCAACAATATGAATTATACTAAAGCTAGACATTATCAATTTCAGATTAAAGGCTGAGGTATAGAAGAAATCCAGTACCGTAACAACGGAGTGGTAATCAAGACCAAAGAAGTGGTTAAAAGTCCATCGAATTTAGGTTGGCTTCATCACTTCGGAGGCCTCTCCTCCGAAATAACGAAGCCAACCTAGAACTCTGGACAAGAGACATGTGAATCAAATTATTATAGACGTAGTTATTGGTCCCGATCAATGAGTAATAAGTAAAAAGGTGTAGATAGGTTAGCGGGTTACCTAAACGAAATTCTATTATCTTCAATAACGGCACACTAACGCACACATACATTACACGTCAAAGTAGGATGGTATGCTTGAAGTCTTAGATTATAGTGCGAGTGAAAAAAAGATAAACGTCAAATGTCAACGCGATACTCTGTATCGTGTTGCATAAACTTTTAAAGTGCCACTTTTTGACTGCATATTGCCTATCTACACTTTTTTACTTACAATATCATTGGTCCCGATAATATATTTTTCTCTGCATCATCTTAAGGTAGACTGGCAGAAAATGTCCTAAACATTAAGTCCGCAGTTGTACAGAATTTTATTTCATATGCATGAAGTTTTAAGAAATAAATAAATAAAGAATTAGGAAGTAGTCGCCCAAAAGTATTACCACGTCATGGGACTCAACACTGAGTGTACGAGGAACGCTATATCCCATATTTTTAAATGTATTATGGTTTGATTAGACTGATCTAGTCCGAGTACCAGGACCTACAATACAAAGTTACGTCCATCTGACATGAGAATTAATCTCTGGTAAATCCAAATGTTTCTAGAATAAGGTAGAAGATCGATAACAGTAATTTCCATAGCCAATCAACCGATATGAACCTCGGTGCAGCACTATCGCAGACATCGATAGGAGTTCCTGCGGCGCATGAGTCAGATTTACATATGGCTGACTCTCATGTAGTTTTATTTCCCTTCCAACCATATTCATGCGATCATAAAGTAGCATATTATTATGACAAAATGCGAACATCTATATATATAAAAGAAAGTCGTGTTAGTTACTTCACTTATAACTCAAGAACGGCTGAACCGATTTAGCTGAAAATTGGCAGGGAGGTAGTTTAGAGCCAGGAGAAGGACATAGGATACTTTTTATCCCGTTCGACATCATTCCCGTGTGACTTGACATGTAACGTCAGTCACTATAAAACGTGGTATAACAAAAAAGAATCAGACTTGGAATAACAAAATTGACGTATAATGACAGCTATGTAATGACGTATGGATGATAGGTGGTAGGTAGGTAGTAGGTAGGTAGTAGGTAGGTAGTAGGTAGGTAGTAGGTAGGTAGTAGGTAGGTAGTAGGTAGGTAGTAGGTAGGTAGTAGGTAGGTAGTAGGTAGGTAGTAGGTAGGTAGTAGGTAGGTAGTAGGTAGGTAGTAGGTAGGTAGTAGGTAGGTAGTAGGTAGGTAGTAGGTAGGTAGTAGGTAGGTAGTAGGTAGGTAGTAGGTAGGTAGTAGGTGTAGGTAGTAGGTAGGTAGTAGGTAGGTAGTAGGTAGGTAGTAGGTAGGTAGTAGGTAGGTAGTAGGTAGGTAGTAGGTAGGTAGTAGGTAGGTAGTAGGTAGGTAGTAGGTAGGTAGTAGGTAGGTAGGTAGTAGGTAGGTAGTAGGTAGGTAGTTAGTAGGTAGGTAGTAGGTAGGTAGTAGGTAGGTAGTAGGTAGGTAGTAGGTAGGTAGTAGGTAGGTAGTAGGTAGGTAGGTAGTAGGTAGGTAGTAGGTAGGTAGTAGGGAGGTAGTAGGCAGGTAGTAGGTAGGTAGTAGGTAGGTAGTAGGTAGGTAGTAGGTAGGTAGTAGGTAGGTAGTAGGTAGGTAGTAGGTAGGTAGTAGGTAGGTAGTAGGTAGGTAGTAGGTAGGTAGTAGGTAGGTAGTAGGTAGGTAGTAGGTAGGTAGTAGGTAGGTAGTAGGTAGGTAGTAGGTAGGTAGTAGGTAGGTAGTAGGTAGGTAGTATGTCAATTCGAATTCAATATTCATACTTGACAAGACAACGTCTGTCGGGTCAGCTAGTATTAAAATAAATTAATTCTGTAACCTCTGAAGTTATTTTTAATCAACTGAGATAAGATTAGTAACCGTTTGATGTAATTTTATTTAAGCCTTCGAAATCATGTGATTTGAGACACACTAGAAAGACAATAGCAGCACGACAGCCGGCTGTCGCTTGGTCTTTGAAAGGTTAGTTATAGAACTTTAATGCCTATTGTCTCTGATATTTTTGGATTTCGAAAGATCCATCCTTCAAATCACAATAATCTACGTGTGAACAATTATCCAGAAATCCTGTCTGAAGATATGAAATAATAACGATACCGTAGCCGAGCGATTGGTTCCGCCTGCTCGCCGCAAGGGGCGCTGCGGGCGATACGACCTTTTTTTATTTTTAGCAGATTTTAGAGATCCACGGTCAGATAAATGAATCCTAACTTTTAGTGGGTATGTCGATAAAGAACTACCAGTTAGTACACATTTCCTTTATTAAAATCTGGGATAACTGTTTTCAAAGTTCGATTAATGAAGTTCAAATGTCGGTTATAAGGCTCAAAATTCTAAAACAGGTTGTGTGTTACACAATGGCGGGTTCACACTTGTCCCCACATTTTTCCCGGTCGCCTACGCTGCGCGCACGCACCTGCCAACCCCCCACGGGGGGCCGCTCGGCCTCCTTTCATGCCAACGGATTAATGCCACGATTTCTTTCCCCTTTTTTTACTTATTTAAACATATATCTCATATCTCTCGCGGATCGGAGATGTTAAGGATGGTTAGACGATTTTTTTTATGTTTGAAGATGGACATCGTTAACTGTGGTTACTTGTAACCACAGATATCTTGTTATTCTATTATTGCTACGGATTGGCAGATCACCTTCCCTAAATTTAACAAGAGAAATGTATATGTGTAAATCCTGTTATATCTTGCAAAGAAAACGCTTTAATAAATTGCTTCTTGAAATCAAATCGAATATAATTCATAATGACTTGCAATTCCCGTCATACCTAACCACTTCAGCACTTTTAATGCATAAACACATTAGGCAACAATAACTACGTTCCTCTTAAATTAAATAAGAAAACAAACCAAACGCGTGCACCGACCGACCGCACCGGAACATATTCTCGCTTCGCGTAAACAAAACAACATGTCAAACTAAACAGCCATTCAAAAATACATAACGTCACACTTTAATAGTCCTTAATTCAACGTGATACAGTTTAAAATTACATAAAGTCATCATTTCTGTAACAGTGAAATGTGCTTTTGTCAGGTCATAAACAATGTCGGCGGGCGGGAGAGATTTGCCCGCGAAATCTGGATAATTTCGCGCTTTTCGACAACAAACATGGACGCCGTGCTAACAGCTGAAACCTATGTGTCGAAATAACGAATTAATAACGTCATTTGGAGCTTTAGATTAAGAAATACTTATCCTTGTAGGATATAGGCCGATTTATTAATAACTAGCTGTGCCCTGTGGCTTCACCCACGGTTTTAAACTGCTGTAATCCACCACAGAATACAAAGTGATGGCGTGGTGTCACATGAAGATGTTGTTGCGCTGCGAAGAGTCACGTATTCTACCTCAAAACGCTGATAACAAGGGAAAAGCGAGTTTTTATGAAAAAGGTTTCCAAATAATAAGATGTAAGTTTAATCTAATTATTGTCAAAATTATAAAATAGTACTTAAATTGCGAACTAGTTCGAGGAGCTATTTGCTGGATTCTATCTATAAAGACCTAATGCCTTTTTTAGAACGAGCAACTAGCTTCAACTTTCAACAAACTCCTTGACTATTCTAAAATGCCTATTAATGATTAAGTTGAAACTACTGACCAGCCTTAGCTTTAAAAGGTTGTTAAAAACTTTGAAATTTTCAGGTTTTGTGTTCTTTTATTATAAAGTTTTATACACTTAAACCTTTCTCACGTGTCACTCTGTCTATTAAAATTTTGTGAAAATGGCATTAACAGACATATAGAAATTTTAAGTTTAATACGAACACATTGACGAACAACCAGTAGCAGGAACTTGTTTTATAGTATGTAAGGATAAATTTGACTTTGAAATAGAATCTTTCTTTTACAAATCAACCTTGCAATTCACCCCAACTTTCAACCAAACGACGTGCAACTGTGCAAATTCTCGCAAGGAGCATGCATGGCTTTCACTAATTAAGTTAACCATTAAAGATAAAACCATTTTAAATACCACTCACTAATAAACTAAGGTACTTATGTTAATTTAGCATTATTATAAGTAAAATTCCTAGATTCTAGAAGCCGGCACTGAGTCCATTACGAAGAGTAATAAATCAACCCTTGCGATGCGATTGCATGTGTTAACGTTCTATTAACGCGTTATTAACAGGGGTTTGCGTGCGGTCGGTCCGTGCGGCCGGTGATCCGGTCAGGTAGCGACCGGACCGATGCAAATTGCACGCGATTGCCGCGCCCGCGGCCCCGCCCCGGCCCGGGGTTGGCCGGCTGACGATTAATAAGCCCTTAACAAAAGCCCTTCGCACGTTAGCGGACATACGTATAGTTTGGTCATGTGCAAAAAATTTGGTCCACGCTGCTAAATTCTGAAGCGATTTGCTTATTCGTTTGTAGTTATAGGACTAGCTTGACTGGGGCTTGAATGCCCGTTTTAGTGGATTCCTATGTAAGTTTAAAAAAGTTAGCCTATGTCTTTTCTTCTTGCATACAGCAAATTTTAAAATGAAAATCGGTTCATTGGACGTGAAAGCATAGCAGACAGACAGTCATTTTTGCATTTATTACTTATATTATTTTGTAGTTTTTTAAATAAATTACTACACATTTTGTGCATTCAAAGTGCAGACCTGTCATATCCATATTAAAAAAAAATAATGTCGTCAAGGAAATCGCTTTTGGAGTCATGAAAAGACCACTGCAGCATTGCATAAAATATAAAACTGGCCTCCTGAATAGTGCATTTCTTTTTAACTGATTTCAACGTGCAGTCCAAGATAAAGATTACAAATTGTGTTCCATTATTTTAATCATAGGCCGGCCGGGTTAAAAATTGCATTAGTGCAAGTGGTCGTATTTATCCATTAGGCAAGTCTAATGTCTCACTCTGAGGCAGATGTTTCATTCCATTATTTTATGCTGCTTTTATTCTAGACTCAGAATAGGCGGCACCAAGCACTAAGGTACTTAATTATGAATCAGATAGAACACAGAAATACCCTTGAAGGCAGATATTATGTAATAGAAATTTGACCTTTGAAAGTAATTAAAGTAATTAGGATTTAATAAAATAATATAATTTTATCCGAGTGTTTGGGACATTCAGTTTTTGGCCAATTTACTTTAATTCTGGCAAAACAAGCTATGTATCTTCCAATTATAATTTAATTTATTAATGATGATAATAATCCTACTATCTCTTAATAACCAGTATTCAGGATGCCAAAAGTTGGTGATGAGTGGACTACATTATGATAGAATATTTATATTGTATACACTTATAATATGGTGTAATAAATGGGTATATGCAGAAAAGTGTACCATGGGATAAAGAAAAAAATGATAAGTCAATCGTCAGAAACAAAACTCAACAAATACATTAAAAAACACTTCGAGGTTGAACAAACATATTGTAAAGAGTCAATAACTAAAGAGATTGTAACACGAAAAGTGTAACATTAAAGTACGAAAACCAAACCTCCCCGAAGGAGGTCCATAAAGAAGAAGAAGAAGAAGACAAGAATCAACAATAAAATAAACAAAATCTATAAAACATCATATCATCATGTCTACGAACATGCATAACCCTCTTCTCCACCTTCTAAAATGATCTTCTACACAACCAGTTTGATATTGGTTTGATACTTCATTTCCTCATAACGCCATTGCAACACAAATGCGTTCTAGACAAAAGAACCGTGGACGCAATAACATACACCAATACATTTGATAGGTACATAAACAAACACCCGACAGAACACCGGTTGACATTCCAACCTCGGAACACTCAGCCTGATAACCCATCTGCTGTCTAATCGAACGCACCGATCGACGACCAATAACAAACACGACTCTGCGACCAAAAACGCGGCCACACGCGACTTTCGACCAACACTCAGCGACGCAAGGGTTAACTGTCACTAAATCGAACGCAACGAATACTTTGTAGGTTTAAAAACACTCGGCATACCTCTTTGTCGATGGTACGTCTCAATTCTTAGGAATATATCTCTCATAACTTCGAATAACTGCTTCGTTTTGATGTGAAGATGACTGATTTGGACCTTTGTAACGCGGTACATCTATAACTTCTTTTAAATGCTGGTTTCTGGGTACTTGTAGCTAATCCCTTGTAATTTGGACGCCAACCTTTTTAGCAAAACAGGTAGGTAATAATACAAGGTATGTTGTTTGAAAGTAAGTAGGTCCTCAAAACATAAGGCAATATGATTAATATATCTACACTAAAATCACAATCAAATTAGCACTTACATATAGAAAATACTTAATTTGACTTCAACTGTCAACTGCTCCAAAAGATCTATTTGCCGCCATCACAGTGCTATTCCCTATACCCTGATGTCAACACTGCCATTCTACGTCTTAATTCACCTGTCAAACTTGAGCATCGACTATAGACTAGCATTAGTCAAACTGTCAAAGTACCACAACCAACTGTCAATTAGTTATGCGCGAACACGCGGCATTGCCGGTAGCAGAAGTATTAAAAAATGCAGGTAGAAAAGATGTGGTGGACTAGAGGTTCCGTGGTGGTCAAGTATTAAAGCTTTCACGACAAAAACACTGAACAAATTTTTGTCATTTTGAAAGGAGTAAGAGACGTAATATAGACTATTTTTTAATAACCGACATCGACATTCAAGCTATCGGAAACCTTCGCAAAAGCTGAAAAGCTTTAGGTCATCCTACACAACCTTTCTAAAAAAAATTTGCTAAACATGTAAAAACCTTTGCTAAGTATGTTATTCAAAGAAAATCAGGCCTCCCAAACAAATCGTACCCTAAAAATATTGACTAAAAATCTAGAAACATCAGCAAAGTAGCAGAAGCCAAAAGTTCCAACAAGATCGTTTAGCTTCCTCGCCGATAGCAACATTAATCTTGAGCTCTATAATTTGACCCACCTCAAAAGCCCAAACATTGTGTCATCCAATCACGTGGGAATGATTTTGACAAACTACATCTCTAGTGACGCGCCATCAAAATCGATAGTAGACTCGCTGATTTAAAACAAAATTAATGGACGGCTGCTAAACGAATTACCGGCAGCGGACCGTTTATCAACTCAAAAAGAAAAAAAACAAATGAAACTTTGGCAGACAACAATGGCGGTATTTGAATTGAATCCTCTAAACTTTTGTTTGGACATCTAAGGTTTTTCAATGAATGTAGATAAATTAAGTCAATTTGCATGTGCTTTTGTGCCTTAGTTTTTTTAATGGTAGCGATAGCAGCTGAAGTTGTTAAATGGCCGCGGTGGCACAGAAATGTGGGTAGCGAAGTGTGTTTAAAGTGACGTCATTTGACTTCGAAATATTGGACCATTAATTGTTCTTTTTATAAAGATGTTTTCATTGGAATATCAGTCTCAATTTGTCTATTGGTTGTTGTCAAATAGGTGGAATTAATCAGTCTACACTACTTGTCAGTGTGATTAGATTGAAACTATGTAGGTGGCAATCTTTACAATAATGCAACTGTTTCAAAACACAGATTTTACAAAAAAAGATGAAGCTGTAAAAAATATGCATGGACTGAATAGTTGATGATGTTCCGCCTGAAAAATTATTCATTCTTAAATTAGTTCAGCTTCTGCTTGATAAATTTTAATCTATCATTAGATAGATATCAGTAGATTTAATTAATAATTTACAAATTAAAGCTGGTGGGAATTGACGTATACACACCGAATAAAGAACCAAATAAAGTTAGAGACCAGGTAATGAAAAAATATAACGACATTGAATAAGCTTTTAACAACAACAAGACTGATCATGAAACAGTAGCCTTAAATGACATTTACAGACACTGCACCATAGAGTAAGAATCACTACATTTTTTTTCTTTTTTCCCCACCTGAAAGTAAAATCCATACAATTCCATATTTATTCTATATCAGGCACATAGATTTTATTAATACCTCTTGAACTCCAATAATGAGACGTTAATGGTCTGTTACAAAATTATTGTATAAGACAAGCTACCAATTATAAAGAGTAATGGCGGCAGGACTTTGCAGGTGAGCATTCGCAAGCTGCGCGCACGCAATTAAATTACACACAATGTAAATTAACTGCGGCATGCGCAGAGTCATCTGTCATAATCGCGGACAGACTCTGGAAGGCTCCGAATATTACAGGTAAGGTCCTGTTCCCCTGGTAATGAAGATGGACCACAAATCTGGAGCCGTGGGTGGACCCACGAATGTGGATAATTGAGTACTAAATAAAAAACTAATTTTGCAATGGTTTAGTTTAAAAGGTATTGAAATTATACTGAGCAAAAATCATCAATATTGTAAAAATAATCAAACTTATATTTATGATTTCTTTATATGCGTTTAAAGCTGAAAACCCCGTTTTCAAATACTAATTAAGCTTATACATTTTTTGAGCAGTAGCGCACTGTCATTAGTAGCAACATTCTCAGATATTTCATCACAACACTTTCAGACCAGTCATAGTGATTCTCTGGTTAACTCTGCTTTAGACTGGAATTATTAGTGGGTCTTATTAATTCATTATTATCTTAATAATAAGAGCCAAGTACTATCCGCTGGCTAGTACCAAACTTCACCATGCCTGACTCAAAACGCATTGGTTAAATTGCCAGTTCTTGCGCAGTGATAGCATTTAAATATCACCACGCTTGTTAAAGCCAATTGCCAATTTTCCAGCTTTCCTCACGATTTACATTAATATCTTAGAAGAATTGATAAATTGTTCCGTAAAATACCATTCCAAATTTTACCCTTCATTTGAAAAAGTCGGCCATATTTAAATTTGAAAGGGCGCGGTCATGTCCAGACATTCACATCAATTTGTCAACGGTAGGCGTTCCGAGCACAGTTAATTGGTAACGAACAGCTGATGATAAAAAACTCCTTTGTTTATTTTAAAATTTATACGACACGCCCTGTGTAATTTTTTACACGGTTCTAGATAAAATGTGGCCATATCGAATTGAGTTATCTTTTACCGGCAGGGTATTATTTTGTTCGTACTTTCAGAGTTAGACGCCTTTTCAATAAATCTTAGCAATTCATCATTGTTGTTTTCTTATCCTCGTCTGTTTAGGGTCAGCAAATTAGGTACTGTTGAACCTATGGCTCATTTTCTTATGGTCTAAGCTTATTTCTGTAAATTAAATTTTATGTTTTTGTAGTAAATGGAATATCGATAAGTTCGCTTATTATTAGCCGTCAGATAAGAAATATTTATCGATTCTGAACCATCTCTAAAAATTTGGACGGATGATCCTCTCTTAAGTCCCTGTAAGTACTTGTATTGGTTTTCGAATACTTGGGGTTTGAATAATTTTTTTCCTAGTGCTTAATACTATTGAAGGCTGTTGGATAATCAGCAAACAAGAGCGAATCATGTCTTCTTCCAGGTCAGGATCTAAGTCGATTATAGGCTCATTGCGGTCCGTTTTTGACTGGATTTTGGCTTAACGACATTGGCTTTGTGACTCTCCCGTCTCTTGAAGTCTGTTGACTTGATGCCTTCTTGATTTTTCGGTCGCGAACGTTCAGCTGAGGCTCCCGTGCCGTCCCCTCTTCTCCGGATTTTAGCAACGTTACTCTTCCAATACTTACGACTGACTGGACGCGGAACTTCCATAGAACCACAACATTTTTCTTCCACCACTAGTCTTTACGGTGGGTACCGCAGAGACTATGGCTGATTTTTGCATAGTTAAAGTGGTTAAAGCTTATATTGACGGGCCTGTTGGTCTAGTGGTTAGTGACCCTGACTGCTATACCGGAGGTCGTGGGTTTAATTCCTTCCGAACTTTGTGTGATGAGCATGATTGTTTGTTCTGTCTTCTGTGTCTCGGTGTAATTTATCTATAATATGTATGTATTTACAAATTATATAAGTGTGTATGTGTATCAGTTGTCTGGTTACCATAACACAAGCTCTGCTTAGCTTTGGATCAGATGACCGTGTGTGAGTTGTCCGAAGATATTTATTTTTTTATTTATATCGCTAGATTAAAATTATGTTTTGGTAAAGCCATGAAATGAAACTTTGTAAAAACTAGAAAATAAAAATATGTATCGTCTTGTTAACTCGTTTAACTTAAAAGATTTTCTTAACAAGATTTACTAAGTTCGCAACATTTGTAGAAAGCACCATCAGCAGAGTTCGGCATATGTAAACTCCTTTTATTATCGATTTAAATTAGATACGCGGAGCTATCTTCCGGCGACATCTAAGCAGTAGGATCAGCAGTAAATTACCACTGAACTGGAGCGATGCACCGCGGCATTGTATGCAGATCTGCGGACATCCGACCGCGTCCTCCAAGAGAATTTGCATCAACTTTCGGAACAAGAAATTTGTAAATAAACCGCCCTCGTACCTAATTATAACCTCCGTGGCCGTACACTGCAAAAATATTTCTCGTAAATATAAGTAATATCAACGCAGATATTATCGTAAATATACCACAAAGGAAAGAAAGTACAGAAAACTTTTATCTCACAATTTATCGTACGCAGGTGCCGCATCTAAACACAAACGTAGCCACACCACCCATCGTTATCGAATATCATTTTCAATTATATAAACAACAGCGATCGCCAGCCATTGTTCAAATCACAATAGCATCGCTCATTACTCAGACGCTCGTTAACTCACCGGCCGCCGCGAAACACTAACTTTATCAGCGGCCCACGTCAAAATATCTTCCAGATCTCAAACTATATCTCCGTCCGACACAATCGAACTCAAATAAAAGCAAAGAACCGAACATGACGCCTGAACGCAGCCCAGAAGCCAGATGCGTATCAACGCGCCAAAAAGCAAAATTCGAGTTTCGAACCCCGTCGGTGATATGACGTTTCCCGCGTTCCTTTTTCGAAAGTGCCCGCGAATTGTCAACCGTCGCATAGACAACGAGCGCATTTGAATACCGCCGATTTGAATATAAAGGTCGGCATTCACGTGTCGCCGCCATACATCAACCGGGAAGGCTTTAAGTCTTTCGAGCGCTTTTCGGACACAAATAAGCGTCTGATGTTCGACAGGACGCGCATAATACGGTCAGATTTAGTTCGGCCCCGACGCGAGCTGCTGCACTGCCCGCTATTTATGAGACATACGTGATGAAAGCGCGTTTACTTTGGCGGCTATTTTGCGAACAGGGTGTGAATGTTTTAACTGCACCGGGCTCGTCTCAACCTCATTCCATCGGCGCTTATGTAAATGACGACTTCAAATGCATTAAGATAATCATTTAAAATATTTATAGCGTGTAAACGTCGATATTAAGGCGGGTAGACACCCACGAAAGAGAGTCCGTATCATCTTCGACCATATTTCATTTGGCCACAATTACAACCATTAAACGGGGCGCAACTCTTTGATATTTCTTATTTTATTTATTGTAGCAAACTTATTAGGATACCGTGGCATTAATGATGACAGATGAGGCGGGGTATCGCGGCTTAATGCTCTCCGTAGCGAGTTATGGAACTTGTGGTCTTGTGCTCGTTCGGTTCGCTTGTTGATAGTTGAAAACATGTATATTTGGGTAAATAATTTATTTTATATCGCAATGCATGCGATTACTGTGCGTAGAAGCGTTCTCTAGTCATGCAGGTGTCTATTTGAGTAGGTATTAATTTATCTACCCACACGGTGGAGGATAGACCTATCACATTATGGGCTGTAAGCATAGATACATAATGTACAATCTTATAATATCATTGTGTACAATACATACTGCTTCCATGCCTATAAGTAATTACTAATTACTTAACGGCCAGTAACATTTAAGTAAACGCAAATATGGCAAAGATATCAAGTAAGTATTTAAAATGCGTAATTGAAAACAATATTTAATGGTATTTTATCGCGACAGGACGTTGCATTTTATTAATGTTGGGACGGTGTAATCTGCATAACAAAACTATTACGCACAAAGAAAGACATGCATCAGAGTGAGCCCTTTTGTTTAACAGACAAATGAAAGTCATTATTTGGTTAATTATCAACTTGTTTTCTGAGAAGCTCAACGGGGTCATGTAGGTACCTACCTAATAAAATTAATTTAACTTAGATATAAATAAGTTAAGTTAAACAAGCCAAATATAGCCATTAATTAGTTACTAAAAGCTGCACACTCCCTCTTTTCAGGCCATGCTCAAGCGGTCTTACAGTCAGCAGTAACTTATGTTGGCAAACCCCAAAAGCTCATGTTAGTTATCGCTACTTGAAGCACGCTGCAGTCGCGTGTCTGTGATGTGTTTACTAATCTATTAACTTATTGCTTATTTATTTATGGACGACCATTGCTATCAGACTTTAAAAAATTAAGGTATTGGGTATCTTATCTCAGTTATTCAGTACCACAGATATCTAGTTTCAAAACTGTCCAATTCGTTCATAGACAAATTAGCACAGATCGAATCTTTTCCGAATTTGAATAGCGGACGCGCACCGAACGGAAACACGTTGTTTTTACCGCGTTTTAATTTAATTTGAATTGGGAATGTCGTTGCGCTGCTGGCACCCCGCCGCGCTTACAAATGGTGGCTATACATCACGTCGATGATATCTCTTTCAACTTTTGAACGCAACCCGGCGTGGCCAGCAAATTAATAAATTGTATAGGTAAAAAAAATAACCCCACATAGTAAAATGTTAGAAGGCACATGTTTATACGCATTACGAATTTTGACGGAAGCAAGAATGGGCACTTGGATACGGTTTCAGGTGGAGTTAATTAATCTGTGGGGACGAAAGATGTATGTTAACTGTTGTTCTAATAAATTGCATTTTTTTACAACATATTTTGGTTTCACAACCAAGACATTGAATCAAAAAGGATCAATTTCCTAATGTTATTTTATGCCGCATGTGACTCCCAGAACATCTATGTAATCGTAGCCACAGGAATAATCTAAACCTGAAAAGCGTAGAACCAATATTTATTATTATTGAAATTCATCATAAGGTAGCTAATAAAGCATTATATGTCCAGCTGTGGACATCTCATTCGAATGGTATCGGATAATTCTTCGCCTGCTAAATATGATAGAGCAACGCATTGCCACTGTAAGATATATTGAGTTGCTTTATGTGTAAGGCGTTTAGCGCTAGCATTAGAACGTCCTACACTTAGAGCAGTTATTTATTAAATCATAAAACTTATTTATACCAAATGTGTGATATTTATAAATTATTGAAATAGAAACAAATAAATAAAATAAAAAATAATTTAAAAATAATATTCTATAATGGCAACTCTCAAAGGTCAACGGCACATTGACACTGATAAGTAATGACAACTTTGACGTTGTCACTAAACTGTCAGTAGTGTCAGTTTCATAGTGGAAGGAGGATCCGAATCCAAACAGAAATTAAAATTCAATCCCCACCACGAAGTGCAGCTTTCACCATGGTACCGGACTTCCAGAGTCACTGCTTCGCAGCGCCATACAGTAACCGCCGGCCGACTTCTGACGTTAAAGCTAACTGTAACTGTTTATTTACCAGGCCACCTCAATGTTCGCGAGGGTGACTTTCTATCCCACCTTATTCTACAATGTGGTCATGGAGAGAGTGACCAGCAGGCGCTGGTACGACAGGATGGATGAAACTGTAATTCTAGGAGCCCTACCTTTCCAAAGTATGACAAAACAGGTACGATTTTGTAGGTTATTTTTATACTTACCAAAAAGTTTTTAGTTAATGTTTTTTTAATTAAACCATGGTTCATACGGTGTGAGAAAATACTTCTTGGTGGCCTTGAGGCGGTTAACTTAGTAAATAGTGTAGACAATGTGTACTTGATGTTTATTTTACATTTATTATTCATGTGGACAAAGGTTTTTAGCAAAGGACAAGTACATATCATCATAATTTGTACTATTATAATGAAACTGAGCTGTTTGTTTAAATGCTGGGTCGGTGGGTAGTCTTAGGGGGCTGGTTTGTATATCTGGAACTACCAGTCAGTGTGATTTTTTTTTGTATATGATTGCCAGATCATGTATAAAGTACCTTTAACTAGGCTATATAATATAACACTATGACTCATAGGCGCAGAGCAGTAATCATAGATGTAACTTAACACAGGCGAAACTATGGGTGTCATTATTTGGCTTTTTTTTTAACCCTTGGCTCAAGAAGATGGTATTATAAGTTTGACCGCAATGTGTGTCTGCCTGCCTCTTAAACGAGTGGACCGATTTGGATGTGTGTTTTTTATTTATTTATAAGTAAGAAATTTAGTGATGGTTCTTCTTAGTTGTTGTTGTTGTTTCATCAAATTTTGCTCAATCTTTATCAAATAATCTATTAATCCTTCCAACACACGTGATTTAAGACACAATAGAAAGGCAATAGCAGCCGGACAGCCGGCTGTCGCTTGGTCGTTGAAAGGTTAAATTTTAATTACTTAGTCCTTTGAACACACATGATTTGAGACACAATAAAAAGACAATATAGCAGCCCGACAGCTGGCTGTTGGTTGGTCGTCAAGAAGTTAACACAAAAAAGGGAGCTTAACAATGACCTGTTGATAAAAAAAAAATTTAAATGTCATTATGGTTTTACCTCTTCTAGATATTGAAGAAGTATTTTTTATGTCCCTTATTACATCATGTATTAATAAGAGGTTATTTACATATTTTATAAAAGAAATACATACCCAGGAAACATGTATTTAACATATTAATAAGTTTATGTAATATATTTCTGTTAACTTTTTTCATGTAAATCTTTAACAATGCATTTTTTATTAACTTTAGTTTGGTTATGTGTTATTTTTAAGGAGCAATTTTTGCTTAAGCACTTTTTTGCAAATTCTGAGTTTTGCTGACTTATTTGTCTACTGTATCGAAATTAAATAACTTTTTCCGACAAAAAAAAATCTACTTTTAAAAACTAAAAACACAAAAATAACTAATAATTATTGAAGTTGCCACAGACTTTAGTTATTTTTGTGTTTTTAGTTTTTGAAGGTGGTTATTTTTTTGGAAAAACTTTTTTTACTTTTTAGTGTCGAGACCCAATGTCTGACTGTGTATTACAGTATCTTTGAAAGTATTATAAAACGAAAATAGAAACTTGAAGTAACGCACATATCGTCAATGTATATTTCGTGGTTTTTTTTTTTGTTCTTGCTGAATTTTTCGAGAAGCACTGAACCGATCCCCATAAAATTTATATGGGACCACCTCTTAATCATGACTTATCAAACAAAATAAGAATCTTCAAAATCGGTTCATAAACGACGAATTTATATATACGGTCAAATTGAGGAACCTCCTTTTTTTTAGTCGGTTAAAAATCAGTGTAAACTATTTTCAGGTAATTAGGATTGCAGTTTTCTTTCAAATCCAAGTTTATAACAATTTATTCTCCATGTTTTTATTAATCTTATCATGAATTTTAATGACTAATGCCCTTACTAATAATCACTGTGTAAAGTTATGTCATGAATAAAGCCTGTGTAACCATACATTTTTTGAAGTATAATCCTGTCATAACTTTATGCAGCGATTATTAGTAAGGCGCTTAGTATTTAAAAACAGCCCAACTTTTATGATAAAAATACAGTATAACACAATAGTTTTGTTTCTTTTTTGTTTTCAGTTAAAAGATGAAGAAAATATGAAAGGAGTGGTGTCAATGAACGAGACATATGAGTTGAAAATATTTTCCAATGACGCAGAGGTAAGGATTATTCTTTTACATTATTGTCTTTAATCCTCCAAACACACGTGATTTGAGACACAATAGAAAGACAATAGCAGCCCGACAGCCGGCTGTCGGTTGGTCGTTAAAAGGTTAAGCAGTCAACATCTAATAACAAAATATTCGCGTGTTCGATGCAATTCAATATGAACCTTATTATAATAAGTCTAGAGTATAGTTTGTATTACTCAAGTAACTTAAATATTTTGCTTACACCAAGTGAATTTGCACCATAAAATTTTACACATTTGCTTTACAATCACGGATAATAATTATGGTGACTTAGTTCTGTATTAAAAAAAAAAGTCTAAATGTTTATTTCCAAAGTGCCTCCATGGTCTAATCCTTGGAGACCCTTTGAAACGACAATTACAATTTAAAAAAAAATGTTGATTCTAGTCGCCATTATTTATTTATTTACTAGCTTTTGCCCGCGGCTTCGCTCGCGTTAGAAAGAGACAAAAAGTAGCCTATGTTACTCTCCATCCCTTCAACTATCTCCACTTAAAAATCACGTCAATTCGTCGCTCCGTTTTGCCGTGAAAGAAAGACAAACATACAGACAGACAGACACACTTTCCCATTTATAATATTAGTATGGAAGTATGGATTAATACTTTATGCACAAACGTACACAGGTGGACTTAATGCCTTTATTCTCTACCAGTCAACCAAGTCTCCCCTGTATGACACATCACATCACTTTGTATTGTAAATCATCAAATTACTTCAGGGAGTGTCAACTTTTACTGACTAAACCCACCCTTGTTCCTTCGGTTGCCCTTCATGTTCCGGGGCCGCGGTAACTATTAGAACTATTCCCGGCTGTATTGGAATAAATGATTTCATTTTTTAAGTCTATTTATCGTAAACTAACAAAGCTTACTACAAGCTATATAGCTAACTAATAACTTAAGCGCTCCACCCACTGCACCGCGCCCCGTCACGTAGCGTGGGATGGCAGATTTTTCCCATTGCGCCTTCCCGCGCATTTCCGCGTCGGCAGTGTGATGTACTAGGCGTGATTTCTTAAAATTTATGGTTTTTCTTTCATTTTAATAACCATGTTTGTTAGAGAGATTTAGTTCTTATGAATGGCCCTAACGTTAGATGCTATAAAAATACAGTGTTATTTATTTTGGATTTTAGCAGGTTCGATTCCCGACTGTGACAAGCGAATTTTCGAAAATCTTTGAATGCAGTTTTGTTTCTTTAAAAAAATAAAGGAATGTTTCTTTTAAGTAAAATAATCTATTTCAACGATTTAAGGTAGTTTTCTTCAAGGGCCGATTGAAACTTTCCACCCTGTATAAATTGAGATACTTGCATACAATGGTAAAATCTGCCATCCCGCGCTACGCGACGGGGAGCGGTGCAGTGGGTGGAGCGCCTTACTGTGATCAACTTCAACTTTTATATTTATAATGGCAATCCACCGAATTTTCGGTGATTTCTGCCAATGTCCAGTTTGAAAATAATATTTCAGTTTAAATGACAATTGTACGGTTATTAAATTATAGTATGGAGATCATACACGTGTTCTTATAACCAAGAACACGAGATGACTCCGCCTTACTGTGTTAAAACAATGTTTGTCTAATATTAAAACGAATGGAGCATAGCTTGAAATAATTCCAAGAATTCCGCAGTATACGTGCGCAGACGCACCGATAATTTCTCGGTTATCCTCTTATCTTCGGTTTAGAATTAGAAGCATTGAATAACAGGCCTCCTTTGTACTCCTATCTAGGGGGCAGCAGTTCATCTGTACAGGGTTTTGTTGAAATATTAAAATTAGTTTTGTTATGGTAATATTGTTAAAAAGATATTAGTGAGTTTTTTATCCTGATCTTGACAGTATTTGCGTCAAGAGCATCGTCACGTTGTGAGTTACTTTAGTTGGCAATAGATGTTTGCTGGTTTTATCCTGTTAATCATCAGAACAGCAATTCTGTCTTTTAAGAACCTTTATGCAATAAGGGCACATAGGCCCTGGGCCTTTGTACAGGGGCCTGAGGGGCCACAAATGGCCCTGTATTCGATTATACTGTATTCTGTTATTAAATTCTATTACTAACATTCCAATTGATTGCCAACAGGACCCCATATTCTCGTGTGCCGTAGGGCTCTTGTATGGTAAAAACGGCTCTGACGTTATGACAATGATAATCTGTTTCAAATACTTTTATGGCCGAAATTCAACTAAAGATCACATCTAGTATCACGGACCGAACAAACGGATGTAATTTTACACTAAAAACGTGTGAATAATTTTATAATTTTTTTAATTACTTAATTCTTATGCTTAATGTGTCGACTATCCAGTAAAAATACATAGCAAACTTATACTTTGTAAGTTGTAACTAAATAAATGGGTATTTAATATTCGAAGTGATTATCACTATTAATTATTTTTTAATTATACTTACTTTAATCAGTATATTTGCATCATTTTAGTTAAATGTAGGTATAGGAATGTCTAAACAAACAAAATAAAAATAAAATAGGAAAGGCTTGTTTCGGACCTGGAGCCCAATTCTCGTGCGTTAGATAAAAATCAAAATCGATATTTATCAAATTAAAATGGCGGATATCGAGTTATTTGGATAAATCGGTATTCTCAGTGTATCGAGTGAGATAATATCCAACCATTTCATTCATTTGTCATTGAATTTTGTGATATTTTTGATTGATATAAGACTCTCGATATCTTATCGAATTCGATATTATATCACATAAACCGAGAATTAGGTCCCTGATGTTTTGGACCTGTGATATCAATTTCCCGTAGGTACGAACTATTTCACAAATTGCTATAGGCCAGAGGTCGGCAACCTTTTGAGTTGGAAGAGTCAAAAATATTAATTAACAAAATTTTTAAAGAGCGACTTTTTCTTGCCTACAATACGGTAGTTTACACCATTATCAATTCAAATCAATTGACGTACTTTTTATGAGCTGTCAAAACGCAATTCTCCAATAGATTTTGTATGGCAATGGCAACTAATGACGACACTAAAATAACAACTCAGTTGACTATCTATTTATTGATTTCAAAGCAACTAAAAATCAAATTTTATAGCAAATTGAAAATGAACCGAATTTATTGGGCTGAAATTAAAAGAGGTTTTATAGAAATTATGTCTAACATTTATTGGTTAATGATGTAAACTACCCAATTCTACTACTTTGTATGGGACTAAAGAGCCGTAGCTTCACATCCAAAGAGCCGCATGTGACTCGCGAGCCGCAGGTTGCCGACGACTGCTCTAGGCTAAATAATGGCCGTATGCATAATTTTGAAGGGTTAAACGCCACGCCCGCCCTCAAAATTAAATTCTACTTCGCGTTGAGCTCTAAAACTGACTCGACTTTAGACATGTGGAGTCCACATTGGTCCACATTGTGGACCAAAGTTTGAAGTGACTTCCTAACTACTTCCTGATGAATATATACATTACTAGCAGTTCCTCGCGGTTTCACCCGCGTTACGGTAGGTTTTTGGTTACTGCTTCGCTCCCGTAGGACGTCCCCCGAACACTGACCGCGCTCAACACTCTCATGGACGCCAAGCCCGAGTGTGATTTGTTTGCGGATGGATGGAGTAAACTACTGTCAGTATGTCTGGAGTTCTGCGAGACGAGCATATGAATAAGTGTATAAAATTCCTCTTCTCCTCTAAAAAAAAAACAAACTTGCTGTGCCCTTAATTTTACTTACCAGCCTTAATGTATATGTACACTAGCTGTCGCCCGCGATTTTCAGTCTCTTCAATTTTCAGCCAAATCGGTTCTGCCGTTACTGAGTTATAAAATGTGTAACTAACACGACTTTCTTTTATATGTATAGATTATGGGATGCAATAAAGTTATTGAGTATTGAAATTATAACATACCTATATGTATTTTTAATAATATATGCAATAGCCTATGTTACTCAGGGATAATGTAGCTTGCTAGTAAAAAACGTATTTTAGAAATCAGAGTTTATTCGTTACATACAAAAATACAAATCTTTCCTCTTTATAATATTTACCTTTTATTGAACCTTGTACCTTTGACTTATCGACGTAATGACATTGTAATGTACTTACTTACCAAACCTTTTTATTACATCTCCAAAGTAATTAATAATAGTTTTAAGTAACTACGTCGCGTCTTTATTAATGTAATTACTTGATGTTCACACTCTTAGGACATTGAAAAAGTACAGTATTACCAGGTGTCCGTCACTCGCTCAAGGCCACGCGTTTTATGCCTACCGCTTCGCGTACCGCCGGCGGTACAACGGATAGTGAGCTGTCGCGCGCCTGCCTGAGTGCTCGCACGTCACGGTTACCGCGCTGACTAGAAAAATGCCGAAACCACGTAATTATTGTGCAAATCCCCTGTTTCCCTTTTGATTGTTTATTAAAATTATTCACGCGGTTTTGGATATTTTCGACACTAAAATATAATAATCGGGAATTCAAGAAACGAAAAAAATGCATGTCATTTTATTAAACTAAAAAATATTTTTTTACCATTGCATTGTCATCATACGTATAACCCTAGCACACTCGCTGGATGACACGGACACACGTTAGTCGCGCGGTGGGCAAAAGAATCTCAACTCTCTTTGTGCGTACTTATGGTACATTTCTCCTCGCTGCAAACAGCTGGTATTATTATTATGATTTTGTAAGCTATTACAGCGTAGGTATTTTCGTTTTTGTATTGGAGTGAGTGAAGTATCTGTTACGTAGTAACTATTTAGTAATCTGTGGTATTACTATAAAGTTTAATCAAAAACCACTCAGAGGTTGTTGCGTGAAAGAGTAACAAACATCTACAACTCTTCCCCTCCGCAAGACAAGATACTAGCAAGCCTTCAAGAAAGCCATTGCGTTTCTGTGTTTGCTACAAGCTTACAACGCGTCGTGATCATGATCATATAATATGAGCCATGATCCATAACACGAATTTTACGTTGTGGATGTTAAATTACAATAACTAACTGACACATAACTGACAACAACGAGTTGTGAGCTGTTTTTCGTTATATGAGCGTTTTCGATCTTTGATCGTTTTATCAAAAAAATATATATATTATTATAATAATTCTCAATCATTATTTTATTTTAGAAATGGCGGGATCAAGGCGTGGAGTTTCTTCAGCTGGCAACAACAGATATTTTTGAAGCTCCCGACCAGGATAAACTCTACGAAGGAATCACTTTTATCAATAGGTGAGTATTATTATAACTATACTCTAGAATTAAAAGAAAATAACAAAAATATACATATTTGTCTTAACGGACCTGTCTCTGGAAGCCTTAGTTTCCGCATTTAGTCCTTCGAGCTGGACCATTGTCCGTAACCCGGAAGACTATTAGTCAAGCCAGCTCACATCTTTTCAGAACCAGATCTCCTTCCTAGAGCTTTCTTGAGTGACTGCAGAACCAAGAGTCTTTGTCTTCGGTCACTCCTGAACATTCGAAAACTTTCCTTGGCTCTTTTTAAAGCCGTATATTCCTCCAGGTTCCTGCCAGCAGACCGCAAGCTATCAGGAGTGCCGACAGACTGCGAGCAGGTGAACAGCGGCTCAGTGTACGTGCACTGCAAGGCGGGTCGCACGCGCAGCGCCACGCTCGTCGGCTGCTACCTCATGATGGTACGTGTGTCTACATCCTGCCAGCTTGACTGCAGCAGGTGAACAGCGGCTTACAGGGTGGTACGGCAGGAGACGGCAAATACGAGTAGACCATTAAAGCGGAAAAAAATAATTGGCTATTTATAAAAATAGGCAATACTGAAGAGAACCTAAGCTGGACATATCTACTGCATGTTGGACGAACGTTGGGTCAAACGCACGACCCAATGAGTCCCTTTAAATGACAAGTGACGTCACGGCAGGCCCAGTTACCGTGGCCCCGGAACATGAAGGGAAACTGAGGAACATGGGTGGGTTTTAGTCAGTAAAAGTCTGACATGCCCTCCCGCCCCGCCCAGGGTGGGAGATGATTTCCCATCCACAAAAAAAGGCGTAGATGGCGGTACGCCACCAAACTCCTTTAAACTGATTGGTCCCAATTAGCCCTATGCGAGATAATAAAGAGAGGAATGGCAGGAGAGTAGGAAGGAATTTGTCCTACTGAGGGAAAATTTAGTTATTAATTAAGTAATTTAGTCAAATGAAGGTAATAAAACCCAAACACACTTATTATTGTAACAGAATAATATTTTATTATTACAGAAAAACGGCTGGTCTCCTGCCGAAGCGGTGACGTATATGCGCGAACGCCGGCCGCACATCCTTCTACACACGAAGCAGTGGGAGGCCCTCGACATATTCCATAGACAACACGTCACCAGGAAATGAGTGTTGCCAGCCGCCAAAATGTGCACAGATAACTGACCTCATTCATTACTACTCAGTGCTCGGTTACTGTGTTCTATAAGTTTTTAAACCGTAACAAATACGCACTGACAGTAGTTTAATTTTTGAGCCGTATCCGAGCATAATTTCAAATATTGCCTGGCAATATTCAGCAATATTTTTAGAATAAATTGACAACTATAATCAAATATAGTATGATGTATTTTGAATAAAATATTGCAATAAATGTACAGTCAGGGTAATGGAATGTTGAAATAGCTTAATTGTAGTTTAATTATGTAGTTTTAATAACATAGTAACAATGTTGACACAAATATGTATGTTTAAATATTTTTGAATTAGGTAACTCACAGACGAAATTGACTCGTTGCAAGCTTCCTTAGTAGGTAGTTAAATTATTTATTTTTGTTACAAACAATAAATATTTTATTGGAATATAAAATTTTATTATTTATACTCTGAAGTTTTATTAACGTTGTGTGCGGTTTTATGAAAGAGAAAAAGAATTTACTTAAATGGGTTTTAAAATTACAAATAGCCGTCAAATTATGCCCAACAAATAACATTGAAGAAGAATGGCTGTAGAACTTGTTGATGTGAAAATCATTTGTGGGCCTCAATAAACCGTACAGAATATGGTGTGTGAACATGTTTAATGGATGCAACATCACACTGTTCGAGTATACGAAATACCTATTTCTGCCGTAAAGTTGCGTTGCTGAGTTGGTTGGAGACACTATAGAAAGACAATAGCAGCCTGACAGCCAGCTGTCGCTTGGTCGGTAGGTTAATGGTTTGGGTCCACTATTTTACTGGCATTTTAAACCGTTGATGTTTCCCCTTCCGCCTCGTGTTCGTGTTGTCCCCGCCGTTTCACCCGCGGTATGTTGGCTTTTTGGTTACTCTGCTCCCGTAGGTCATAGAGTAATGTTATGTAGCCTATGTTTTGTTCTGATGTATAAGCTATAATACTGTACAGTTTCATCAAAATCCGTTCAGCAGTTTTTGCGTGAAAGGGTAACACACACACAAACTTCTGATTATTCTACTGATTTCAGTTTCATAACACCTATACTAGCCTAGTAAGAAGCAATAAAATATAGAAGTACCTATTTTATCCAATATTGCCGCAATTTGACCATGAAAAGAGTTTTACAAGTAAGTTAATAATTCCAAAATTTTCTAGAATAATGTTACTGAGAAGTAAACTTAATTTGTTTCTGTGTTCGTAGATCCTGGGAAAATATACTATTATTTTAATTAATGCATTTTTCGTTATTCTGAAATTAACGCAATGCATTAAACTCTACGATGAACTCGATGTAGCCAACTACTGTGAAGGTCAACAAGAAATGTGCCAAGATGCTGAAAATACTGCGCATATTGTGTGCGAATACTACGTAAGTATAATTTATCTGTTTTTAAGTATGTATTTTTCCAACATTCAGCTTTCGGTTCTCCCGAACACCCGGATTCAAAATGGCGACTTTCATAGTATTAGCACAGATTAATAAATAGTTACTACGTAACAGATACTTCACTCCAATACAAAAACTAAAATACCTACGCTATAAAAGCCTACAAAATCATAATAATAATACCAGCTGTTTGCAGCGAGGAGAAATGTACCATAAGTACGCACAAAGAGAATTGAGATTCTTTTGTCCGCCGCGCAACTAACGTGTGTGTGTGTGTCTTCCAGCAAATGTGCTAGGGTTATACGTATGATGATAATGGTAATAAAACGAATGTTTTAGAAAAACAATTATTTTTTTATTTGTTGATCAAATACTTTAAAGTTTAATAAAATGACTGATGCATATTTTTCGTTCCTTGAATTCCCGATTATTATATTTTGTCGAAAATATCCAAAACCGCGTGAATAATTGTAATAAATAATCAAAAGGGAAACAGGAGAATTGGGAAACAGGGGAATTGCACTATAATCACGCAATAATTACGTGGTTTCGGCATTTTGATAGTCAGCGCTGTACCCGTGACGCGCGAGCACTCAGCCGGGCGCGCGACAGCCCGGTGTTCGTTGTATCGTCGACGATACGCGAAGCGGTAGGCATAAAACGCGTGGCCTTGAGCGAGTGACGGACGCCTGGTATTAGGGACAACGCACACCGGAATGGCAGCGGCCGGCAGCGGCCGTCGGCGCCGCGAGGCCGCCAGCGGCCGCCAGGCGTCGATAGAAACGAAAGGCGCGCGGCCGCTCGCGGCGCCGCGGGCGGCCGCCGGCAGCCGCTGGCGGCCGCGAGCGGCCTCGTGACCTTTTTAAGTATTTCAAGCGATACTGGTCTTTGAAGTATGTACATACTTAAAAGTCTAGTATCGCTTGAAAAGCTTGAAAAGTTCGCGAGACTGCCAGCGGCCGTCAGCGGCCGCCCGCGGCGCCGCGAGCGGCCGCGCGCCATGCGCGCGCCTCTTGTTTCTAGCGACGCTGGCGGTCTCGCGGCGCCGCGGGCGGCCGCTGCCGGCCGCTGCCATTCCGGTGTGCGTTGTCCCGTATACTGTACTCTTTGTTGGCGACTATAGCTTCCATAGAACATATAGTAAATTATTTCACACTGAAAGTGCTCGCCGCGTCGCTGCCGGCCGGCGCGGCGAGCACTTTCAGTGTGAAATAATTTTAAACTTTAACTACATACTTAAAAGTCTAGTATCGCTTGAAAAGGTCGCGAGACTGCCAGCGGCCGTCAGCGGCCGCGAGCGGCCGCGCGCCATGCGCGCGCCTCTTGTTTCTAGCGACGCTGGCGGTCTCGCGGCGCCGCGGGCGGCCGCTGCCGGCCGCTGCCATTCCGGTGTGCGTTGTCCCTTATACTGTACTCTTTGATGGCGACTATAGCTTCCATAGAACATATAGGTAATGATGCGGCTGGTTATCCAGAAATCCGAGGTGCATAATCGGCCTTTTTCGACGCATTGTCTATGGTAGATTCAGTGAAGGACCTAAGGTATGCTAGTATTGTGACATTGTACAACATCTTAACGGCTGGGCACCAAAACGAACAAATTTAACTGAATCCACCCTTGCACCAATATTTGATATTGGGGCAAGGGTGGATTCAGCAAACTTCTACGAAGCTTTTTTTTTATTATTATTATGGGCTTGCTCTTGGTCCCAGACTAGCCCGAGGGCATAGACGGAGCCTACGATGGAGCGAGCTTACCCAGTAGATGCCTAAGCTGTTAATAAATACGGATATCTAAGTATAGCGAAAGCTTTAGGTTGCTCAGCGCACGATGGAGAGAGTTCTACTAAGTTTTGCTACCCTCCTAATCGAATCAAAAGATCAAATTAATTTAGGAGATCTATTGGTTAACTCAAGTTTCTAACGTAGCTCATCAGGCAGCGAAGCTGAAGTTGCAAAAAAAAGCTACTTTTTTTCTTCTAACTGATCTATTATTTATTTATCTTGGTAGGGAAAGGTGGGATCTTCTTGTTCAAAGTTCAAAGAAGTACCTTTCGATGAAAGTAACGCGAAATATATAATAATTCGAATCAATAGGTAAGTATCGTACAAATAGAGTTTTTTTTTTATTTGCTCTACTCGATTGAAATCGCACCAAGACATACAAGATATTTCACATTACAGTATTAGGTCTCATATAGCCAAAGGTACTGTCAAGGGCAAAGACGGGTTGTTACCACAAGGATATGGGTTAATGAGAATTGTAAGTATATACAGACCATGAGACCATATTATATTCCTTGTCAAATTCACCAAGATGAGAAGGTTGAAAAAGAGAGGAGATTCCAGAAATCAACTCTGCCAACGTCATTGATAAATTTCTGTGACTGTACCTACATCTATCTCCTCTTGTCCTGTTTTCGGTAAAAGATTAGCCTAAGGAAGGGCGGATTCTTAGAAGATCGTGGTGCTCATGACCTCTCTGGGCAGGTTCTAGGTCGATCACTGAACATTTTATAATCGAATAGCAGACCGAATTTGACTAGACTTCGATTATGAGTGGGCCAAGAATTCGATCCGCTACTGGGCCTTCCTTTTCGTCCATTTGTATAACTATATTGCCGTGTTAGAATAGCGGTGCGACATGCAGTATGGCTTAATATAGTAAAAGCTAATTAAGTATCTAAGGTTTACTTGTGCCTTAATTAAATTATGAAGACTCAAAAATATTAATAAATTAACAAAACTTGCAGTCCTGGGACAGTGAGTTGGCGACTTTTGCAAAAATCTTGATAAACCAGTGTTTGACAAGAAACATCTACATTTGTGCCGCTACCGGTAAGTTTATTTAAATATTTGACACTATCAATTCTTACGATCTGGTATCCCAAGATATTAATTTTTAAAATTTGGCAGTTAATTAAAAATGAATCGTTTTTCAGAATATTTTGGGAATCCTATGATGATTTACATGAGTGCTAATACAAACGGCAGTGCTGCAGCGATCATTAACAGCACATTTGCGAGGTGGGAGGCAGCTGCATTGCAAACAAGCCTGGAAGACATACTACATTGCCCAGATTTAAGAGTGTAAGTAATTCTTCTCTCTAATTCCTATATTCATTGGGTTGTGATGTCCTCAATCCTTGTAAAACACCGGTAGTCAACTGGATCCGGTTAGATTGAAACCCTTTAGATTTTCCTAATGTGGCTAGGGAAATGATTATACGGGGTTGAAAAGAAACCTGATATAACCAACGATTGAACAAAAATGTTGCTAAGAAACAACAGTGCTTGCAATAAAGGGACCCGCTATCCTCACTGCCGTTTTAGGACCATTGGCCAAATTACTATCTCTACAAAGTATGTAGCTCAGTGCCCCCTGAACCCATCTATTCTTTAAGTTATTTCTTCTGCCTTAGATAGTCGATATGCCCCAGAACAGGTTTGGCGATATGGGCTATAAGCAAAGACTATACAACCACTATAAGTCTGCTAAGCTGAAGTAACATAATGGCGGGCCACTCATGCAGAATGCATTAGGACAGATGGGCTAGAGTCGTCACGCCGTAATGCCGAAAGACGGGTCTAGTCACCGAGGAAGTCTTTGAACGAAAGGCTAGAAGCTATAAGGGGGGCGTTTGCAAAAAAAAATATTACTTATTTTAGAGGAAATAAACACGGTTTCATCAACATGTTGGTGGGCAACGTAACGAACGTCGGCTGCGCGCTCGGAATCTATAAACATGCCTTTCGTGATGATACTAAGTCGGTATGTACAGACCTTTTCGTTATTTATCTGATGAGCTGAGATTATCTCACCTGTTGTGTCCGTTTGCCTATTGACCTAATTATTTATTTCTATCTTGCGTGATATGGAGGGTCACTCTGACCGCTCCGCTGTTCTTTTCTGATTGGTTTCGGCGAGATGCAAGATGTTGTCAAGAAGATTCATTGCTCGGCGCTCTTCCGATGGACTCCACTGAACCTGAACACAATTCAGGAACTGGAGTGATTGGAAATAGTATCTACGGCCTAATTGTCTCTACCTGCTATTAAGTAAAATCTGTCTGACCAATAATTGATGACAATTACAAGTAACTAAGACGAGAAGAAAAACTACTTGAGACGATGTTTCTTGTCAGTGCTTGCTGCAAGGTATCTAACAGTTAACGACTTGATTTTTCCAGTCTGGCCACATGATATGCTACTTTTCACATTATCCCAGCCCAGGCACTCAAGTGTACAACATCTTGCCACCAGCTGTTGGTATGGGGTGGTCGAAATGCGGCTGTCCTCCGACGCTCAAAGAAACAATGAACTGCCTTTGCGTAGGACTACCGAAGCTTCCGAGGCGCAGAAAAAATTTGACTGAAAGTAGGTAATGCTGATGCCTGACTGCAATTCTAGCAAAGTCTGTCTGCACACAAACGCTTTTGAAAAGGGTTTAATATTGCAAACCAATTCGATACATACCATTAATTTTTTAAGACTCTGACGTCACACTGTGACGGTCCTTTTTTGCAACTCAATTGACCATCTATTTACTAACTTGAAATAGACTAATAATACAATAAATTACTGTAGCGACGCCAGCGCCGTTAAAACAGATGACAGAGAAGCTTCATAAAGCTTTTCCAACCAAACAACTAAAATCTACACTGCACCAAGAACCGATTGAAAAATCGCAGGAGAATATTGGCATACAACGAAACTTGAAACAAGAGGCGTGTCCGAACAATGTTGGCACACCACCACCGACGTGTTTTGGCTTAGAAAACTGCAAGGCAAACTTACTAATGCTGCCACTATTTAGCATTCAACAGGCGCCGCAACACGAAAGTCGGAGTAGACGTCGAAGCGATCATAATAGGTAAATATTTATTCATTTAGTTTTAGTTTCGCTGGGCTTCTCCGCACTTAGCCTCATGAGTGGGCCATGAGTGTATGACTTATTGCCTTCTCCAGACATCCCACACTATCCCAGAACATTAGCAAACTTTTCAGTTTGCTAAACATTTCTGGCTGTGTAGGGTGTTGGAGTAGTTCTGCCCGTTGTTTGGCCACTGCTACACTCCTGGAGGACGTGTTGAGACAGTGACAAGCTTACGGTAAGTAATATGACATCCCCAAACATTTAACAATCTATTCTTCAATGCCATTTGTCTAGGGGGCAGGGAGGGTAAACTTCAACGGTCGCCTGGAGGACACGGTCGAGCACACGGTGGAGGTGAGCCGCGCATGGGCGGACCATAGACGTGTCCTCGTAGAGGCGATCGGCGGCGGTGACCTCTCGCGCCCAGCGCTGGTTCAGGCCATGCTGCGGGGCGAGACGGAATGGGATGACGTCGCCTCCTTCTGCGAAGCAGTTATGCTAGTGAAGGAAGCGGCGGCGCGCGAGAGGCAACGACGAGCCTCTCGCCCCGGACAAAGACCCAGGCGAAGACGTCGAGAGTCGCAAGACGACTACCGGCCACCGTAGGCGCGGTTCTGCGGATGGCGAGCGATGGGTAGCTCGCCGCCCGGCTAGGACCAGGACCGCGTAGACGGCGCGTTTTGTTCCACGCGCGCCTCAAAGAGAAGGAGTCAGCACAGGAAGGGGCCCAACAGGGCCAACGCCTGCCGGGGTTGCGGAATGTTATGTTTATAGCAGTTACCGTGACCCTGGAACATAAAGGGCAATCGAAGGAACATGAGTGTGTTTTAGTCAGTAAGAGTCTGACACGCCCTCCCGCCGCACCCAGGACGGGAGCAGTCATTGGATGATTTCCCACTCACAAAAAAAAAAAAAGGGAGGGTAAACTTGACGCTTTTATTGGAGTTATTTGTTTTTCAGACATGGCAACACCGTTGCGGTACAACCCATTACGACAATAATGAATGGCAACGATTTTGTATATTCTGATGATGATAATGAAGAGGTGATTTGCTATGTTATTACAATAACTGCTTATAATTAGGATTATTAATCCCGGGCTTAGTTTTAGCTTACAAAAAACCTTTATTTCAGCTACCGATCAATCGGTCACAAGTACTACAGAAGATAAGCAAAGTCAGAAATCAAAACATTAATTACTATAGCTATGAAAAAAATACAAAACCTGACTATCAAATTACGAACCAGGATCAGCATACTCCGGAAAATAGTCAACATATCCCGGAACACAGCACACGATACCCGGAATATAGACAAAGTATTCCGGGACACAATCAACATGTCAATGAACACAGTCAGCGTGTCCCGGAACATAGCCAACGTATCCCGGAATATACCCAGCGCACCTCGGTACATAGCCAAAGTGTCGCGGAACAAAATCAAGGTCTGATAGGTAATTTAATAATTTAATTATTTATTTTAATGTATGTCACAATTCAAAATTTGCATGCCTTAAGGTAGATAGTGTAAGGGCTTGATCTGTGGGCCTGATATCATGTAAACATCTATATTTTTTTTATACCTACATACATTCTATGCAAATAAATATTTTATTTTATTATATTATATTCTAGAATACAGCCAACATATTCCGAAACACAGCCAACATGTCTCGAAACATAGACAACAAATTCTGGAGAATAGCCAACATATGCCAGATCACAGGCAACATAGTGCCCCAAATCACAAGCAAGAGCAACATATCTCGGAACATAGCCAATATATCCCGGATAATAGCCAGCGCGTCTCGGAGCATAGCCATCATAACCCAGAAAATGGCCATCGAGCCCCAAAACATAGCCACCATAATGTAACAACCAAACAATCTCACTATGGCCGTAGTGAGAAAGCAAAGAGATTGATGGGTCTATTAGATTCATTGGAGACAAAAGGAAAAGCAGCTCATCTCAATAGCCAGGAAATTGTAGAATTTGACGCTAAAATGCGAAAGATTTACAAGACTGTTCTTGCTACATATAAAGAATACGATGAAGATTGATAACTTGCAAAGGGCTATATGCGTATAAAATGTGTCTCATCTATTAGTTTGTGACCTAAAACTAAGTAAAAGTTAACTAAGTTAGTTTTAACTTAGCTCTCATAGCTGACGCAGTTTTACATACTTGTGTACAGACTGTAAATTACCTATTTGGTGTGAAAACCTTACCGGTCTCTAATTCCCAATCAGTTTATAAAGGCATTCTTTTTGAAGTGCTAATCTTCAAAAACAGTGCCTTTTGAACTTCCAGTCGTAAAGAGTGAAATAGAAAGTTTTTTTTTCTAATTCAAAATCCTAACGATTAGGACTTGGGCCGAGATAAATAATGATCATTACTTGGAAAGTGCTTAGAAGAGAACAGCTAAGCGAAAGTATGTGCTAAATATATTTTTAAGTATATTTATCTCTCTTTTATAAACAAAACTAGCTTCTGCCCGCGGCTTCGCTCGCGTTAGAAAGAGACAAAAAGTAGTCTTTGTTACTCTCCATCCCTTTAACTATCTCCACTTAAAAAATCACGTCGATTCGTCGCTCCGTTTTGCCGTGAAAGAAAGACAAACATACAGACAGACACAGTTTCCCATTTATAATATTAGTATAGTATGGATATAATAGTTGTTAATTTATAACACAAATAAGACTAAACATTTTTCAATTGTCATTTATTCTAACAATAAATGAAAATTCACAGAAGGTTCGTAAAATTACAAAATAAGAATACTTAAATGATTTACGAATAAATTACTCGATTTAAAGAACTAAATTTCGAAAGCTTGTGCAAAATAAGTACTTAGGTAACCGTAGACTAATACTAAATCAATAACACAGTAAATTCAGAAATAATAAGAAAACATTTATAATGTCAACTTAGAAAAAAAAACATTTTAAATGATTTAATGTATTACTATAAAATAATCATAGCAAAAGACGGTTATAGAATCGTCGAAATAAATAAAAGAATAACAGCTTCTGTGTATTGTATAGGATTATTGGTAATTAGAAACCGATCAAAAAAACACGCGATTGAATTCGTAAAAACTAACAATGTTCCCAAAAAAATATTATTTAGTTATTTTTAAACCTCGATATATCGTCAAAATCCATGATACGCGCGATATTGCGGGTTATTCCGATCTGTCACCCCGTTTTGTCCCCATGGGTTGGTAAAATACTGAGATACTTAGTATTTAAATCAATCAAAAGTACTAGGCGCGCAGTAGCGTGAAGAGGTTAATAGAAAATGTGTTCCACACATTGCTAACTGGGAGACAAATCAAACTTTTTTTTCCTATCTGTCACCCGTGGGGACAAAACGGGGTGACAGATCGGAATAATCCGATATTGCAAATATACATTTTTTTTTTTTTGAAATGCTGATTATTATCATTAGTATAATGATTTGAATATCGGTTCCTAAATACCAGTTACCATATAAACGATACAACCCATTGGCGTAACAAGTCGATGAAAAAGCCACGTCTGACACTGACACATCGAGTTTTAGAAAGAGAAACAGACGTCAGAAAGAGACAGCGCTCTACAAATCAACTCGTCATTTATGACAGATGGCGCTTTACAAATCAAACTGTCATTATCACAAGTGGCGCTCTAAAAAACGTCTAAAACTCGATGCGCCATTACCGTCATGGCGCCGGCTACTTAGTAACCCTACATCACTATTGGTAATCAAAGCAAATGCAACCGAATTTATGACTTTTGACGATCAGCCTTAATAGACCAGATCTGCTTGATCATGTTGCAGAGGCCTACGTCGTGGCTGATGATGTAGAAAAGGCCTCCCAGGGTAGCTATGGAGATGAGGTACACAAGCCCAAGGGCGATTTTTGGCAGAATAGGCCCTACGACACTGGCACGGACGTAATCTATGGCGATCGCTTCCAAGCCCCTGAAAGGAAAAGAATAATTTGTTAGCCTATTGTTTAACAAATCGTCTTAGTAATAAATAAAGTGGAGGGGATAGAAAGGGGAAGAAGGCCTTTGCCCTACAGTGGCGCAATTAAAAAAAATGGCACTAAAAAGCATTATATTGGCGGACCTCAATACCACCATCCATTGCATAAACCTATCGTCAATTTACACGGGCAACTGAACCATGTAAAATTTTTCATCTGTGGTCAACTCTCGGCATTACCAAGCAATCAACAACACTTCAAGATTGTATAGAAATTGAAATTATAAGTAATTGGCCAACATCAGTGTTGCTCATGTAAAAAATATCTAACAGGTGGCGTAGCTAGGTAACCGGTTTGGTGCACGTAGACAACCCTGCCTAACTGCTCATATACAGAATAGTAAAAGTCATAAAAATAATCGCCGTGTACAAAAATAATCGCCGTGTACAGAACCCGGCGACGGATTCGGGGACCCTGTAGCTGCTATACTTATATATGACGATAGCTAGATTTGTAGAGGAGAAAATGGAAGTTGGTGGAATAATCTCCTCGGAAAGCACGTAAAGTTAGTCTGATTCTCTTCGGTCGTGTTGGATAGGAACCTTGCTTTGCCTTTATTGAGATTACAGTCGTTACCAATATTCGTTTAGGATTTTTAGATTATTCGCCTCTGCCTACCCCTTCAAGAAATACAGACGTGTCTAACAACAGCAAAAAAATAACCTTGATCTATGGACACCGTCTTCTTCTCTGGCTACACTTAGGTTTTTTCATATTTCTCCAAATCCGCCAAAACGCTCTGGTTAAGCCCATATCATTGAAGACCAGGTAGAACAGGCCGCCAAGCATTGTTATAACTATGAAGTAGACTATTCCCATTGCTACTTTCGGGATGAATGTTCCAAATAAGAGTACTCGGACATACTCCACTACCATTGCTTCTAAACCCCTGGGGAATGGGAAAAGTATGCGGTTGGAATAGGAAAAGTATTGGGTTGGAACAGGAAAAGGAATGCGGGAATATAAGCGACGACTATTTCCCGTGGGAGTAAGCAGAGATTGACTTTCAACATGTAAAGGCGCTTACTCAGGCCCAGTAACAATCCACGATTCGATTTGAGCTTAAAGCCCCTCCCACACAGGTGCGTTATTGTCGGTCGATGATATCTGTTTTTAGTACATTATTATATTAGAACCGCTACGAAGTCATACACTCTTGCGATAATTATCGCACGATAAAAACGCAGTTGTGTGCAAGGAATAGGACGCAATATCGCAAGAGCGCATCAACGAATAATAACGCACATGTGTGGTCAAGGCTTTAAGCTTCAACACCGTCTGAATCAGAGTTACTCGAATCTTAATTTTTAATTTACGTGTTGCTTCCGACAAGGAGGCGACTTTACATAAAACTGAATTTACATAAAATGGAACCTTACCAAAACGTATGTGCGCAAATTAGGACAGCCAGTAGAGAGTCGACCAGCTTGTTAGGCATGAACAGACCGATAGGTATTAAGGGTACCAACAAGGCCGCCACCGCTCTCTCAATCACCCACAATCTCGCGTGGTCATGGCCCGCTTCGGCTGACATCTGTACTTGTGACGTACGGAATGAACGCACCTGAAAATATTAAGTTTGTTATTTTAAACTAGCTTTTAAAGGAATTTGCTATATAAAGACACTATTAAATTGTTAGCCGGTCAAAAAGTTGGGGCTAGTTTCTTGTTCCAAACGAAAGAAACCTATGGGGCAGGGTAAGAACTTCAAGGCGGTCTAGATGCAACACAACATGAACCATGTTCTAGCTAAAGTATATTTTGTAGTACAGTAAGTAATCAATTTATAAATATCCACGACAAGTCACGCTAATCTGATCCCAAACTAAGCAGAGCTTGTGTTATGGTAACCAGACAACTGATAAACATACTTATATAATTTGTAAATACATACATATCTATATATATAAAATAAAGTCGGATTTGTTACAACACTTATAACTCGAGATCGGCTAGACCAATTTTCATGGTTTTTGGTTCGTTGGATTTGTCCCCGCCCTGAATAACAGAATACATCTTAAAAATAATGGAAAATCGACAAGACATAATTATAAAAGATGAATCATTTTCCCCTATAGTTAATTCTAAATTCAATTAAAGATTGAAAACTTAAGAGAACAATAGTACTAGGAGCGCAGTAATGTGAGAAAATTTAAAATACTGAGATACTTAGTACTTAAATCAATCAAAAGTACTAGGCGCGCAGTTGTGTGAAGTGGTTAATAGAAAATGTGAGCGCAATTTTAAGAAAATATATGTTTTTGAACTTAAATAATATCCATCCGTACTAATATTATAAATGGGAAAGTGTGTCTGTCTGTCTGTCTGTTTGTCTTTCTTTCACGGCAAAACGGAGCGACGAAATGAAGTGATTTTTAAGTGGAGATAGTTGAAGGGATGGAGAGTAACATAGGCTACTTTTTGTCTCTTTTTAACGCGAGCGAAGCCGCGGGCAAAAGCTAGTTATAGATAAATTACACCCAGACACAGAACAAACAATCATGCTCATCACACAAAGTTTGTCCTGGGTGGGAATCGAATCCACGACCTCCAGTATAGCAGTCAGGGTCACTAACCACTAGTCTAGTAGTGGTTAGTGTTAGTCTAGTGACTAGACCAACAGGCCTATCAAAAATAGGTAAGTATACTTACAGAGTTGATTATTGGCGTGGTGTTGAGATCTTTGAGGACCTTTGCACTGACCGGCAGCATACCAGCTACAGGGCGCTGCAGGGATGACTGTGTTGCTAACTTCATAAATTGTTGGGAGAACATCCGATTTCCACCACATACTGCAAATATGTTCACATATATGTTTACTTTTTTTTTGAGGTATTTCTTATTTCAAGGCACAGGTACTTTTGAAATCTCAAATAGTCAGTTGGTCAGTCAGATAGGTGAAGCTAGTTGCTTATTATCCATACTAATGTTATAAATGGGAAAGTGTGTCTGTCTGTCTGTCTGTCTGTTTGTCTTTCTTTCACGGCAAAACGGAGCGACGGATTGACGTGATTTTTTAAGTGGAGATAGTTGAAGGAGAGTAACATAGGCTACTTTTTGTTTCTTTCTAACGCGAGCGAAGCCGCGGGCAGAAGCTAGTAGACCTTAATTATCAATTGTGTACGAGTAGAACTGGATAGGAAATATCATAAGCCAAACATTCAAAGAGAATTTCTGTAACTCATAAATGTCTGATGATAACTCATAAAATAATTATTTTTTTATCATTTGTACAATTATATTAATTGATTTTTAATTAATAAACAGTATAATTGATGGTGGAATTAAGAATTAACAGTCCAATTAAAGTGTATTTGATTACTGGTTTCTACTACATGTTACTGACATTATTATCTCTGCCTTGTTATTCAAATAAGTAATTAGACTACAAATACCTCCTAATGAAAACAACATGTATAGTGGCCATACTTATAAAGTCTTTTATAACAAAAGATGTTTATTTTTTCTTTTAAACCCATAGAATTCCCATTTTTAGTGCCATAAAATTCATTTACTTGAAAAAAACATTTTTTCAGGTAAAATGTTAATAGCACTTAAATAAATATTATGCAAGAGAAACATATAAGTCATAATAGAGATAATTAATGTTTTTGTTTAGTCTTAGTCATAGTTGTACACGAGTTACTGTGATTAGAAGGGACATTATTTAGATATGTTAATACCTGCTGACTTCAACCAATAATGTCCCTTCACATAATAATAAGAGAATAGGTATTCTTGAAAAGAAAAATATTCTGTGACTGAAACTCGAAACCTAAATAATTTGCTGAATGAGACAAAATTACTAATAGCAAGACATGATTAATCAATTAAATTATTTTGTCTAGTACTTCCAGAGAATGCTATTACATACTAAACCGGTAATTACTGAATAATGGCCCATCAGATTTCGGGCAATTGAAGAGAATTGGACTTATTGGACTTGCAAATAAATATGTGGCAGGGAAGATATTAATAGTAGCACTATTTTGTCATGATTTTAACTTATTAGGGAAGAGTTTGTGTAGTGTTTAAATGAGAGTTAAATTGGGGAAATGGATCTGGTGTGAGTAAAAAATATTTAGCTCATATAATATTTCATTAGGTCATGTGGCAATGAGCTCTAATATGAATATAAGACCTGAAAAATGAGTAAAAGGCTTGATACAAATGGTTATGTAATAACAAAACAAACAGTAAAACTGTATATTTACCTGAAGTACGAAGTAACGTGGAAAACGCCATTTTAAAGCTTGTACGTCGTATTTATTAACAATAAAAGTAAACGATCTAATTATTTTAGCACAGCATCAAATTCCGAAATTTACAATAGGCACCTCTTGAAAAACACATCAATTCAAATATCGAATATGACAGACATGACAGTCGAGAGTCGACACGACACTTCGATGACTTAGCTTCGACAGTTGTCAGTGTGTTACCATTTATTTTTCGCTGTTCCTGCAAATTTTTTAGGTAAATACTGCTAAACCTGCTAAAAAAAAACTGCTCTATTATAAACAATTATTTATTACTCTTTGCTTAGAGTTAGTAAGATGATTAATAAAAATACCTAATAATAATACATTTTTATTTCGGAATGAAGTTCCATAAAGGAACGTTAAGTACCTACCTACAACAAAAATGTAAAGTTTTACTAACAGACGATTGCCCGCTATATCCAATAAGACATTTTTTGTGTTTATTAGTTTCAGAATACTGTTTTAATACACTCAAACGTGGAGCCAGCATAATGTTACATGCTTTGCACTATGCATTTTTATCTTTACCCTTATGACGCGATAACCAAATGGAAAACAAAGGATTTTGTTCCCATTCGCTCCGGTAACCGTGCTCATACTAGCGCTTCATGTTGACAAATAAACTAAGAAAACAAAATACAATAGTAACGTTTATCTATTTATCAGAGTTCAGATGAATCCCAACAAATAGTTCCAAACTTTGATGTAAAACTAAGCAAAGATGGTATGAACATAAAGTTTACTAAAAAATGTTAAAATATGCTAAATTTTACGATAATACTAAACATCCTGCTGTAGCTAAAATTTTACTCTTAAAAATGCTAAAAAAGCAGGATCCTGCTAAAAATGGCAACACTGACATCTTTCTGTCAAGTCAGTGTTGCTCTCAAAACTTTTATTATCCAGTTTCTTTTTTTAATATTTTCTTTTCAATTTTCCAATTTACGTTCTGCATTTTTTTCAAATTAGTTAAGAATTTTACACTTGCACAGCAGAGAGAACCACCCGATATTTATGCGTCATGCAATGCTGAATGCTGATGCCATGCATGATGTATTATAGTTAGGTTCATTGACTTGCTTCTCGAAGGAAGTATAAGGCCCGAGTCACACCGAAATGGCAGCGGCCGGCAGCGACGCGGCGAGCACTTTCAGTGTGAAATAATTTTAAACTTTAACTACATACGTCAAAGACCAGTATCGCTTGAAAAGCTTGAAAAGGTCGCGAGGCTGCCAGCGGCCGTCAGCGGCCGCCCGCGGCGCCGCGAGCGGCCGCGCGCCATGCGCGCGCCTCTTGTTTCTAGCGACGCTGGCGGCCTCGCGGCGCCGCGGGCGGCCGCTGACGGCCGCTGCCATTCCGATGTGCGTTGTCCCTTATCCAAAAAAAACCATTGAGAGTCAGATGAAAAAAAAACCCAAAGTTCAAACTATCTGCCAAAGTATACTGTTATCTGTGGTATATCGTTATTAATACTCTGTGCTCAAACCGAAGAGAGAATGACAGAATGACAATTCATTTTGGTGACTCCAAAGAAAAGTTTTGATTTCGACAAATTTTGTTTAGCCGGATTCCGGTAATAGTACTGAGTCTCTTTCAAATAATTTTGAATAAATCTGAACATGGCTACAACATTAGAAGATAAATCAATTTGGGAAGATGGCGAGGAGGCACTCAGTGAGGAAGTTCTCCGCATGCCAACAGACGAGATCATCAGCCGCACCAGGCTCCTAGACAATGAGATTAAAATCATGAAAAGCGAAGTCATGAGGATCTCACACGAATTGCAGGCACAGAATGACAAGATAAAGGAGAACACAGAGAAAATCAAAGTGAACAAAACATTGCCGTACCTTGTATCCAATGTCATTGAATTGTTGGATGTAGACCCTCAGGAGGAAGAGGAGGATGGTGCTGTGGTAGACCTGGACTCGCAGCGGAAAGGAAAGTGCGCGGTCATCAAGACCTCCACCCGTCAAACGTATTTTTTGCCAGTCATTGGGTTAGTTGATGCTGAGAAGTTGAAACCTGGTGATCTTGTGGGTGTCAACAAGGACTCGTACTTGATATTGGAGACTTTGCCCGCTGAGTACGACGCGAGGGTCAAGGCCATGGAGGTGGACGAGAGACCAACTGAGCAGTACTCCGATATTGGTGGATTGGACAAACAAATTCAAGTTAGTTTACTTTAAAAAAACTAGGTGAATTTTTGGTCTTGCACAACCCGCTAGGAGATGATTGTATTCATGAAAACCAACAACTTTTATTATGGAACCAACTCTGAAATCTCGAAAAAAAAAACAGCTGACTCTAACAAAAGTTCAATGCCCTTCCGACCATAATGTATGAAACAGCTAATATTATTTTCGAGATTTCAGAGTTGGTTCCATAATAAAAGTGGTTTGTTTACATGGGTAGAATCATCTCCTAGCGGGTTGTGCAAGACCAAGAATACACCTAGTATTTATAAAAATGATGATATTAAATTTATCATGTTTGGAGATAAATAACCATACCTACTGAAATATTTTTATTCAGTACACAAAGGGCACACTTCCAGTGGACTACTCAGACTACAAAAACTGTAGAGGATATTGAATATGATAAAATGTCAAGATAGTGTTTTGCTACTGACATATTTACCCAAACAAAGACTTAATTACATAGGGGTTTCTTTATGAAGGAACTCAGTATTTGCACTTAGATTCATATTATGCCATTGTGTGTAATTATAACAATAGCATTTATATTAATTTTATTATGCAGGAACTGATCGAAGCTGTAGTACTCCCAATGACCCACAAGGAGAAGTTCGTAAACCTCGGCATACATCCCCCTAAAGGTGTGCTGCTATATGGACCTCCTGGTACAGGCAAGACTTTGCTGGCCAGAGCCTGTGCTGCGCAGACCAAGTCTACCTTCTTGAAGCTGGCTGGACCACAACTTGTACAGATGTTTATTGGTAAGAGCTATGTTTCTATTTTAATAAGAACTCCATCAAAGTTTACAAATATAAGCAAATATGATACAAAAAATGTATCCGAATAAAGCAAAAAAAAAACACTTAAGCTACATTCGAATTTTCGTAGAGCCAATTTTTTTTTTATTGCATAAAGAATTAGCAGTTTGCAATGGGAAGTTTTACAAGGTAACAACTGGCTCACTCCTATAGGCCTGCTTCGGTTACTGCACACTAACTAACCACATCTTTCTATTGGTAACAATGATTATGAGTTTTATAAGGATGAATAAGGTATGAACACAGGAAAAATTTTGGAGAAATAAATAATTAAGGGATAAGAAAGTCTGGAAGGGGTTGGGGGAGGCCATTGCCCAGCTGTGGGACAGCACACAGGCTAGAGAAAAAAAAAATCATAATTTGTAACTAAACCACACTGGTCCCCTTGGTCTAAACCTTCTAAAATCTAATTAGCAACATTCTTTCCTTACAGGTGATGGTGCGAAACTCGTCCGAGACGCGTTTGCCCTGGCCAAAGAAAAGGCTCCAGCAATTATCTTCATTGACGAGCTCGATGCTATCGGAACTAAACGTTTCGACTCGGAGAAGGCTGGAGACAGGGAGGTGCAGCGTACCATGTTGGAGCTCCTCAATCAGCTGGATGGGTTCAGTTCTACTGCTGATATTAAGGTAATCAGGAGGGTAATTCTGTGATTAAAAAATGGTTTTAATCTCAGCATATATCTATCTATTTATATGAAATGGTTTAACTGACTCATTACTGGGATATCAGAGCCCATCACAGTCGCTGGTTCTTGAGACATGAAACTTAGAAAGTGTGTTCTTTGTGAAGAGTCCAATAAGGCTTTTTTAAATTCCTACACTAAAGGGGGGTATTCCTATCCGAAAAGGCAATCACGCGGGTGATGCCGCAGGCAAGGCTTAACTATAAAACTAGATTTTTTAAATACTTTTCATTCAGTCAAATACTTATGTCTAACTTTTTTTCAGGTGATTGCAGCAACAAACAGAGTAGACATCCTAGATCCAGCCCTGCTCCGGTCCGGACGTCTGGACAGAAAGATCGAGTTCCCTCACCCCAATGAGGAGGCGAGAGCGCGTATCATGCAGATTCATTCAAGGTATAGTACATAATTTAATTTAAAAACTTGTTAGTAATACAAAAGTAATACTAATAACTTATAAGTATAGCTATATAGCTTAGCTAGCTATTTAGAAATTAAACTTATTAGTAATAAGTTTAATGGAAACACAGGGAAACACGGAAGTAGTGTCGCGCTACCAGGTAAAAGAAATCCTGTAGAACCATTGATTCAATTAGAAAGAATCTTCGACAGCTAAGCTTTAAGCTCATATATAAAATACCATGTTAAAAAAAGTGTCCTTGCTACTGTTAGTAACTGGCAGCGCGCTCGCCTGCGTCCGCTGTAGTTATAACCGGCAATAACACGATGCTGGTTTTTTAAAAATCTTATGTCTTCCACAGAAAAATGAACGTCTGTCCTGACGTGAACTTCGAAGAACTGTCCCGCTCTACGGACGACTTCAACGGCGCGCAATGCAAGGCGGTGTGCGTAGAAGCCGGTATGATCGCCCTCCGGCGCTCCGCCACCTCGGTCACCCACGAAGACTTTATGGACGCCATCTTGGAAGTCCAGGCCAAGAAGAAGGCCAACCTCAGCTACTATGCTTAAATTAACGCCTGTAATGAGTTGCGAATTAATATTGTAAGTTTATTGTATAATAAAATTTAGAAAAATATTTTGGGGTGTTTTCTTGATAAAAAGGACTTGAATGTTAATATAGCAATACCTGAACCTACGGCCTGAACTCCATAATAATCAAGGTTATTGTGTTGCGTGGTTTCGATACCCGCACAACTATTTTTTAACTGACTTCAAAAAAGGAGGAGGTTCTCAATATTCGTCTGTATGTTTTTTTTTTTTACAACTCGACATGTATTTATTCCGTTCAAATTTCTCTGACTAGTATATGGTTACTGTGTTCAAGTTTAAACATCTGTAAACGCACGGGATATATTTATGCACCAAGAATGTTTAAAAAAACCATTTCAATACTCAAAGGGTACGGCACCTATATTTTAAGGTGTAAAACTCCCAATTCACCAGCAACAACTCATCCATCCATCAGCTACTGAAAAGTAATAAGATTTTGAGGCAAATGAGATTTCGTGTGAAGCTAAAAAATGAAGTAGCCTCTAAAGAATCGTAAGGGACAGATAACAAGTAGTCAGAGTGAGATAAAAGAATTATAAACCTGCTTTAATATTTATAGCAAGCAGCAAGCTATAATAGTAATCAAAGTCTTCAAAACATAAGTAACTAATTAATTAATTAGGGACTTATTGTCCCCGGCGGTGCAGGTGGCCCGGATTTCGTTTTTAGACATAAAATTGATTCGTGGCAAAATATTTATTAAAATGAAAAACTAATCCAAAACTGTGTGCTTAGTATTTTACTATTTTTCAGTACTTGCATTGCAGACTTGCAGTTCACAATATTCAATGGCTCTGCTGAATATTGCTAGGTTCAGCTAAAATACCTATCTATGAACGCACCGTTATAAAATTTTCAACGCGCGTGCGTGTGTCAAATTTGAAACATAAAAATAATAAGTCAGAAATCAAAATTCTTGTAGGATTTTCGTTATGATTTCATTTTAAAATAGAAAAAAAATATAGTAAACCGTAGAAATGTGAAATTATTAGTGTCGATTATTTAAACTTCGTTGAAAAAATACCATCAGCGAAGAGATACTAGCCTAAGTCGTGAGTATAAAATTTTATAACCTATGCTTGGAAAATTGAGTTTTTATATTGGATAAATTGTACGAAAAAATCTGTAGTTAAATTTAATTTGTGGATAAATGCCGCTGTGATTGATTTGTGGATGTTTTTCCTGTTTGCGGTGTTTGCTTGGAGCTTATTATGACTTTTGTGATACCTCTTGCATTCTGTCGTATTGCCTACTGCAGTTCGGAGTCGATGCTTCAAGGTGCCCTGCAGATACTTGCCTGACCTGAAGTTTCTTTCTTTACCTATTATATTCTAAATTTCAAGAATAAAAAAATATTTATGTAGGTATCTACCTAGCTATCTAAAAACACAGGTAAAATAAAAAAAATGAGGTAGGATGTTATTTTTTATTCAACTTTCTATTCTTAAGTTTGGACCTAGACATTAAAAAACAGTAACAGTTAAAATTATTGTCAAATTTGTGAAAAATCCAATGAATACTTTAGCTATATAATTAAATATAAAGGGAATATTGAGATAGGAATAATAGTAAGTAAATAATTTTGTTTTCTGCCACAAAAGAGCCATGGATCAGGAAGATGAGGGTGAGCCTAGTTTTAGATTGCCACCAGGCGATGATATACCCAAAGTCCACTCAGTACTCAACCGCCGTCCACACACCAGGTTCCTTTTATATACAATTAGTTTTTAACAACACATATTTCATTAGTATATTATATATTTTATTTTATATCTATTATAATTTTAAGAAATCTAAAAATAACAATTCAAGGGTGCCTGAAACATATACAAAAAAATAAGGCAATTCTTTGTTTTATATAATTTTTACCTTCTAATTGATTTTTTTAGAACACATTGTTTTTGGATTTCACATTTCACACCTTTTTCCTCCATCACATTTTTATCTATTTCCTTACATAGATGTAGACCCTGCTTGCACAAGAAACAATAAAATAATAGTCCATCAACTTCACATTAATGATGTTTCACATTTTATTAGAGCTAAATGTATTTTAGGGATTTTTAATAAAGTCAATATTTTTATTAGGCTTTAAACAGACGAGCGACATTTTGTCGGCAATCGTTAACACATTGCCAAGAACGCGTTGACGACAGTCGTCGTCACATTGCCGACGCGTTAACGACAGTCGTCGTCACATTGCCGACTTATGATACCACTTGGCTCTAAAATATCTACGAAAATAGCCAACAAAAGTCACCGCGGTCGACATGTCGTCGACAAAGTGTCGCTCGTTGTACAAGCAATTTTTAACTCCATTGCAATTTTAACATTAACTAGCAACATGGGTACACCCAAATAGTGAAGAAAGAACACAAATGCTCACACCGTTTTTTTACCTTTTTTCGCTCATCCATGCAGCTTTCCAATTTATTGTACACTAATTTAATACTAATATTATGTATTTAATACATTTGCATCATTATACATTTATTTAAGTACGCGGAATGTTTATACGCCAACGCCTGCTGGGGTTGCGGAGTGTTTATAATAGTTACCGTGACCCCGGAACATACGTGGGACACTCAGAAAGTTTTGAGAAACTAAAAAACTAAGTTCCATAGATAAAATATTTTGACTGAATCTTTTCAAAGGACTCTCCAGTAGCTTCTATACAAAGTTTCATGCGTTTGAACCAATTTTCAAAATATTTTTTCCAGTCCGCCGCAGACACCTCTTTTACGGCTTTCTCGAAGGCTTCTAGCGCGTCTTCCGGCGATGGAAATTGTATTTCTTTCAGCAGATATTTTATTTTAGAGAATAAAAAAGGAGTCACACGGTGCCAGATAAGGACTGTAAAGAGGTTGCCCCAAGACTCCAACCTCTGTGGTGTCCAGGAAGTCCCTCGTTTTTATCGCTGAGTGCGCGGGCGCGTAGTCACGGTGAAACCGAATCTCGCGGAGTCCGGTGTTTGGTCGCTTATTGCTCATTGCAGACAAAAGTCCTGGCAGGCATTTTGTGGTACACCATTCATCTTTGATGCTGCTTTAGTCTCACAATAAAATTGCAATCAGATACCCCATCAAAGTGAAGAAACTAGCAATGAAAATGTTTCCTGCGCTTCTTGATCGCTTCATTTTCGTAGGCGAAGGTTCATTTTAAAACAGCCTTACTGTCGACTGACCCTTTGTTTCTGGATTGTATTAATAAATCCAGAATTCTTTATCTGTCACAATGTAGTAAACGCGCCGAGACGAGCCTGCTACAATTTTTTGGATCATATCACGGCACCCCTCCACACGGGCCTGCTTCTGAGTTTGGGTGAGATTTTGCGGCACCCAGCGGCACACTATCCTCCGCACCGGAAGATGCTCGTGTAGAATCTTGTTAAGGCTTCCCGATCCAATCTGCAGTGTATGCTGAACCTCATCGTATGCATTTCGCTTGTTTTCTTGAATTATTTTTTTTACTGGCATCACACTTTCTTCCGTGACTGCCGTTTAGGACGGCCACTTCTTTGTTAATCCTCAAAATAAAGCGAACGCACTTGAACTTGCTATTACAATGGTAAGTGGTTGCTTTTGAAGGTCCTTCATCCATAAAAGCAATTTGAAGTCGGTCGAATGGCTCATAATTTTGTAAGCCACATTTAAAGTCGCAGAAAATCATCGAACGAAAATGTTCTTGATGCAGATCCATTTTTTCAAGAGACACGATAATTGGATTTGGCTCTCAAAAAAATGTGGGGGAAATTCAAAATTCGAACGATGGTATTTTTACTTTTTAATAACCAAAGTTTTTAAAATAATTACAAATGGCCAGTGCCTAATACATAAAAATGTTTTTTCTCAAAACTTTCTGAGTTACCTGGTAAAGGGCAACCGAAGGAACATGAGTGGGTTTTAGTCAGTAAAAGTCTGACACGCCCTCCCGCCGCCGCACCCAAGACGGGAGCAATCATTTGATGATTTCCCACTCCTCCCAAAAAAAAAAGATAGTGACACATTTTCGAATACAGAGTGATATAAGTTCTGTCTTTTCTATAATTATACAGGTGGAAGTTCTAGTCGTAAATGGTATTGTGATTCTGTATAATCTGGTATTTCTGATAAAAAATAAACTTTTACATTGTACATAGCGAACGTTTGCGAAAGTGCTCACCGACGCGCTCACGCATCGGACATTTACCTCGCCACAATTGTTGCGCCGCAATTATTTGCTACAACTGTGTCGTATAAGCTCGCAACAAATGTATCCAGTGTGCGTGCCCGCAAACAAATGTATATACGTAGGCAATTAATGTGTCGCGTTGCAAATGTGGCGCCACATTTACTGAGATACAAATGTATGCCAGATGCGCGGCCTGATTTACTTACTCTTTCACGCTAAAACTACCATCGATTACCTACCTTGTTTCAGTGTAACTTTCTATCGGTGAAATATTCAGAGATTATCGTTTACAAATAAACAGATTCCGCCTTATTACAAAACAAGGTTTTTCTCTAAACCAGGTTTAAACCATTGAGCTAGGTTTTGTGTTTCGAATCTTGATTATATCAGAATAAGATTCAAATTACAAAACCTGGATCAATGGTTTAAACCTGGTTTAGAGAAAAACCTTGTTTTGTAATAAGGCAGATTAAGTCTTTTTACATTAGACCAACCTGATGGACTGCGAGTTTATCTACTAATCGCTAATGGAAATAGTTTTTACTGAATTAACCTTTTTACGGCTTTGTTACGGCAAAAAGTATTTAAACTAGGTACTAAATTGCGACGAATTTACAAAAGATACGACGGAAGTAGGGTTTTTTTTAATACCGTCGTGTTTTTTCCGATATTGTAGTTACCTACCTAGCTACTTGTTATTTTTTACAGAATGGTTATACCTAAAATCTTTATACGATGGTCACATCGTATAAAGATTTTTATCGTAAAACCAAAATATAAATAATAGCTGGCGTAATAATATCGAGCACATTCTTATATAACGGTCTGTTTACCTTTAAATTAATAAAAAATATGTAATTAATAAAATGGCCTTATAACATTTATTAGCTAACTAGCGACCCGCTGCTTGTCCCAGCTTCGCATGGGTGTTACAAATCTTTAAAAATCTCGGTTTTCTTTCCTGTAATATGCATGTATTATACACATAAACCTTCCACTTGAGTAACCCTATCGAATTAAAAAAACACATCAAAATCCGTTGTGTAGTTTTAGAGACTTAAGCATTCATAGGTGCAGACAACGGGGAGCGACGTTATACTATGTATTGATGTAATAATGATTAGCTTATGCCACAGTAAAATAAATAAAAAATAAAAATTATTAAAAAACAAAAAACCCGACTGCGTGAAAACTAATTTTATAAAATGCGTAAAAATATAATTTAAATAAAAACTGAAAAGAAAGAAACAAGCCCAGTAGTTTAGAATAGAACAGAACGACTCACAGTCGGGGCCCATTCAAATTTTACCGATCAAATCTTTCCAAGGGGCCCCGACTGTGAGTAAGAATTATCAAAATCGGCCTACGCATTCGGTCTCTAGAACGCCACATAGAATCAAACATACATACATAGACTGATAAACACATTACCCTCCTTTGCGTCGCGCAGTCGGGTAAAAAGACAACATTACGAAAAAGTAAATTCGCGCTAAACAAATAGATACTACCCCACTAAAATAAAGTCATTAATCGTAAGAAGTGAATACCTTTTGAAAAATTACGTTATAATTCCAGTGTCAAGAAATACTTCTAGTTTGCGTGTTTTCTCATCATTTCGTCAGCGACCCCGATATCAAGCGTAAACCGTAACCTAGGGCAACACTGCTTCACTAAATATTTATAAAAATTTCTTGAAGGGTTCGACTCACTTAAAAGAATTATTTAAAAAAATAACTAATGTCATTGTTTAACTTTTAGCGTAACTTTTATTCAACCTTTCTATGACCAACCGACAGCCGGCTGTCGGGCTGCTATTGTCTTTCTATTGTGTCTCGATCACGTGTGTTCGAAGGTTATAAGCAGCTCGTTAAGTTCAATAGAATCATCCCAAACTTGACCAGGGCCCCTAGTCTGCTATTACAATCGTGTCTCAATGATCGATTTTTGGCGTGTAGCGTCAAACTTTTGACACATTTCCCATACAAAAACTGTCAAAGTTGTCAAATATCCGGCCGATGACTGGTCATTGAGACACGATTGTAAGAGCAGACTAGGGCCCCAGGTTACTATTAACCATTGAGTTCTACTGTCCATCTTCGAATGCCATCACTAGACTTGGTATTGATTCCCGTCTCTTCATAGGATTCTCCCTTTTTAAATGGAGGATTAAGAACTTTCTACTCTGCATCCTTAAAAATTGAGTAGCTGCAACCAGAAAGAATTCGATGAAGAATTTATAACAATTCCACGCAGATGGTTTAAGTTTAGGTGAATTATCATTATGTTGAACAGACCCTAGACAAGTGGCTTTGTAAAACAGAATAGATTGTTTAAATGTTTGGGGATGTTAAATTACTCAGCATAAACTTAATGGCATTCCATTCCCATACATTTAACAATATATTCTTGTCTAAAGGGGCTTAGTTAAGCAGTCCATCCGTAGCATCATGAAGCCAACTAAAGGCGTCATCGTTGTTCTGCCGGGGCTGCGGGTTGTTCGAAAATGCTACCGCGGCCCCTTGACACAAAGGGCTAACAAGAAACCTGGGTAGGTTTTAGTCAGTAGAAGTCTGGCACACCCTTCCGTTCCGCCCAGAGCGGGAGGAGTCAGGTGATGATTTCCCACCCACCAAAAAGAAAAAAAAAAGGCGATATCTTCGTTGTACCTGTGATTTGATGATTTCCTATCCATCAAAAAGAAAAAACGGTGACACCGTTGTTCGTCTTTTTTTTTATAGGTACCTGATAGATTGTAGGGATAGTGCAATCACCAAGTAGCATTCCAAAAATCTAGCTCAATTATTGACCCCGTGACCTCAATTTGATCCTTAAGCTAGGGAATTTACTAGTGTTACATTTTAGTTCCATTACAAAATTCTCCACAATAACCTTGAGTTTGGGTATGTCCGTTATTTAATACTTTGGATTTGGAATTAGTACAATTAGGTTGGACTCGCGTCGCGCCTGCTTGAAAGCGAAAATGAGTCCAAGTGTACTTGGCAATAGGTTAGCATTCAACCAGTAAAAGATTGCGTAATCAGAAAGTCATTCTTACAAAAAATATTAATATCTCATAAATTAACTTAGACAGAATCGTATTCGTATGTGCACGGCACGGCGCACCTCTAATATAGATAAACTAAACAAAATTATAATTTATAACTAGCTTTTGCCTGCGACTTCGTCCGCGTGGAATAATAGTTCCCGTTCCCGGGGGATTTCCGGGATGAAAACTATCCTATGTCCTTTCTCCCTGTGGTTTAGGTGTGAAGAAGAGACAGAGTTACTTTCGCATTTATAATATTAGAACGGATTGATATTATCCACATCTACAGGCCAGTTAAATCCTATAAACCTTCTCCAATAATCCTTGTTTTACGCCATTTCTGTCACTCCTACCCCCTGGGCCCTTATTAAATAAGTATCGTCAGCCCCTTGAGTAGTTCCTTCACGCGAGCCTCTGTGCCTGGCACTGATGAACGGCGCCTTCGCCCCGCGGTGCAATAACGGTACACCTACTGAAGTCACGATTACCGGATGTATTGATAGATTATTTTATTTTTGGTGAAACTGAAAAGTAAAAATCAGAAAAGTGTTTTTCTTGTAACTCTCTGGGTTTATAAATGGAAGATGGATACTTTAGTGTAACCCGCTGCGTGTTTTTTTTCTAACTTTTGTTTGTAATAAAATATAGGTACTATCGACAAAATTGAATCATGACATGACCCATTTCAACGACAAATCGTTTGAAGCTGTCAAAACAATAAGACTAGCCGTGTGACATTTTTAATACAAGCTTACGCAATTGCCGACCTAATTGTATTTGAATGTCTGTAGGAAAATAAGCTTATGGTGGGTCATGATTCCATTTGGTCGATTGTACTACACAATGCATTATCTTAGCCTTTTCCTAACTACGTTAGAGTCGGCTTCCAGGCTCAAACAGGTGAATACTACTTTTACATGGAGCGCCTGCCGGTCGAATCTCCACAATTAAATATGTTAGAAGTGGTAGTAAAAAGTGTGCTTAAAACCATACCATCATAGAGCGCATTGACTCCATGACGGGGCCACAAAAACTGGGTCATTCACAAAAATAAACCTTTCTTGCAAAGGGTAACTCGAATAAATTATTCAGGAAATAATTATGATGCAAAAATGTATTTACTCCGCGACCTATTTACAAGTAATGCTTCCCGTTTTTTGGATCACTCATATTCTGAACAGACATTTATGGGATTGTGCACGGAAGCAGATTCGAGAAAATTAAGGTTTTATTATCAAATTCCAACGTTTTTAGCGATCCGTAGGAGACTACTAAAGACACTGTATTGTCTTTGTGTGTTGTGCATCCGTCTAAAACTTGTGCCCTTACTAATAATCACTGTGTAAAGTTATGTCATGAATAAAGCTTTAAACATTTTTTGACGTATAAACCTGTCATAACTTTGTGCAGCGATTATTAGTAAGGCGCTTGGTGTGGGTAGCATCTTTTGTGTTTATACCGTTAAATTTTCAGGAAGTGAAAGTGGTCTTTTGCCTAAAACACAAATAATAATATTAAAGGAGTCTTCGTAAAAATATGTCGTTGTAAGCGATGTTAAACCTTTCGACGACCAAGCGACAGCTTTTCTATTGTGTCTCGAATCACGTGTAAGGATTAAGGCACTCGCTTTTTATGCATTGGGCTTCATGTACGAAGCCGGGTCATGTGTACGCGCAATATGGCATATATGCGCTTTTTCAGTTAACCTAGGACATCCCTGACATAGCGTGTCACGGAAAGTGGGTGGTCATGGACGTCATTCGTTCGATCGTCCGATCACACGATCGTCCTTCGGCGTTAGTTCAAAGCCAAATAGTCTGTCAATCAGTCCTATGCCCGAATATTCAAACGTCACTTAATTTTAAGACACTCTTAAATCTGTTGTGTTGCTTTCCTTAGGTACTTTATCCCTTTCAAAAGTCACTCTCACTTTTGAGTATTCGGAGACTACCAAAGTTACAGCAACTGGATTGTGGGAGGTCTGATGGGCAAAGGCCTCCCTCCGTTTCTTCCATCTATCACGATCCCTTGCCTCCTTTTGCCAATTTTCTAGGCATCCGTCCAGTTCGTCCCGCCACCTCCTTCGTGTTGCTCCATGTAAAACACAAAAAAAGGGAAAAGCTACAGAGATAGATTTTAATAATGTACAGTGGTACAAAACCCTTGGTGTGCAAAACCAACTCGCACATAGCCGGTTTTGGTTTTCATAAATTATTATCGGCTAACAGGTGATCGTTTATATTTTTCGTTGCGGATAGTGGCTTTGATTCCCGTACGGAACAGTCTTGTTCAGCTAAGAAAATGAAAATAGATTCCGTTTTTTGAGCTTTATTGTTAAACCCTTGGGTCCAAGGTGGATTGCAATAATTTGATAGTTATGCAAAAACTTATGTACAAAACTATTCAGATAGACAGAGCAACGGTTCTGAAGATACCAATCGTTCATGTGAACAAACTCTAAATGTTACCTTGTATTTTCGCTAAACATTTCGTTTCGTGTTTGTTATCTAACTGACGAAACGACCACGAACACCTCTAAAGAAAATTTCGAAAAAAAATGTTTGGCAGACGAACTAATATTTCTGAAGGGTCGGAGAGGTCATTATGTTGTTATTACCTCGTTGACCTCGGTCCCTACTCTCAACTGATATGGTAATGAAGTTATGTCCTTTGACGTTTTGACGTTGACGCCATAAAATCATTTAATCAGTGCCTACTTGACATAAATCAAAATTCAATACTTACTCTTTATTGCACATGAAATTAGAAATATACTTACATACAAATTCCAAATAAAAAACTTTGTACAATGGCGAGCGTGACCCAAAATTGAGTTTTCTTATGGTGCGACTTCACTTGGTTTATTTGACCAAATGTTTGTGTTACTTGGGTAATACAAACTACCCTTAGTTTTATTGGATTAAGGTTCATATTTCGTGGAATCGAATAATCAAACATAGGCCAAATAAGCCAAGGAAAGTTGCACCATTACAGCAAAACTTATTTCTTTAGCAAGATTTTCGGTAGAGATACGCATTATCTTGTTTGATGCAGAATTTCATACAGTTGTGTGATAATCTTTACTAAAACAGATTAAGCTATGATAACGATATAAGAATCTAAGATGTTTACATTCGTTTTTAAACTAGATATGCAGTGCCTACCTTCAGTGCACGCAACTGAGCCACCAGCCATTATCTGTCTGCGATCGAGTATCTATAGATCAAGATTCTCTGTTGTTCTAGAAATTGCCTTATACAAGTTAACAAACTACCCATTGGCGTGCCTATTGGTCAAACAAAATAAGCAGCTACAAGCCCGGCAGATTTTTACGACTAGCCCCACTTAGTAAGTCGCAGAGATACATTTTGCAGACAGGCTCATACGATCTCATGCAAGCTGGACTTTCTGCTTGTGTGAAAGACGCCACTGACTTAATTTATCTTTTTATAATATTATTACCAGCTTCTGCTCGCGATTTCGTCCGCCTATAGATCTAGTGTAAATCCATTAGAATTTATCCAGCGCCAGAATCCAGTGATGCTGGCGCCAGCTACTGTATCAATGTAAATCAGCTTTTTGGGATAACTTGGCTTCTTATTAGCGAAAAAAAAAACAGAATCGAATCAGAACTAATCACACGTCAATAAACACCTCTTTTTACTATAAATTATCCCTCTATTGTCTGTCAAAGCCCTTAAAAACAGCCCTACACTGACGGTCTGACGGTGGCGAGTCACTCCGTGCCCCCATCAAGTCACTTAACCATTCAGTCAGCGTGCATCAGTCATCCGTGACGGTCGCGTTGTGCGGAGACCATTGTTTACTTACTTCGGACGCGAACATATTTAGGACGCTGACTCAGTACTAAAGACTTAAATAGCCATGGTTTTTATGTGAGTACGCTGTTTAGTTGGTTTTGTGATATTTTTTTTGTTGTTGTTTTATTAAAATTTTGTATCGCTTTTGTGTTAAGTTTTGAAAGTGAGGTTTTAGTCATGGATTTTATTTAAGCTCTTGTGAGGATTTAAGGGTTGAGAATTCTGACTAATCACTAAAGTACTCAATGTCATAACCTAATAGAGTGGTTTATAACTTTAAAATTTCTGGCAAGACACAACTCTGTCACAAGTTTGAGGTCATATTTTTGTGTGTCCAAAAATTTGACAGTTACCAGATCAGAACTTTGCAAAATTAAAAACAAACCTTTATTATTATGGGGTGACAACCCCGACAAAATCTAATAAAATATTATACCACTTAGCTGGCTATGGCTATAACGAAAAGTCCAAGTAGATAATGAAATGTTATTAAAATTTTATAAGTGAAGTCTTGTAATTGACTGCCATTATTAGTCAATTAACTATTCTTGATCCTTATAAATAAAATAAACTTACGACAAGAAAATCCATAACCTGACCTAGTACCAATAATAGAGGCATTTAAGGTCTTTTTCTTACTATTAATAAATAATTAAATAGTATAAATACCATATTAATCTCACGAGCCGGTTAATAATGCGAAACTACGTAAATAGCAGGCCGGGAAGCATGCATGTTCTAAGCTGCACGTATTGTAGCTTGCATCAGAAATCTGCACGATATATTGGGTCTGTGACTCATTGACGAGCGGAGCGGGATGCAGTGGTTAATGAATTAGCTTGGCTGTCTCGGGTAAAGATGTTCGTTCCATTTGCAAAATGTCCTTAGGTGTTAAAATGACAAATTCTTTTGAGTTAGTCGTAATGACTAATTCATAAAAGGACTATTCCTTCGGAAATGTTTTGGGAATTGAGCATTTTGAGTATTGGACATTTAGGGCCTGTTTCACTACCTCGAAGTAGTCCTTATCTACAAGATAAATTAAACAAGGTGATCATATATGGGCTCCGTTTTTACCTTTCGCTGTACGAAACCTTAAAAATGGAATAGATTTTGTATGAATTTATCAGAAGAATGTGAAACAAGTGCTTATAGTCTACTTGAACGGGTACGGGTTCGATGTTTAGGTAAGCTTATCATGAAACCGTGAAAGGAGTTCGTCTCTCTTAATATACAAAATAATGTTTTCGATTTAAATTAGTTTTCTATCAGACCGTTTTGAAACCATTTCAATTATGTGTATTATTTTTTTAGCATTAGGTATATTTTCGTTTTTTACACGACTGCCCAACCATTAAAAAAAAGTAAGAACCTTATATATTTATAGCTTAATGCAAAATGGCGCAAATGAAAGTACTTATTATTCTCTTTTACATAAGCAAAAAAAAGTTATTTAATTGTGAAGACTCAATGAAACAAGCAGTCATACATTAGTATTTAGCAAACACAATATATACACACAAAAAAACAATAAACACGACATCAAAATTATCCGCGTCAAAAACAAACGCATTTTTCCTGCACCAACCACTCACCCTAAACTAAGGGTGTCTCCCCACATGTGGCCATAAAACCAGCGATCGATACAACGACTCGTTGCTACGGTTACTCTCATTTGGCAAACCAACCCTTAGGTTATTGGTCTGCGGATGTCGTCACCGTCACGGTGGATGGACACGATTTTTTTATTGATTAGGTATAATTTTTCGGGTGATATGCGTGTTTTTGTTAAATGTTCTGATTGGGCTGTTTTTAGGGTTCTGCACCTCGAAAGGTTTATCATTTTGTTTGTCAGTCAGTCAGTCGCTGGAACGTGTGGGGGTAATCTTTTTTCATCGTCGACTGCAATCCCTTGGAACTGTGCAAAAAAAAAACAAACTTCTATGTCGACACAATGGAAAAATACGATGGTAAAAAAACGGGTTTGCGGAATGGTTGGTTTTAGTCAGTAAAAGCCTGACACGCCCTCCCGCCCCGCCCAGGAAATGAGAAGTGATTTGACGATTTTGAACAAAAAGGTACAAAATCCTTAATATACTTCCCGTTGACCCAAAACCAATGTCATTTTAATTGTAATTACATCGAATCCTTTTTTTTGGGGAGTGGGAAATCAGCCAATGACTGCTCCCGTCCTGGGTGCGGTGGGAGGGCGTGACAGACTTTTACTGACTAAACCCCACTCATGTTCCTTCGGTTGCCCTTCATGTTCCGGGGTCACGGTAACTATTATAAACATTTCGCAACCCCGGCAGGCTTTGACCCTGTTGGGCCCCTTCCCGTGCTGACTTCTCTTTGAGACGCGCGTGGAACACTAACGCGCCGTCGACGCGGGCCTGGTCCTAGCCGGGCGGCGAGCTACCGGTGTCGAGTGGCCGGTAGTCGTCTTGCGACTCTCGACGTATACGCCTGGGTCTTAGTCCGGGGCGAGAGGCTCGTCGTTGCCTCTCGCGCGCCGCCGCCTCCTTCACTAGCATAACTGCTTCGCAGAAGAAGGCGACGGCTTCCCATTCAGTCTCGCCCCGGAGCATGGCCTGAACCAGCGTCGCGAGAGGTCACCACCGCCGATCGCCTCTACGAGGACACGTCGATGGCTCGCCTATGCGGGGCGCATCTCCACCGTGTGCTCGACCGTATCCTCCAGGCGACCGTTGCTGCAGTGGTGACACCCAGGCGTCGCTTCCGCCCGAATCCGACACAGGAACCTCCCGAACTGACCGTGATCGGTGAGGACCTGTGCCAAGCGATAATACGATCCTACGAGTCTAGCTCACACTTGGCTGTTGTTTTTGTCTTGCTGCCATTGACATGGATACCAAATAGAAGCTCGCAGTCAGTTTTAAAACTTTTGTAACCAAGCCTAGCTCGACATTAAAAGCAATAATTACTATCTATAAGTAAATAAAGTGACCCTCCAAAAGTAATTTTACGAAAAATGTCGTCAAGACGAGACCATATGGCTGCACTGTCAATTATTTATAAGACCACATGTTGAGCCAAACTTTTCACTCTACACGCCCTAACTTCAGAAACTACACCTTAGTCAAAATATATGGCTTGGCGGTTTCGCTACCGTCAAATAGTGAATAATTTATTTCGTAGACACATGGGCGTAAGTAAGGTAAAACATTTATTCACTACTACCTGTCCCCCGTGGTTACACCCGCGCTATGTTATGTCTAAGATTACTGCTCCTCTTTCTTAGGTCATAGCGTTATGTTTTTTTCCTGTGCTGTCCTGACGTATAAGCTGTATCACTGTAATGTTTTATAACAATCCGTTAAGTACTTTTTGTGTGTAAGAGTAACAAAACTTTCACATTTATAATATTAGAGGAATTCATTACTTTTCTGTCTTTTAATAGTTCTTTCGCTTACGAAACAACCTAGCTAGCCAAATCGTCATATTTATTCCTCTAAGAATTTAACGTTCGAAACCTATAACCAATCGTTCCAATCACACCTGCTTTAAAGAAATACTTTATTTTAACCTTGAAAACTTTATAAATGTTCAATTACTTAACCGTAATGATTGTTATTGTTGCTTGAAAATCAATAAGTTATATTGTCAGCAGTAAAAGCGCTTTTTATGAAGGACCATTTAAAAGACCATGACTATTTCAAAAGCAACGTTGTGTCGATGAAATTACAGGCATTTGGGACTTTCCTTTGTCTCTGAGATGGCAATTGACAACGCATCTCCTAGACCTCTGGTATTGCAGATGTCTATAGGCGCTAGGGACCCTTAACATCGGGCTGGTTCTGAGCTTGTTGGCTCTCCAAAGACATAAGAAAGTAGTTGTTAAGTAACCTTACACACCGCTACTTGCAAAATCTATGGCGGTTTCGCGTTTTAACAGCTTATAAAAGTGTGTCAATTAAATCTTCGAACATACGTGATTCGAAACACAATAGAAATACAATAGCAGCGCGACAGCCAACTGTCGCTTCGTCGTCGAAAAGTTAATTCATATGAGCTATAGATTGAAAAGCTGACCACTTTTCCAATAATTATCTATCTATGGATTAGGATATATGTATATATTTGACAAAACCACCACGCAATGTGTCACAATCAAAACTGTATCTCTATACTAGGAATTTTAATTCGATTCCAGATTTGACATTAGCTACTGTCATTTTGTGAAATAATGATACCACATATAATAGTGTAGTGATGAACACAAAAATCGATAAACAATCGGCACCAAAAATGAGCTGGAAAAAGGCTGCCATTCAAGATTGGCTTTTAATAAAAATATTCATTACGAACCAGATATGGTTAAAGCTACGCTTTTAGAACTGATTCCACATAACGAGTCTTTTAATAAGTACGCTGTAGACGAAATGGCAGCACAACATGGGATCACGGTTTTAAGACTGCCCCCTTAACATTGCGAGCTAAACCCTATCGAATTGAAATGGGCGCAGGTAAAGGGGCATGTAGCTCAAAATAATAAAACCTTCAAATTGACAGACGTGAGAAATTTATTTCAGGAAGGCATTCAAAAAATTACGGCTACCGAATAGTCTAAATGCGTATCCCATGTTGTCAAAGAAGAGGAAAAAATGAGTAGGCTAGATATGTTAATTGACAATATCACAGACACATTTATAATAAATGTTACAGAAAGTGACAGCGATAGCGATGACGGCGACAATTTATAAAATAAATTATTACCATAATACATCTATCTGTTTTTTTTTGTCATGTTCCTTCATGCTTCAATTATATAAAAAAAAGTCTCAGATCGTTAATTAAATCGTCAAAACTAAATTATCGGTTCAGAAATATTTAATTTCCTGATATACTTAGTTGACGAGAGTAAAATTATAAACAAGAAGAATCGATCTGGAAATATTCCATTTCCATATCGAATAATTTCGCAACGTCACTATTTAGTACTTGTCATAACGTTGCAACACTGAAATTGTCAAATCTGGAATCGAATTAAAATTTCGAGTATAGTAGTCAAATTCGGCGATAGATAAACTCTTGCGAATGGCCGTTAAAGAAAAAAGGGTCCAATATCCATGTGCTAACTAGCTTATAGGTCTAGTAGCTCGCGAATTTGTTCACGTTAAAGTGAACCATAGATCTTCCTATGAGTACGCAAAAATGACATATTTAGGTGTGCCTAGCGGATTCCGTACAGCTGTGCTCATCATATATTTTATAGTCACAAACTTCCGTCTATAAAATACTCAACTAACTTCGGAACATGACTTTCCGCGGTGATATTCTACCGTCATTCACTAAAATAAAGCGGTTAGTATGGCTGTGAGAAATGATAAAATGTTACAACACTTAAAGGGAAATTTTCGACAGGATTCATCTACAAAAAGCAGAACGTAATGAGTTGTAGTTCTTAAACTATAATAATAATAATAATAAATTATTATTATAATATTATTATTATAGTATAATTTCTGCAATACATGCTGAATTTGCCAATATTCAAATATGCAAAATATTTCGGTAACAACTTGTACCATTCGATCATATTTGAAACAGTGCATTCATAAAGTTCGACAGTAATGTACTGACGCGTGACGTACTGTACGTTTGTTTGTTCGCGTGTCGTGGTCTGAATTTATGCCTTACCTGGCGCTAAAAGCCGAGTTCTTAGACGTTGACGATCATAAATTCGTCAACAATGGTCTGAATCGCTATTGGCGCCCAAATGGGCCTACATAATGTATGGAATACGAATCTATTAATTAAGCAAAATATTGCGGTGAAGGTTTCTATTACGGTTCTAGAAAGCGGTTAAACTAGGGTATTTCAGTTATAAAAACAACTGAAAAACAGCCTGCTTGCCAGCCTGTTTAAAACAACTGTGTTTTTTCACACGTGCTCGTCCCTGAGAACCTGATACCAAGCACAAGGCACGTGTTTTAAGGCTCTGATAGTTAAGTCGATTTTAAAACAGTTGTGTCTTTGTCCGTGAGAATCGATAACCGCGGATGCATATCAACCTAAGCTTAATATAATAAGTTCGACAAAAAGAACCCTTGATCCTTTCTTGTCGTCCAAGCTTACTCTATATCAATTTCCAAAGATTATCCTATATCAAATGGTAGAATAGAAATAGACGGGAAAGTGTAACAGGCAGAGTTATTTTTGCATTAAATTATTAATGTGAAATAACGATATATAAACAGATTCATTATTACCATGAACATTTATTTACTAAAGGGCTTAGCACGAACGCGTTGACGTAAAAGTATTTGCTTAGGTCTATTTTCGAATAGAAAACACGTCTCATTCATTAAGTATTTTGACTGACCGTCAAGCTCAAAGTATTTAAAAAAATAATAAGCATTTACATCACAGTACAGTTCAATATACTATAGAAGTTTTTATTACTCTTTCTTTTGTTGCGAATAAGGAAACAGAGCTGATTGGAATTTTTGATTAGAAATTCGTAATATCCGCCGGTCAGTGCCTTTGTCGACGTATTCCGTGATTGAAGATATTTAGGTAGCTTGAGTTTGAAGAGTTCTATTATAATTTTATTATGGTGCGATTTCACTTGGTGTATTTGGCAATTTTTTTGCGTTACTTGGGCAATACAAAGTGTACTCTATAATTATTACAATAAGGTTCATATTGCGTTACATAAACTACCTGTCCCCCGCGGTTTTAACTTTTACCCCGTGTCTTTCGTTACTACACCGCTATCATCAATGGTAGCGTGATGTTATATAGCCTATAGCCCTCCATAATAAATGGGCTATTTATCCAATACTACATTTTTTTATTTGAACCAGTGTTGCTAAAATTAGCACCTTCGACCGAAGAACGACAATAATTGTCTCGGATTCACAAAGCAATAACTTTAATAACCCTTTTGACGGTGGAGTATAACATTTGGCACCTGACTGGTGAAATTTACAAGGAGTGCAGAAAACCTAAAAAAACTCATTCCGCCACTTAGAAACGTCATATTTATAAAACAAAAATAAATCTGGTTGTCCATTAATAATGTTAAATATGTTGTTTCGTGTGTAGAAGAGGTTAAGTTAAACCTAATAGGCATGTCAAAACTTTGTTCAAACTTAACATGTAATGATTAATGGCTGAATTTCGACCACTTTGCTAGCACTCGTTAATTAAATTAAAAAAAAAACTTAGAATACACAGCCATATCCTCTATTGCAATCTCTTTTATAGAATTAAGGTTTGCTGGAAGATAACTCAAATTTGGGTTAAGTTCGCCATTGTACATATAACTTATATATTTTTGCTATTTTATATGTATTGTTTTTCTTGTCCAATAAAGAATAGAATAAAAAAAAAACTTTTAATAATTAATAAACTGTCTCATCCACTTGACTTACATGGCTAATATATACAATATTATCAAAATAAAACACATCATACGTGTCGTAACAACTGAATCCATTCAGAACTTTAAGATTTACGGTTCTAAACATACAGATGGTCTTAATAATATGTGTGTACTATAAGCAACAAACTAAATGATTCAATAGAATGTTACTGCCTACCTACTTACTATGTATCGACCGGCCTTTGCCATACAAGGTGACACAATCGCTCATTGATTGACCATACTGACCATATGTTCGCATGGTACTTACTGCTTATTGCATCGCCCGTATGCTACTACAAAATTGTGACTGCATGTTATATTTTTTTACAATAGTTTCCATTTTTTCAATTGGTTGTTGCGTAAATGAAAGATGTTTAATAAACAATGGAAGAAAGGGTTTTTTAGGCTTTTCGGAGCCCAGATGCAATTTTTTTGCAAACGGCTGCAAACTCCTTTTTAGGGGGTAATTTTAGTTTATCAGCGACCAAAATTACCACTTATAAAGGCATTTTCATCCAGCAGATGACTGGCCTTATTGTACTGCATGCAACGTGTATAGATTAAAATGACAAACAGTAGTAGTTCCGTAAGTATGCAATCCCAAAAAAATCCATCACTTACAAGTCAAACATTCAGACTACAAACTCACAATTCATTCAACAAACACTTAACTTACTACACAACTGTCTCTTTCTTTAATAACAATTAATTTTCTAGTCCACATGTATCGTCAGACACATCGAATCCGTCTACATCAGGCCTTACGACAACCACAACCGCAACACAAAACGAAGACAAAATGAGAAAGAACGATGAGGAAGTTGCAACCAAAGAAAAAGAAGGTTCCATAACCGACTGGATTTCGGGAGGACCAATCGGGAGTAAGGGAGCTGTTCTGATCTTCCGATCATGCGTCCTCGCATCCAGGACTCCCTCTTTAGAATCCGAGACGAAATCGGTAGGAAACAACACCGGGACTACAATACTATTGAACAAAGCGAAGAATATGGCGCGAAGACTGGTCGCGGAGCCCCATTCCTTCTCAATGAGACCAAAGAATATCATGCACGATGTGATGGAGACGTTTGGCACTGGTAAGAAGTACAGCAGTAATGCTTACGTGGTGCGGCACAGCAGTGAGACTAATATGGTGGAGAATGTATGCACTGATGAGCAACTTCACGAGGAACGGGACCCCTCGCGCCATAAGAGAGACATTGAGGATGTGCTGAATGATCTGAGCAAGATCACGCTGAAGAAACACCTGAATATTGAGAATACTACTGCTAATATTAAGCCGCCGGAGGAGCCTCCACCTCGGAGGTCGTCTCAAGGTAATTTTAAATGTTTTTTTAGTACCTAATACGAGCATTGATCACCACGCTTGCTCAATGCGGGTTGGCGATTTCGGACTCATATTAAGTACAAGTCCAGGTTTCCTCACGATGTTTTCCTTCGCCGACGTCTGTGATGTCTAAGATAAACTTTTAGAAAGTACATATGAATTGAAAAAGTCACATTGGTACTTGCCCGGATTCGAACCCACAACCTCTTACACGAGAGGCGGGCGCCTTAACCACTAGGCCATCACGACATATTTTAGTACCTATATAAATAAAATTGTAAACAGACTGACTGACAATTGATATGTGAATACACTACACCAAAGGGGTAAAACAAGCATGGAAGTTTCGAAATCCAGTTGAACGTAAACTTAAAAAAATAATTGCTACACGTGACCTCGCAATAGCGATTACATACAAATGATCCAGACTTTTCTCATTAGCACAGTGAATAATGTCTCCAATATGCAAAGATATTTATTGTTTACCAATTAGGCAATTACTAATAGTAAGACTTTGGTTTGTTTTTAACCCCCGACGCAAAAAGAGAGATTATCAGATTGTCCGCTATGTGAGTGTGTGTTTCTCCGTCTGTGGCACCGTAACTCTTAAACGGGGGAACCAAAAAGGAAAGGTTTTTTTTTATTTGAAAGTAGTTTCTTAAACATGTTTCCTAAAGTCGATTACAAGTTATCCACTCTTTTGTTAGCTGCAGTCAAGATCAGTTTATTCACAATTGTTCTCTTGTTTTCTAGATGGGAAGGACAAGAAAGCAAAGAAGAACAAGGGCAAGCACAAGAGCAAACTGCTGAGTCAGCGCGCTATCTCGCCGTCCCTCGACAGTGATGACTCCGAACATCTGCTGGTCAAAGAGGTTGAGAGCGTCAAGGTGCGTCACCTCTTTTACTATAGTCAGTAGCGTACGCGCACTTTTGGCAAACTATATTTTTTGAGGTCTTCATTGCCAGAAGGACAGAAGATAAAATATTAGTAAAGTCCTGTCAAATTAAGACACTATAGATATTTAGACGCGATTAAAATCATGGCCACTAAAATACGTCAGTTTACTTTAGGCGCTCACTAATTTAAAAGGACTAAACCGACATGTATATTCTGTCCTTTTCTTTATTAAATAGAAAGAGAAAGATACACTTAACTTAAATTTGGTTTAGTTTGTGGGCAAGCGAATCAGCACCGATAATATCGATTAAATAGAAAAATCAACTTTACCGAGGTTTTATGTGAGTTCTCCACTCAAAGTCAAATCATTTATTTCCATTAGACCAAAAAAGGCACTTTGGAACGTCATTTACACAACAAAAATGAATCTAGCTGCCCGCAAAAAAGGTTGAATATCCTAATATCACCTCTAGATGCCGCTGCTAACAGTTGTTGTATTTACTCTTTGCTACTATTTTAGAATATTAGTAGTTAAGGTCGCGTCGTTTCACTGGCGTCTGGTAGGCCCAGAACATGTGTGAACAAGTGCAGGGGGAACTGAAACTGGGCTATGGTCCGCGACCAAAATTACACGGAGAAAAACAGTAGTGGAAAAGGCCGAATGTATGGGGCAGAACTATTTTTAAAATAATAATGTCGATTTTCCGTAATGCTTTTTTGTCTCATTTGGGCCGAGGACAAGAGGCCAGTTTTCCCCTAACTCAAAAACAATAGATTTTGATTTAAAATTAAAACCTAGTCGTAATCCATATTTTAAAAAATCATAATTGTTATTATCAATTAGTAATTTAACAATCATGCCACAAACTGCTGCTGAAAAAGCGAACGCTCTTAAAATTTCAAAGTACTGTCCCACCCCAGGTCCTAGACAGCAGCCACATGCCAGCCCGTCTCCTGAAGATCACCTACCGGCTGGTGAACACGGAGACCAAGCTACTCCACCGGTTGCTGCAAGCCCATGGGCTGTTAGAAGCCATGTCGGACGGCAAGGACTTCAACCTGATGTGGTCAGGTTTGCACCCCAAGCCTGATGTGTTGAGGGCCCTCTCGCCTTACCAGAGGGTTAATCATTTTCCTAGGTGAGTTGGTTTTGGAGATTTGCGGAAAAATTGCAGAATAGGCGAGATGACAAAAAAAAAGTAATTAGTCCGTCAGTTAGATAATCAAAAAATTTGGGACACGTATTTTTTCTTTTTTCTCGTAAACAGAAAATGACGACAATACAGTGCGTTGAAGTTTCGTGAAACGTCACGCCTTTGTATAATTTTTACTCAGAAGTGACGTCACAAGCCCCTTCTCCGGAACTTTGATGCTCTTTATCTTTGTATTTTGTTATTAATTTGATCAAGCAAAAAATATGTGTCCAGTATTTTTGGACTGTCTAACAGACGGACTAAACAGGTCGTCATTCTTTTGATGTAGTCAACATCCCTATTCTACGTCTTATTTTTGATCTTGTGCGTGTCCACAATATATTGGTAGTGTGGTGAAAGATGTTCGAATGTTTCACATTTATCTGCCGAAAAAAAACGGTGGCTATACGGTCTGTACGACCATAAGCAACAAAATTAAAAAAACGCTGGCAGTAATTGGGTAATAGACACTAGGAATCAACACCACACTTCATTTTACTATTTATTTAGCAAGTCTAATTTTACACTTGATTGGAGATAAATCAAAACAAGTGCTTTTTTTACTGTTAAATATAACCAGCCTATTATATTTTCGCACCGCAGGCTTCAGGGTCACGCTTGCTCAAGCGCGCGATTTCTGTCCGTCCTGTCGTCGTCGAAAATTGATGCTAGAATGCTTTAAAATTAGTCTCGTACAAGTGACGTCCAAGTGACAGCCGGCTGTCGCTCTGCTATTGCCTTTCTATTGTGTCTCCAATGACGTGTGTTCAAAGGATTAATTGGATGATTATTTCTGAAGACTACCCCCTCTACAAAAACTTTTTTTTAAATTAGTATACATAGGTTCATCTACCTAGTTAAATATAATGGTTGGTCCCTGGTGTCTAATAACCAATTCGCTGTAGCGGCGTGGAGTTGCTCCGCCAACTGCTGAATGGGCACGGCCTGATCGAAGCGAGCGAGCACTCCACTTCCTGGACCCTCATGTGGTCTATGAACATGATACCCTTCGCCATCTTCCAATCCATGACCAAAGAACAGAAAGTCAATCACTTTCCAAGGTAATTTAGCTTTTGTGACCTTTGGTTATGAACACTGAATAGGGAAACCTTTGACCAAGTTCGGAAACCGTACGGGCGCTTTCAGCTGGCCCATTTGGTTCGCGCTATGATCAGTACGAGGCTGGATCGACAGTTCGTAATAACCACGCGCGCCTAAAGATAAAAAAAATTGGGGCCCGCCAAAACCAATGCCTGCCAGAGCTGCGGAATTTTATGACAGCGTCCCAAAGAATCACCACCCACCACCAATCAATCAACAACAGTCAAAGTCTGACACCTTCCGCTCTATCCAAAATCTGTCTAACCAAGGTATACCGTATCACCCAGTAACCTGGTTCTGTAAGTCTGATGGGCAGTCGCTCCATATACAAGACAATTTTTTCACAAAAATAAACCGACTTCCCTCGATTTCGGCATGATACCATCATCAGATCCTGAACCTGATGACAATGGGACCATTTGGGAAGTCTACCCTTTCAAACAAAGAAAGAATTGTTCAAATCGGTTGGTAAACGACGGAGATATGCGCGAACAAACATAAAAAAAAATACAAACATCCGAATTGAGAACCTCCTCCTTTTTTAGAAGACGGTTAAAAATACGAAGGCAAACCCTCGTAGCTGCGAAACGGCTAGAGAGGGCTCAATGATTACTGCTTCCCAATACAGCTGCTCTATAGATCTCATCCCCCAACAGATCCTACGAACTGACCCGCAAAGACAAACTCTTCAAGAACATAGAGAAGATGCAGTACTTCCGCGGCCTGAAGCAGTTCGACTTCATCCCGACCACGTTCCTGATGCCGGCGGAGTACAAGGACCTGTGTTCAGCTCACTACAGAACTAAAGGACCCTGGATAGTGAAGCCGGCGGCCTCGAGTAGGGGCAGGGGGATTTATATTGTTAATACGGTAAGTTTTGATAGAAAAATATTTATGTTATTTAGTAAAAAGCTTACAGACTTATAAACAAACTAGCTTTTGCCTTTGGATTTCCGGGATGAAAACTATCCTATGTACAGGCTTAGGTGGTAAACATTAAAAAAAAGTGACAATCATGGACCCTGTTGGTCCTTTCTCGGGTCCCAAACTATATCTGTATCGAACTTCATTCAAATCGGTTCAGTGGTTTAGGCGTTAAGAAGAGACAGACAGATAGACAGACAAACAGAGTTACTTTCGCATTTATAAGTATGGAAGTATGGATGCATAACGGAAATAAAATTCACGTAGCTAATTATAAACAACTTTAGCTAATTTACTGGATATAAAAACATTATTCAGTAATTACCATTATTAAATAATGTAGGTAGTGCCATTTATGTACATACTTAAAATGATTGATCATAATTTTACGTACTTTAAAAAATGCGATTTGGTTTTTTGAACTACCACACAGATTTTTAATTGAATGAATTAATGTGCTCTTTTCCTTCTTCGTTTTCATCAATAGAGATAGTAATCAAGGGTGATTATTTATATGTTTTATTTATGTATATTATCGTAGAGAAAACCCGAGAATTTCAAACATTTCTAACAGTTCTGCTAAGCTGACAGGTCGTTAGTTTTATATAAATCTATATTTTTTTTTCAGCCCGAACAAATCCCACGCGGCGAAAACGTAGTAGTAGCCAAGTACATAGACAAGCCCCTACTAATAGGGGGTCACAAATGCGACCTTCGTCTGTACGTGTGTTTGACCTCCATCGACCCTCTCCTCATATACCTCTACGAGGAGGGCCTGGTCCGCTTCGCCACCGTCAAGTACGACAAGACTAATAAGAACCTGTGGAACCCCTGCATGCATCTCTGTAACTATAGCATCAATAAGTACCATACGGATTATATCAAGTAAGTTTAAATTTTCGCTAAGTCAATGTATGAAAGAATAAGAAAGTGAGAGTTTGATTTTTTTATTTTGTGGGTAGTCTCCTAAAGATAGTTTTTGATGCCAACGCCATCTAGCGACATTTGACAGAACCTACAACATGGCGGTCGATCGGGACAAGCTCAGTTGATTGGCAGATGTCGAACAGTGAACACGTCTTAGAAACGTGTCTCCGTTATTTTGTGTTGTGTGTGTGTTGTGATAGTGTGTCATTTATATTGTCCGCTGTTGTTTACTTTCAATTATAATTTGACGGACGAACAGTTTAGTGGAGCAGTGATGTGTTAGAGACTTTGTTTAGGCAAACGCCATCATCTCCCTAGCCTTTTCCCAATCGTGTTGGGGTCGGCTGCCAGCCTAACCGGGTTCAGCTGGATACCGGTGTTTTACGTGGAGCGACTGCCTACCTGACCTCCACAACCCAGTAACTGGGCGACACGATACCTCTTGGTTAGACTGGTCATAGTTTCTGGCTAACCAGTAACGACTGTCAAAGTTCTACGAATGACAACCGGGACCATCACGCTTGTTTAGGCAAACGTAGTGAGGTAAAACCAGGATGGCTTGCGCTGTTTGGGAAAGCTTTACGTTCAGCAGTGGACGACAACAGGCTGTTATGATGATGATGATATTTAAATGACAACCTTTTTTTCAACTTCGCATATTTTTTTAATGATAAAAAATAACGTTATCTCAACACCTCTAAACACAAAACAACATTCCAGATGCGATGACCCCAACGCCGGTAACATAGGTCACAAGTGGACACTGTCCGCCCTGCTCCGTCACTTACGGAAACAGGGCAGGAACACCACGGCGCTTATGGCTGCTATTGAGGACCTAGTGGTGAAGTCCATCCTCTCTTCGGCTCAGACCATTACTGCGGCTGCCAGGGTGTTCGTGCCTAACTTCTTTACTTGTTTTGGTGAGTGATTTTAAGGGTTATGAAGGTTTTGTGTTATGGTGATACTGTGGTGCCGATTCGATAGTTCACAAGCTAAACTAAATTTTAAATTCAGTGAATTTTTTTTTTATCGAATTAACACAATACTATCCCCCATTAAAGCCGTGGCAGATATATTTATAGCACCTTATATACATGGTGTAAAAATCAAGCCGACATGAAACACGCGCAACTTACAAGGTAAAACTATCCTACGTAGCGATTTAAAAATTCGTAGAGTCATATATCTATATACGCGCACAAATACCTATGGCGCGCTGTTTTCATTTCAGAGTTGTTCGGCTATGATATTCTGGTCGATGACATGCTGAAGCCGTGGCTGTTGGAGATTAATTTGTCGCCCAGGTAACGTTTCCTTTATGTCGTTTTCTTTTAAACTGTACAATTATTTTCTTCCAAATGGCTGATAATTTTGGCGACACAATAGTACACGCATATTTTATAACTTGGACAGATTAAGATGCCAAGTTTCTAAATAATACGTCATTGTTAAAAAAAGCTTTTTCCAAAAAAAGGGAACCGACTTCAAAAACTCAAAAGCACAAAAATAACTATTTCGGAAGTCGGTGGCAACACAAATCGACCGGCAGAAGAGAAGCCACCGACTTCCGAAATAGTTATTTTTGTGCTTTTGAGTTTTTGAAGTCGGTTCCCTTTTTTTGGAAAAAGCTTTTTATTTTTTTACTTTTTAGTTAGAGTCCCAATGTCTGACTACGTTTTAGAGTAACTTTCAAAATAAAACTACTTATAAGCTAATAAAACGAAATCGGCTCCCTGCGCGCAACGTCACGGGATATCCATGAGTGCTATATACTAAAACCTTCCCCAAAATGTAACAAACACTTTGCTGAAAACCGTATCCAAATCGGTTCAGCCAAACGCGAGATAATCGCGGACAAACATACATACATACAGGTCGAACAGAGAACCTACTTTTTTTTTGAAGTCGGTTAAAAAAGAATTGAATTTTTCAGATATAAGTTACCTATTGAACATCGATCTTAGTCAAAACTCGAATACATTTACAGTCCCTTTTTATGTTATCTTTGGCTGACCTACGGCATATTCCTCTCCATTAATATTATATGTAAAAAGGTGTAAATAGGTTAAAGACAGTCAGCCAGTGGCACTTTAAAATGTGGCTATTTCACCCCATTGACCTCAGTCGCAAATTATATTTTCCTTTTTAATTGCAATACTTGAATGATACCATCCTTCTTTGACATCGAATTGTAATTGTATGTCTGCGTTAGGTTGCCGTTTTTGAAGATAGAATGTCTTATAAGTAACCTGTCTACACCTTTTTGCTTACAACATCATTGTTCTTCCCAGCCTAGCGTGCGAGAGTCCTCTGGACGCGCGCGTGAAGTCAGCCCTGCTGGCGGACACGCTGACGCTGGTGGGTCTACCGGCCGTGCCCATGTGCAAGACAGAGCACTCCACGCAGAACAACTCGCTCAAGATGCGCATCGGTGCGGTAAGTTCAGTGTCATTGTGACTATCATCGTGCGACAGTCCTCTGTGAAGTCAGCCCTGCTGGCGGACACGCTGACGCTGGTGGGTCTACCGGCCGTGCCCATGTGCAAGACAGAGCACTCCACGCAGAACAACTCGCTCAAGATGCGCATCGGTGCGGTAAGTTCAGTGTCATCATAATTACGTCATCATCATTGTCGTCATCATAAACCTGACGAAAGATGTCCGTTATTGGATATGGTTCCTCTCTCAAGCATTGCTACGCCAGCGTCTCCTATGGGACTCGTATCCAAAGAATTTCTGTGACCTTTAAATTGTGGTGACATTCATAATAAAAAAAAAGAATTATGATAAACTAGCGACCCGCCCCAGCTGAGCATGGATGTTATAAAATTTTGGAAAACCATTCTTACTCTACTGTACGTATGTACTCTACTGTACGAAAATATGGACGTAAAATATTACAATTTATCTCCCGTTTAGAATCTTACGAAAGTTTATAAACTTCCTAGTTGATTGATAAACTTACGGATCTTGTTATTTTCCGGTGACATATATATAAAAGAAAGTCGTGTTAGTTACACATTTAATAACTCAAGAACGGCAGAACCGATTTCGCTGAAAATTGGTGGGGAGGTAGCTTGGGACCAGGGGATGGACATCCTTTTTTTTTTGTAACCAAAAATCTGACATAACGCGGGTGAAACCGCTAGTTATACAAATAAAAATAAAAAAACCGCATTAAAAAATGTTGCGGGAGCGACTTTGTTTTATACTATGTATTGGTCAATTGATGATGATAAACGCGTAAAATACCACTTGTATATACAGTGTCGGCGCGTCCACTCAGCAGAAAACGTATCCGTACGCGGCAAGCGGCCCTCCACAGAGTCTAGCGGAGGCGCGGGTGCGGGCGCGGGCGCGGGTGGCGGGGGTGCCGGGGGCGCAGGCCCGGCGCTAGCACTGACGGGCGAGGAGCTCCGGTTAGTGCGCGCGGTGCGGGCGCAGTACGCGCGCAGGGGGGGGTTCGTGCGCATTTTCCCCTCGCAGAACTCCTGGCAGAAGTACTCGCAGTATCTAGGTATGATTTCTATTTAAAGTCATTTTTGCGTAAGCTGTTTACAGGCACTTGCAATGGCAATTGTCGAAGATTTCGGTTTGACAGAAAGATAAAGATTGTTGTTTGATCCGAAACATAAAATATGTCACGATTTTTTTGCTCGGCCGTAGTTTCATTGTATTCTTGGTTTGTCTTTCTAGTCTTTGTTTTTTTGAAATTCTTATTATAAGTCCCAGTATTTCTATCTTTTTGTTGTCAAATTGTAGACAAAATCTAACTTTGATATCGTTTTATTGCTCTCGAATCAAAATTCTTATGTTCATCATGATCACATAGTCCACGCCACTAGGCTGACACTTCTTTGTACTTGGTTAAAAAACCGGCAACAATTCTATCGGTAGCGACAAGGAACAAACCACCAAATCATACACGTTGACCGCGAGTGGCACGTTTGTATGTATTACACTAGTTTGAAACCTGTTTAATTAACAGGTTTCCTCATTACCTACAGACCCAGTGACGGGCATACCAGTATGCTCTACATCCCTGAACAACAACATTCCCTACCAAGTGGTGCAACACAACTACAACCTGCTGGTGCACTCTCACGTCCTGCCGCACTTCCAGCACGCCACCGTCGCCACCAGCCTCACTGACACGCCGCAGAGGTAACATAGAGATATAGTGCAACATGTAGCACGTAACAACACAACACAACTACAACCTGCTGGTCCACTCGCACTTCCAGCACGCCACCGTCGCCACCAGCCTCACTGACACGCCGCAGAGGTAACATAGAGATATAGTGCAACATGTAGCACGTAACAACACAACACAACTACAACCTGCTGGTCCACTCGCACTTCCAGCACGCCACCGTCGCCACCAGCCTCACTGACACGCCGCAGAGGTAACATAGAGATATAGTGCAACATGTAGCACGTAACAACACAACACAACTACAACCTGCTGGTCCACTCGCACTTCCAGCACGCCACCGTCGCCACCAGCCTCACTGACACGCCGCAGAGGTAACATAGAGATATAGTGCAACATGTAGCACGTAACAACACAACACAACTACAACCTGCTGGTCCACTCGCACTTCCAGCACGCCACCGTCGCCACCAGCCTCACTGACACGCCGCAGAGGTAACATAGAGATATAGTGCAACATGTAGCACGTAACAACACAACACAACTACAACCTGCTGGTCCACTCGCACTTCCAGCACGCCACCGTCGCCACCAGCCTCACTGACACGCCGCAGAGGTAACATAGAGATATAGTGCAACATGTAGCACGTAACAACACAACACAACTACAACCTGCTGGTCCACTCGCACTTCCAGCACGCCACCGTCGCCACCAGCCTCACTGACACGCCGCAGAGGTAACATAGAGATATAGTGCAACATGTAGCACGTAACAACACAACACAACTACAACCTGCTGGTCCACTCGCACTTCCAGCACGCCACCGTCGCCACCAGCCTCACTGACACGCCGCAGAGGTAAATAAATGATTAAAGGTGTATATGAGATAAATAAAATCTGGGATTATTCGCACACTTCGCTCAAACTAAGCAGAATTTATAAATAAATTTTATAAATAAAATAATAAATAAATAAATTTTTTTATAAATATCCTCGGACAACTCACACACGGTCATCTGATCCCAAACTAAGCAGAGCTTGTACTATGGTAACCAGACAACTGATAAACATACTTATATATATTTTTAAATACATACATAATATAGATAAACCACACCCAGACACAGAACAAGCATTGGTGCTCATCACACAAAGTTTGTCCTGGGTGGGAATCGAACCCACAACCTGCGGCTTAGCAGTCAGGGTCACTAACCACTAGACCAACAAGCCCGTCAATCTGTCCCACCATCTGATCCCAAACTACTGTACCATGGTAACTGAATAACTGACCCTGTTGTGCGTATATATATACATACCTATAGTCTTTCCATTGATGAAGTTATAGTAAAAAAAACGAATAAATAGCCAAGCATTGTCTACAAATAGGATAGTTTTTAAATTCGATTAGTTTTTGCAAAATGTTTCTAACATCAGTTGTAGTTACAACTCTTATCTAGATAGCTTACGATCGGCAAAAAACGGTAAGCAGACGGCTACTTTGTAGTGCGACAGAGACAGCATGTGTTAGGCTGCCGCCGAAACACAAACCACGCCGCATAGCCGTTGTGATTCGCCCGGTCCGGTCGTAACAAGAATTTCACTACTATACTATTCATATTTTTGAGTAGTGTTTAGGACGATACTTTTTTAAACTAATTTCGCACAATCAGGCTGAATAATCTTTTCTTTCTCACCGTACAAAATTAATTAATTTAACTTTATTTTGTACTGTGACAATGAACTGGTTTTTTAATCTTACCGTGCCAAACTAACTTTAAAAAAGTATCGTCCATAAAAATAATAAAATCAACAAAAATCCGGTCTCGACCGGTTCGGGCGAATCACAGCGACCGAAACACGCACTGACTCCACCAGCGTCTTAAATAGCACGTGCAGTCGTGAATCCTTTGAACTCGCCGCCCTCAAAGCACTTCCCGCCCGTCATTTCCTTAGTCGCCTGCGCAACTTACTCCCGGACGGATGTATCTATCGATTTGCGAAAAAGTATCGAACAATTATTATTTCCATTTCAAAGGACGACGTCTGTCAGAATCAGCTAGTTTATTAATATCCTAGTATCATTAACCTAAATATTTCATCTCTAGGTTAAAACGCTACGAGGCAGTGAGCATAACATGCCAGGCACCAGCCGTATGGCTGGGCGAGACCGCGCCCATGCACCATGACACACGCCGCGCCAAGGAACTAGTCAAGAAACAGCTCACCGAGGGCATGAAGCTCACGTAAGTATACCACACGCACACACACTAACACACTCTCCCATACGCACACACACACACACACATACACACACACACACATACACACACATATACTACCTTCTTGCCAGATTTGGCAAGCAAGTCTCACTCAGTCCTGACAGTATTACAGCTTTCGGAGCGACGCGACGTTTGACATCATAAATAATAATCAAAACGCGATTCCCTTACGGATTTGTATAGCAAATGTACAATACGGTATTTTACACCATCATCAATTGACGTACTTTTTATGAGCTGTCAAAACGCTTTTCTCCCATAGATTTTGTATGGCAATATCACCTTATGACGACACTAAGTAAGCAACTCAATTGTCTGACAATTTATTGGATACAAAGCATCTAAAAATCTAATTTTAAAGTAAATTGAAAATGAGTAACATTTTCAGGGCTTAATTTGGGAGAGATTTTATTGAAATTATGTCTTACATTTATTGCCATACCTATAAACCTAAAAAGTCTCTGTGCCACCGAAATAGGTATAGTGGTGAAAAAAGTGTATCACAGATCAATATTTATGGGAATTGATTTTGATGTTTGAGGGTTATGGTTCTAATGTAATAACAGGCAGGAGAGAAAAAAGGTTCATGATATCAAATACACTCAATGTTTCTTTTAAGGTTTATTAAAAAAGGGCTATTTTTTCCAGCATGGGTGAAACCCGTCGCGCGTTCGGCCTGTTCCTGACGCACGTACTGAAGCGCATCTCGTCGCCGAGCAACGAGCTGAGCGTGCAACACGCAGCGCTCGTGTTGCGCTTCCTGAAGAAAGCCTCCTCCTCGCTGCGCATGCCTTACAATGTAAAGGTGACGAACTAGATGCATGTTGCACGTTACACTGTTGCAGTCATTATTTTTCCCCCTACTATACATTCTCTCATACACAAACACCAGTAGATCATAAAGTAGTGGTTGCTGTAACAACGAGCTGAGCGTGCAACACGCAGCGCTCGTGTTGCGCTTCCTGAAGAAAGCCTCCTCCTCGCTGCGCATGCCTTACAATGTAAAGGTGACGAACTAGATGCATGTTGCACGTTACACTGTTGCAGTCATTATTTTTTCCCCTACTATACATTCTCTCATACACAAACACCAGTAGATCATAAAGTAGTGGTTGCTGTAACAACGAGCTGAGCGTGCAACACGCAGCGCTCGTGTTGCGCTTCCTGAAGAAAGCCTCCTCCTCGCTGCGCATGCCTTACAATGTAAAGGTGACGAACTAGATGCATGTTGCACGTTACACTGTTGCAGTCATTATTTTTCCCCCTACTATACATTCTCTCATACACAAACACCAGTAGATCATAAAGTAGTGGTTGCTGTAACAACGAGCTGAGCGTGCAACACGCAGCGCTCGTGTTGCGCTTCCTGAAGAAAGCCTCCTCCTCGCTGCGCATGCCTTACAATGTAAAGGTGACGAACTAGATGCATGTTGCACGTTACACTGTTGCAGTCATTATTTTTCACAAAGCTATACATAACCTCATACACAAACACCAGTAGATCATAAAGTAGTGGTTGCTGTAACAACGAGCTGAGCGTGCAACACGCAGCGCTCGTGTTGCGCTTCCTGAAGAAAGCCTCCTCCTCGCTGCGCATGCCTTACAATGTAAAGGTGACGAACTAGATGCATGTTGCACGTTACACTGTTGCAGTCATTATTTTTCCCCCTACTATACATTCTCTCATACACAAACACCAGTAGATCATAAAGTAGTGGTTGCTGTAACAACGAGCTGAGCGTGCAACACGCAGCGCTCGTGTTGCGCTTCCTGAAGAAAGCCTCCTCCTCGCTGCGCATGCCTTACAATGTAAAGGTGACGAACTAGATGCATGTTGCACGTTACACTGTTGCAGTCATTATTTTTCCCCCTACTATACATTCTCTCATACACAAACACCAGTAGATCATAAAGTAGTGGTTGCTGTAACAACGAGCTGAGCGTGCAACACGCAGCGCTCGTGTTGCGCTTCCTGAAGAAAGCCTCCTCCTCGCTGCGCATGCCTTACAATGTAAAGGTGACGAACTAGATGCATGTTGCACGTTACACTGTTGCAGTCATTATTTTTCCCCCTACTATACATTCTCTCATACACAAACACCAGTTGATCATAAAGTAGTGGTTGCTGTAACAACGAGCTGAGCGTGCAACACGCAGCGCTCGTGTTGCGCTTCCTGAAGAAAGCCTCCTCCTCGCTGCGCATGCCTTACAATGTAAAGGTGACGAACTAGATGCATGTTGCACGTTACACTGTTGCAGTCATTATTTTTCCCCCTACTATACATTCTCTCATACACAAACACCAGTAGATCATAAAGTAGTGGTTGCTGTAACAACGAGCTGAGCGTGCAACACGCAGCGCTCGTGTTGCGCTTCCTGAAGAAAGCCTCCTCCTCGCTGCGCATGCCTTACAATGTAAAGGTGACGAACTAGATGCATGTTGCACGTTACACTGTTGCAGTCATTATTTTTCCCCCTACTATACATTCTCTCATACACAAACACCAGTAGATCATAAAGTAGTGGTTGCTGTAACAACGAGCTGAGCGTGCAACACGCAGCGCTCGTGTTGCGCTTCCTGAAGAAAGCCTCCTCCTCGCTGCGCATGCCTTACAATGTAAAGGTGACGAACTAGATGCATGTTGCACGTTACACTGTTGCAGTCATTATTTTTCCCCCTACTATACATTCTCTCATACACAAACACCAGTAGATCATAAAGTAGTGGTTGCTGTAACAACGAGCTGAGCGTGCAACACGCAGCGCTCGTGTTGCGCTTCCTGAAGAAAGCCTCCTCCTCGCTGCGCATGCCTTACAATGTAAAGGTGACGAACTAGATGCATGTTGCACGTTACACTGTTGCAGTCATTATTTTTCCCCCTACTATACATTCTCTCATACACAAACACCAGTAGATCATAAAGTAGTGGTTGCTGTAACAACGAGCTGAGCGTGCAACACGCAGCGCTCGTGTTGCGCTTCCTGAAGAAAGCCTCCTCCTCGCTGCGCATGCCTTACAATGTAAAGGTGACGAACTAGATGCATGTTGCACGTTACACTGTTGCAGTCATTATTTTTCCCCCTACTATACATTCTCTCATACACAAACACCAGTAGATCATAAAGTAGTGGTTGCTGTAACAACGAGCTGAGCGTGCAACACGCAGCGCTCGTGTTGCGCTTCCTGAAGAAAGCCTCCTCCTCGCTGCGCATGCCTTACAATGTAAAGGTGACGAACTAGATGCATGTTGCACGTTACACTGTTGCAGTCATTATTTTTCCCCCTACTATACATTCTCTCATACACAAACACCAGTAGATCATAAAGTAGTGGTTGCTGTAACAACGAGCTGAGCGTGCAACACGCAGCGCTCGTGTTGCGCTTCCTGAAGAAAGCCTCCTCCTCGCTGCGCATGCCTTACAATGTAAAGGTGACGAACTAGATGCATGTTGCACGTTACACTGTTGCAGTCATTATTTTTCCCCCTACTATACATTCTCTCATACACAAACACCAGTAGATCATAAAGTAGTGGTTGCTGTAACAACGAGCTGAGCGTGCAACACGCAGCGCTCGTGTTGCGCTTCCTGAAGAAAGCCTCCTCCTCGCTGCGCATGCCTTACAATGTAAAGGTGACGAACTAGATGCATGTTGCACGTTACACTGTTGCAGTCATTATTTTTCCCCCTACTATACATTCTCTCATACACAAACACCAGTAGATCATAAAGTAGTGGTTGCTGTAACAACGAGCTGAGCGTGCAACACGCAGCGCTCGTGTTGCGCTTCCTGAAGAAAGCCTCCTCCTCGCTGCGCATGCCTTACAATGTAAAGGTGACGAACTAGATGCATGTTGCACGTTACACTGTTGCAGGCGTTGCAGCTTATTTATTCTATCTCTCTCTCTCCTCCACACACCAACTCAACCCTCTCCTCTTTGAATACGGTATTTTATTATACGGTTACATTCTTTTGCACATACACTGCATGCATCGTTGTTACTGAAAGAACTGGCTTTGTTGTTTGGTAGAGTTATCCGCCCCTATGTCGCCTGCCTATATCACATTTAACAATATCAATTCGCATTATATTCTAAAAGTAACCATTTTCTTTGAAAAGGCCGCTTGTTAAATAAAAATCTTACAAATCCCACAAAAACTAAATGGTTACTGGCTAATGGTTAATGGTTGGTTGGTACTAAATGGTTTTTTGTGTACTAGTTATAAGCGTTTTGGTTTTAGTACTGTAAGCTTATAATGTATAAATAAATAAATAAATTGACTAAATAAAATGCCTGTTGAACCCAGCTATCCAGCAAATCGTCGCTACCAAATCCCCCATCCCCTATCGTACCGATTAATTCTGGAGCTCGCAGGGTCCGCCGCAGAAGATGTGCGACAAGGACCGCTGCGCCGTCATCGCGAAACAACTCAACGACTTCCTCTACATGTACTACCGGGAAACAGACCTCTACACCGACAGCGAGGACAAGGACGGCTGCGTCTCCAACATACACTTCGCGCAGTTCCTGTACTCCGCTAGGTGAGTGTATAATACTCCGCTAGTGATCAGTTATGTACATGTACTACCGCGAGACCGACCTCTACACCGACAGCGAGGACAAGGACGGCTGCGTCTCCAACATACACTTCGCGCAGTTCCTGTACTCCGCTAGGTGAGTATGTAATACTCCGCTAGTGATCAGTTATGTACATGTATTACCGCGAGACCGACCTCTACACCGACAGCGAGGACAAGGACGGCTGCGTCTCCAACATACACTTCGCGCAGTTCCTGTACTCCGCTAGGTGAGTATGTAATACTCCGCTAGTGATCAGTTATGTACATGTACTACCGCGAGACCGACCTCTACACCGACAGCGAGGACAAGGACGGCTGCGTCTCCAACATACACTTCGCGCAGTTCCTGTACTCCGCTAGGTGAGTTATACTAGGTGTATTTTTGGTCTTTCACAACCCGCTAGGAGATGATTCTACCCATGAAAATAAACAACTTTTATTATGGAACCAACTCTGAAAAAAATATCCGCTAAAAGTTCAATGCCCTCCCGACCATAATATATGAAACAGCTGATTTTTTTTCGAGATTTTAGAATTTGTTCCATAAATAAGTATAAATAAGGTTTGCTGGTAGATAACTTTGGGATAAGCTCGCCATTGTACAATCAGCTCCAAAAGTCGCTGAACACATTTAGATTTTCAAAATCAATGTACACTATATCTATACTAATATTATAAAGAGGTAAAATTTGTAAGTTTGTATGTAGGGGGTAATCTCTGGAACTACTGGTCCGATTTAAAAAAATCTTTCAGTATTAGATAGCCCATTTATCGAGGAATGCTATAGGCTATATACCATCACGCTACGACCCACGGGAGCAGAGCAGTAACGAAAGACGGGTGAAACCGCAGGGAACAGCTAGTAATCTATAAATGACAAAATGGTGTTCAGCTAATTTTGAACTTTAATGATGTTCATTCAATACTGACGCCTATCTTGTTGCGCGATTTATAGATTATATAGTGTACAGTGATTTTGAAAATCTAAATGTGTTCAGTGACATTTGGAGCTGACTGTACAGTCGCGGTCTGAAAGTTTTTACCACCATAAGGATCACAATTGCATGCACACATTCAGGCCACAAGTTCTAAATGTCTATTTCATGATAATTTGATTGATCATAGATTTTTTTTTTCTAATGATATGACAATCAATCGCTTTAGGTGATGCAATGATGGACTAACTACGAAAAAGGTTTGATATACAGAAAACCTACTTTGAAAAACAAATATTTTTTTAATAAGAATATTAAGAAATAATAAATAAAAGTTTTAAAAAATCTTTATTCAATATCTGGTATAACATCACTCCGCAGCTATGACTAATTATTTAGTTTTTATAATAAGAATATGAAGAAATAATAAAAATAACACTGAACAAAATCTTTATTAAAAACTAATTGTCCCTGGCGGTTTTACCCGCGTAGTTCCCGTTCCCATGGGATTAAATAAAAAACATCCCTATGCCTTTGCTCAGGCTATAGACTATCTCTGTTCCAAATTTCATTTAAATCGTTTCGGTAGTTTTGGCACGAAAGCGAGACAGACAGATAGTTACTTTTGCAATTATAATAGTAGTATGGACTAGTCCGGATCCACAGCTACGACTAATTTAGTTTTTTTAAATAAGAATACCAGGAAATAATAAATCAAATCTTAAAAAATCTTTATTGAATATCTAGTATAATATTACTCCGCAGTTACGACAAGTGCATAGATGCAACAAGACACATGCATAGATCAGTATTTCTTGTATCATTTTCTGGTATCACTCGAGCACAGCGTGATCTATGAGGATTTCTTTCATTTTGTCAGTTCCAGCGCTAAACCAAAAACCCTCATATTTTTTTTATTGAGTTTAAATCAGCAGACCGAGCGTGCTATTGAATGAGACGAATAATTTCACGGTGCAGAATGAACCATGCCATAGTAGCACAAGCTGGGTGTATCCGTGCATTATCTTGAACGTAATTCTCCTGGGAATCCTGTTGCAAGATAAACTACGTAGTAGGCAGCATCACTTCTTCCTGAATCATTTCCATGATCTATTATTAGGTCTTCTTCGCCGTGCGTGACGTCTTATTCAATCCTCACAGTAAATCACAATAGTTATAATGAATTTTCGTAATAAGGCAATAATGATATAAAACTATGTCCATTTTCAAAGATTGTCCCTTGCTCCACGGTTAAACTTGCCATTTTATTTCGATATGAATAAAAATATTTCGTAAAATTTTACTCTTGTCTAAACGACGTTCAAACGATGTTTTTTGACAAATGTCAATTCAACAAATTAAGAAAAGAGTTTTATCATCACTCATGGCGAGATAAATTGGCGTTACTAAGCACTGACTTTGGCTTAGCACTATACCTGTCACTGTTACACAACTGCCAAACGTCAAGTGCACGATAGAGACGAAACATGGCTAAGCCTAAGCCGTTGCTTAGTAACGTATTTGTTATTCCTCGTTGTGTCATTTTGCATAATAACTTCTAAAAGGTAACAAGTAACATGATATGGCATTTTAGATTTTAATGAAAAAAGTGTGATATAGAATGTACTTTCCAAATTGGTAAAACTTTTCAGACCGCGACCGTACATACCTCATGTTTTATGCTATTTTCTATGTGTATTTTTTTTTTCTCTTCCAGCGAGGCCGACCTAGAAGACGTCCTCCTCCTCCAGCTCAAGATGGAGAACTACCAGGTGACATTCTTGGGCGACGCTCGCAACGCTTTCTGCGTGGACCTGCCGCCCACCAAGCTGTGTGTGGAACCCACCAGACACACACTGTTGAAACACCTCGCCTACCTGTCTGCTAATAATACTAGGAAGTACAAGTGAGTACATTTTTTTTGGGTCAGCTCAGTGGCGTAGCGTGGGGGGGGGGCCGGGGGGGCCATGGCCCCGGGCGGCACATGAAAGGGGGCGGCAATTGAGGAACATTACGAAAATATTAAATTGCATAATTAAAAAAAATACTTTTCCAAATTAGGTACCTACCTACTGTTCGCAATATGTTAGGTACCAACAGCATCCGCGAAAGCTATACCGCAAGTGTGTGAAAAAGAGGACGATAACCGCGCGGGCTCAGGCGGCCGGTGAGCGCAGCGACGCGCGCCCCGCGCGATTTTTTCCGCTCCTTGAGGCGCGAGTGGAACAAATGCGCCGTCGACACGGGCCTGGTCCTTATCGGGCGGCGAGCTACCCATCGATCGATCGCCGCCCACAGGCCCGCGTCTACGGTGGCCGGTAGTCGTCTTGCCACTCTCGACGCCTACGCCTGGTTTTTTTTCCGGGGTGTGAGGCCTCACGCTGCCTCACGCGTGCAGCAGCCTACTTCTCCAGCATGACTGCTTCGCAGAAGGCGGTGACAGCTTCCCATTCGGTCGCTCCCGCCGATCGGACATGGTCAGTTCGGGAGGTTCCTGTGTCGGATTCCAGCGGGAGCGACGCCTGGGTGTCACCACTGCAACAACGGTCGCCTGGAGGACACGGCCGAGCACACGGTGGAGGTGTGCCGCGCATGGGCGGACCATAGACGTGTCCCCGGTAGAGGCGATCGGCGGCGGTGACCTCTCGCGCCCAGCGCTGGTTCAAGCCATGCTGCGGGGCGAGACGGAATGGGATGCCGTCGCCTCCTTCTGCGAAGCAGTTATGCTAGTGAAGGAGGCGGCGGCGCGCGAGAGGCAACGACGAGCCTCTCGCCCCGGACAAAGACCCAGGCGAAGACGTCGAGAGTCGCAAGACGACTACCGGCCACCGTAGGCACGGTTCTACGGATGGCTCACGATGGGTAGCTCGCCGCCCGGCTAGGACCAGGACCGCGTCGACGGCGCGTTAGTGTTCCACGCGCGCCTCAAAGAGAAGGAGTCAGCACAGGAAGGGGCCCAACAGGGCCAACGCCTGCCGGGGTTGCGGAATGTTTATAATAGTTACCGTGACCCTGGAACATAAAGGGCAATCGAAGGAACATGAGTGGGTTTTAGTCAGTAAGAGTCTGACACGCCCTCCCGCCGCACCCAGGGACGGTAGTAGTCATTGGATGATTTCCCACTCACCAAAAAAAAAAAAGGCTGGCCGTACGTACTATCATTTTATTGCTGGGGAATATTTTTACAACTGTGTGATATCTCTAAAGATGTTTATTGAATTTAAATTATATAAACGACAATTTTGTACAAAATTATAAACTTGTATTGAATAACGTATTTATTATTGACAAGGATTAATACTATATTCATTAAAACTCCCTGGCAAATCATGCATTACTTATTTTAGAACTAATTTCATTGCCATAAAAATGGTTATAGTGAGTGAATTAAATATTAGGCATATGCTGTCGCAGATTTATTTTTAGAACGTTTTAAGAGAAACAATTCTTTAGTACATAATTTTTGCATAACTTCAACCATTTACTAAGCGCACGCAACGGAATCTCTCAAAGGAATATTTTTTTCGTTTTTTCCCACATTTTTATTTACTGCTCGGCTCCTATGTGTTTCAGCGTTGTGTTATAGCCTATAACCTGCCAAGGAGTATGGATTACAATCGTACCAAGTTTGGTTATAATCCCTTCAGTAGTTTTTAGGGTTCCGTAGTCAACTAGGAACCCTTATAGTTTCGCCATGTCTGTCTGTCTGTCCGTCCGTCCTCGCTTAATCTCTGTGACCGTTAGCACTAGTAAGCTGAAATTTGGTACCAATATGTATATCAATCACGCCGACAAAGTGGTAAAATAAAAATTAGAAAAAAATGTTTTATTAGGGTAGCCCCCCTATATGTAAAGAGGGAAGTGTTTTTTTTTTTTAATTTCAACCCTGTCGTGTGATATATTGTTAGATAGGTATTGAAAAATGAATAGGGGTTTACTAAAATCATTTTTTGATAATGTCTATAATTTCGGAAATAATCGCTCCAAAAGGAAAAATCAAAGCGTCCCCACCCCTCTAACTTTTGACCCGTAGGTTTAAAAAATATGAAAAAAATCTGGAAAGTAGAACTTTATAAGGACTTTCTAGGAAAATTATTTTGAACTTGATAGAAAGAACAGTTTTTGTACAAAAAAGACAAAAAGGTTGTACAAAATAATTTCTGCGTACTTAGTATGTCAACGTAACAAAAGCCTTTTTTTTAAACTCATAAGTGGGAACACTTATTGTGACGGACGGGAAACTACGGAACCCTACATTGAGCGTGGCCCGACACGCTCTTGGCCGGTTTTTAACCCATGCGTGCGCATACAAACAGACAGACGAATTTACTAATTGCATTTTTGGCATCAGTAATCGATCACCAATCATCCTCCAATATTAATTTTGAATAAATATTCAATGTACAAAATTGACCTCTCTACAGTTTCATTATAAGAAAGTATAGATATATGATTATTGGACGTATTCCTCTACAACTAGTGCCACCATGAATTTCTCTTGATACAGACCGAAATAGTGGTTTGAAAATGTTTTTTTATAACTATGTATACTTTTTTTAAAGTTAATTTGCAAGTTTAGAGATTAAAAAATTGCTTAAAACGGTCACTTTTAGCACAGGTTCAATCCGTATAATTAAAATTTTTTTTTTTCAATGATCAGTTTGCGCAGAAACCTAATATGTCCTTAGTGTTGAGACATACATAAGAAATGTGGGTTTCTTAAGCAATACTTCTCTTAGATGTATTTTCCACCTGAAGCATGCATTAGCAATGCGTGGTAGTATATTTTAACTTGCAATAAGGTGTATGATGTACAAATTAGGTCCATTTAATATAATATTTAAACTTTAAGCGACTTATAGTTAAAATAAGGGGCGGCGGCTTTCCGATCAGCCCCGGGCGGCAAAAAGCCACGCTACGCCACTGGGTCAGCTGGTGGTCTTTTGGGTTTTTGCGTATGAGAAATCCGCTAGATGGCAATACGTAGGCGTGAGGTCCAACTGCAGCATGATTGATGAATTTTGACATATCTGTCAATGTCATGCCGTTTTTTCAACTTCAACTTCAACTTTTATAAATTATGGCAATCCACCGAATTTTCGGTGATTTCTGCCAATGTCCAGTTTGAAAATAATATTATAAATAAAATAGTGACAATTGTACGGTTTTATTATAGTGTGGAGATCATACACGTGTTCTTATAACCAAGAACACGAGATGACTCTCGCCGTTTTTTCGACAAATCCGCTAGATGGCAATACGTAGGCGTGAGGTCCAACTGCAGCATGATTGGTGAATTTTGACATATCTGACAATGTCAAGTCGATACGCAAAAACCCTCATTGTGTCAATTTTTAGAAGGCTAACATTCCCGTAAATGTGATAGCAATGTGATTTCTTAAATGTTTGTAGGTGGTCTTTTAATTAAATTGTGTCAGTTTTTAGGATACTAATATGTCCGTAATAGAAATAGTTGAACATTTCAACGTCAATCATTTATTTTTTGAAATTTTGTAATACAAATATTCATTTAATAGGTATTTTGCCTTAATTGTTGGCATGCAAATATGGGTATACAATAATTAAATCAACAAACCTCGAATGTCAAAGACTGTTAGCTGAAACTTCACAGACGTAATAGTTTAACAAAAACGCTGAAGTGTTCAATGATAACTCCAGAACTACAAAATCCCTCCCCTAAGTACGTTTGTCCAGTAATTGTTTACTGGTACGTCACACACTGTCCTTCATCAGCCAATAATTGGCCACCTAATTGATACATCTTTAAGTGGTGACGTGCGGTCTCTTAGACCGCTCGAAGACAGTCAAGTCACGCATAATAAGTACGCGTAATGTCAAAATGGCGGGATTTCCCACTCACAAAAAAAAAAGGATGGCGGGATTTTGTGGAGAAGGCAAAAATGTATTCATTCATTAATAAAGTTACCAAGTCTGGGAAGTTTCACCTATTTACATTAATAGACTCTCGTTTCCAACTTGATTACTAAATAGTTTTGTGTTATAATATCGCTGTTTTTGATCTTCAGAACTGAGTGGATGACGTGGGTCAACACGGCTGCTAAATTGGGGTACACTAAATTATATTCGCTTTTTTAACGTTTTTTGCATTTTTTTTTCTACTTTTCTCAACTTTTTCCACATATTTTCTCTTTTTCTCTCAGACTTTTCTACATATTTTCTCTTTATCTCAATTTTTTCTAACATTTTTTGAATCTGTGTGCTTTTACGATCGCGGTTCTATAGTACACAAACAAACTTTATTAAATACATTATTTTGTTTTCTTTAAATGCGATGTTAACTTTTTGTTACCATCGCATTTAAAGAAACTAAACAAAACGTTCGCTTGCGATAGCAATAAACCTTTGTGTGTGCAGTTATCACGATTACAATACTTTTAGTCTAAAAAATTGTTTGTTAGTGCACTAAAGAATCGTAAAGATCTTTGGACGATGATCGTTGCTTTAAATTTTAGTAATTCTTTCTTAATCTAACAATTATATTGACTGTAGGGTTCTATAGTCCGTCGAGTTATTTATCGTTTATCTATCATTCTTATAAAATATTTATTTTTATTATTATTTTATTCTAGAAAGATTCGTCATGACTTCATGAGGGGCAAATGAGATGAAAATACAAGATTTTAATATCTCATTCAGTCCAGTAATATATAGTTCGCATTTCTATTATAAAATGGCCAGAGTTATGACCCCATGACTATCACAGCCCTCAATGATAACTACAGAACCCTACAGCAAGACATACTTCAACCACTTTTCAATTGGCAATGGTTACAAAAATACAGATATTTGGTTTTTAAATTATAATACAGTCATACCCCCTAGTTATCCGGTTGCGAACGGTGACCATATAAATGGGGGTCTAGACAAATCGATGAAGCGGGGAAAGAAAATAACAACGTAACGACAATAGTAGGCGAATATGGAGACGTAAGTCATGGTAGGACAGCTAGCTGTGTGGCTTTCTAAATAACTGCAAGAGATGAGGTAGCCACTAATTGCATGGAATTAGTTTTATTTAGAGCTTCTGGGATAGAGAAAAGATTCGTGAGATAGATATAATTATAAGATAACTGGTTTTTAACCTCTCATCTTAGGGCGGTCCTTAGTAAAGTACTTTGGTAAAGTATAAAAAAATCAGCTCAATAACCAGAAGTGGCCGAAAAATGGCTTGCAAAGTTTGAGGACAACTTACATGAGAACATTGCAAGTTAAATAAAAGCTTGTTAAAATATATATGGGTGATACTAACACCTGTATGTATCAATAATAAAAAAGAGTGGAGGAAATTAAAATTTCTATCCCAGGAACTGAGTACAAATTCGTCGTAATGTACCACGATGCGCAACTTGTGTGTGCTTGGAATTGAAAAAATTGTTCTTTATGCTTTGGCTCAATATATTCCAGCCTATTCTTTATTAGGACAGACACCAGCATATTAAGCTACTACAATCAAATTGATAAAAATAAATTGATAGATTACAGTCTGTCAAACTTTAATACATCTTCAATTTTTTTTTCGCTACAGCATTATTTACCGGTTCTAAATTAAGTCATCAGTTCAGCAAATCAAATCAGTTTTGGGTAGCTTGATGTGCTTCTGTATTTACTTTCGTAATACACGTTGCTCGTTTTATTTAACTGCACATAAACACGCATGCAAATATATTTTTTTATATTATTTTACGATTAATATAATGATTATATTAATCGTAAAATAATATATAGTCTTGCTTAGAAAAAGCTAGCATAGTGAATATTAAAATTTGAAAAAAGTCGCCTTCCAGCTTTTTACTGGCTATGGAGGATATTTTATCTATAGAAGTATAATAAAAGTGATGAGGTTTTCTGATTTTGTATAATTGGGATAATTCAAAAAGTTTGGAATAACTGTTTTTTTCTAATAGCCCGATTAAAATGGAAAGAGAAAGATGCATTTAACTTAAGTTTAGTTAAGTTTGTGAACAAGAGAATCAGCACCACACAATCACCTCATTTATTTTCAGGTCCTCAGACTCCGCAAGCCGTTCGGAGACAGACACGGAGAGCGACCAGCAGGCAGCGCCCTTCACCAACTCAGACATGGTGCTCAAAGAGTCGCTCAAGGAGGAGAAGCCTCTCAACCAGGCCCTGAAGTATGCTCGCTCATAACGTCCTTTACGTTCCTTGTATTTCATTGATATACAAAAAACATTATACTCCATCGGTTTCGGTAATTAACTATACATATGAGAACAATCTTGACATGCGTTTTTATTTCAAACTTTCTAACTAACTAAACCGCCGTTTAGAAAGAAACTAAATTAAAACATGTTGGTGTGTTTTCTGCGCATTTTTTTTTAATGGACACGTTTTGATTGTTTACATAAAGTATTATAGGAAAATAAAACTAGACTTCAAGTACGTTACTTAGACAAAGAAATTTCGGCACTATGTCATCTGAATATTAAAGTTCAGTGTTCAGTTTACCACTTCCAAAATGAGTGCACGTTCATATACTGGGCGCTTATTTTATGTGGACGTTTTTTGTATATCAATGATACCTTTCACCTTTTATTCTGAATAGAGATTTTGAAGAAACGAATTTTTTATAAGAATTTTGCTTAGTCATGGAAATATAAACACGTCTAAATATACAACAATACTTTTGTTTAAAGATTGGTCAATAGTCCACCACGAATTTCCACACATTTTTTTAGAGCTGACCAAAACACTATTCTCCCTTAAATTTTGTACTGCGACTAAGTAGCGAACTGTGTGTGAGGTCATTTGTTCTCTTTATCGGAAAATTCAAGTGTCTCACCCGTGCAAGGCTGTGGCAGCGTCGCCAGTAATAATAAAATTATTATCAGCCATCTATTGACCCATCATAGACAAAGTCAAATTAGTCATTTCGTTGTCTATGGAATGGCAAACATAATTCTGATATTGCAAATCTAACAACTGCAGACTACCACCTACCTAAGTATATTATCGTAAAGACTCATATTGCATAAGCCCCATGGGTTCGTCTGCAGTTGTTCTTAGAAACATACAGACAGTCGTGCACAAGTAGCGTCTAATTGAGACATTATTTCGTAGTGCGAACATAATTATTTTCTTTCGTCTTTTCCAGATATTCTATTATTCATATTTCTTAGTTATTTCCGGTTAGATGCCGACTGGTGAAAACCATTGTTTTACATGTAGCAACTGCCTATCAGACCTCCACAAACCAACCAACCAAAGGCTGCATTAATAATGGTAGTTCGTGCCTCTTAGAAAGATATGATTAAAACTCAGAATAAGTAGTAAGATCAGTTGTTAGATTCTTCTTCAAAATCTTTAATCAGTGATACGTACTTAAGTCCTGCTAGTCATTCCTAGACACCTTTCCCTTCGTGTTTCCTTGACACTGCTTCAATCCTCACTCATTTTCTACTGTAAGTGTAGGGCCTGAGTGTCCGCTCAAATCGAGCGTCCAGCGGGGCGGGGCGTGCGGCGTCCATATCAAACAGACGCATTAACACGTCGGTGTCCTGAGTGGCGGCCGAGCGGCGCGAGAACAACTTGAACGCAACGCTGCACGCTCCGCTCAACGCTCCGCTGAACGCTCTTCACTCAGTTCGTACACTAAGGGTCAGACGCAGACAAACAGATAAAGCTTTAGCAGTTTTTATTGTATATTTATATTTGATAATAAATTTAAATACAACGAGAATAGAGTACTAAATTACATATTATGGGCTAGATAGCATTTATCCAATGACAATTGTATTGGTTGTGTATTTGCGCTGACCTTAAAATCCAAATGGTAATATAAATTCTCAATTAAAAAAATAATGTACAAATGATACCAAATCTAGATGAATTGTTAATGTTCAATTATTCTGATTTATGTACTTTCAAAGAAATCATAGTTCATAAGAATAGTATGGATGTTCATATTTTTTGTCAGTTTTACAAACTTAAAAACCGCATTATACTAAGATATTCCATATAAACACCCCCTATGGCCTAGGGTATCATCCAGCTGAGCCACGGGTCCGGAATAATCACTACTATTGGTTCTTAATTACGCTTTTCTTATCCCAGGAATGTCCATATTATAACCAACATTTCTTTCGAAGTACATAAACGATACTAGCTTATTCCGACCTCTACCTATGTAAGATAGACATAGAACTAACGTATATAAGCCCAGCCCTTTCTTTCAATTATTAAAAATAGTGAAATCAAGGCCGTAAAAAAACTCCAGCCGATAATTACATACTACTTTCCATCATTGTGAACATTTTTGTTCTATATCTTTTCAGGAAACTAAAATTCCTACTGTTTTTATGAAAACTGGTTTTAAATATTCTATTAGAGCTTAAATTACCCCCTTATCTATTTAAATACAACGTTTTACATGCCTTACTATAGACAACGACTATTCAGACCAAAAACAACTGCTGTATAGAGCAAAAACTGCATGAGCGTAAAATTAGATGGCTAGGGTAAGTAGTTATCGGCTGTTTTTACACCCCGCAACCAGTCACATCTGCCTTCCTTAATAGTACAATCAAAATGCACGATTTGCCTTCTAATGTTAGCAATAATTAATATAAAACGTTAAGGCATGTTCTAATTACTGTGTACCTGGCACTAGATATAATGATCTGACGGTGCTACGTTTAACCATTCTTTTGTAGATTAGTGGCGGTCATGTATCTTGAGCTAGTACTTGGATAATGGGATTTTTTGGGTCAGTTTTCTTGCTTCATTTTAATTCTCTTTTTTGTTCTTCCTTGTTAGTCGTTCACGAGACATTGCCCAATGAGGACGCGAGTTGATGTGTAACACGTGACTAATTTATGAGAAAGACATACCGCGTAGGGTGCGTTTCGCAAAAGATTTCCCTTCGTTGTTGTGTTGGCTCCCGTTTGTCTGTCAGTTTAGCAAGATAGGGTTTATCTTGCTAAACTGACAGACAAACAAGGGAGCCAACAAGCAAGTTAAAAAATCCAAAAATAACAACGTTAATAAAAACGTATTGAGACTAACTGCTGCCAGTGCGCTCGACAATCTGTGATTTCTTAATAAGAGTAGGCTCCTTTCTTGCATCACAATAAAGCTAGGAATTGTTGTGAATGCTTAATAATTAAAATTATAAGGTAAATTGTTAAAGTAACAAAATGTCATAATTCTTCTTAATAATGGGTAATTTCATGAAAAAACAGATTGCAGCACAGATTTTTCGTGCTTCCAACATTGTGGCGAAGGGAATTCTTTTGTGAAACGCACTATACACGTCGGTTGATATATCACCTAGTGAATACTAGAATATTCACCAAGCATTAGACCCATTGATACCAATTCTTGTCCAAGTGCTAGTAGCTTCGTGTGATCGCCTATCAAGTTTGCTAGACTGAAGTAGCGATATGTACTTACAGACAGCTCTCTACATCCGATAACTAGATATTACAGTTTGCTTTATTACCGAAATGCCATTCGTGAATAAAAATGCAGTATCATCGGCGTATCGATGTCAAAAATTAATCATAAATGTTGGAGAATATTGGTAGTCAATAGGTCGATATTCAAAAGGATGTTTTTAGCTGTGGGACTTCATGGCCCGTATTAATAGACGTCACTCAACTCCGAGACGCTCTCAAGTCTCTTGCTGTCCTTGTTATTCTAAAGGGAAAAAATAAGGACAGCAATAAACTTGAGAGCATCTCAGAATTGAGTGACGTCTATTAATACGGGCCCATGAGTAGGCACGGCAGTTGACACAAACGCAAGAAATATGGCCACATCAGGCAAGGGGTCCAGGAGAATCTTCATATCTTAGTTACGGCGTTATCGACCCTATTAACACATTTTACATTAAGGGAATCGACTGGGTTTCCCTCAAGTATCTCTACTGCCTATATGTTAGTAATGTAAGTAAGCGGGCGAAAGTTTTTTATATAAGGCAACTATAAATTAATATGTGCTACTTCTTTCAAACGAAGTCATAAATGAGTTGTTGAAATGGGCAATATAATGTACGTACTTATTAGAAAGGATGAGAAATACATCAATTTGAACATGTCATTAGAAATTTAATGGTTACCTATCTGTTTTATGATTCTGCGAGTGTATGCCGCGCATTATCCTATTTGTAGTATTTTAACTTGGTATGATTTGACAACGTATGCTAGTCGACATGGTCACAGTGCGCGAACTCCAGTCGCATATTATTTATTTTATAATGAATTAGTTTTTCAACCATCACTATTGTTATTTTTAAAATTCTCACGAAATTGAATCTTTGTACTATCAACGATTTACCGTCCACTGCGCGTGATCGCATTTTATTTAAGAATCTCATGAAATTTATTTGTATTGATATTTTTTAAAAGTATTACTAGTTTTAAGCAAGCAGTGTTTAGTTTAGTTGCATTTGATGGTGATATTTCAAAATTAATTTATTGTTTGGCTTTAAATCTGCAGTGTGTATTGTGGAGACTGCAGCTAGAAGTTAATATTGAGCATTTATTTAATTTGTGTACCTTTTCCAAGAAATTCAGTTGCAATTTTAAAGTGCAGTTTAATTTTCAACGCTCCGTTTAGCACTGAGAGTTCAAAATTAAACAATACATTAACATTTAGGCAAGTGCCTAGTGATGAAATTGGGCATGAATATAGATCTCTTAAACGATTCTAATTTATTTTTAAAACTTATTTTGTTTGCAGCAGAGCTGTTTGACACATTTCCTAATTTAACTAGTACCTATTGATTTCTTAACCTTGTTTTTTATCAAATATAGTTTTTATTTTATAATATTATTTGTAGATCTAGTGCCATACCCCAAAGATGTAAGTCGCAGTGTGTAGTATTATATGCTATCACTAACGAGTGAAGCTTAGCTTGAGTACAAAGTGTGAAATAGAGAGATACATCGGCAAAGTTTTAATCTCGTATAAATATATTATGTGAAAATATATTTTGAATATGCTAAATAAAAGTTGGAAGCAATTTTCTTAGTTTTATTCTGAAATCTTCCATTTTGTAAGTTTACTCGGGAATTACATGTAGAAATAACACGCAATTTCATCTCGACACATAGGAATTTATTTGCATTATACAACACTCATTACATTGATCCTTGAGCCAAAAAGCGGAGCGGCGCGTCAAGAAATTTTTCCAATTGGTCGCATTCTTGGAGTCTCGGGCTTTCTCATCCGGGCCCCCAATCTCTGTGGAACATAGAGGTAGTATGAGCATCACATTGCAGAGAAAAAGGACGTTGAAGTTACCATACACGGAGAGTTAATCGAACAGACAATCTGATCCAATCAGTTTACACTGGACACGTGCTTATACGAATATTCGAGCTTTAGTTTTAACGATTTACTTATATTGCCGTCGTAGACGATCGACCTTGTCCAACACGTACGGATTTCTGAGTTTGCAGTAAAATTTAACCGTGTATGGCAACCTTATGCAGTAGAACGTTTACGTTGTCGTACTTTTGTTAAAACGCGACTTAAGGCCTGACAGTCATTACTTTATATAGGTAGCCGGCCATATTCATGCGTACTGTGCATTTAAACGCAATGATTGTTCCGCAACAACTCGAAATCTAGATCTGTGCAACGTTGTTGAATTATGGTCCTAACGCAATGTATGCACATAGATTGGTGATCGACCTGCGAGCTCGAGGCTCGTACCGCACCCTGATCGTTTGCTTTCCTTCAGCCGTACTTACGATTTGTAATTTTTCGCATCGATGTGTCTTCTGCCGTTGTCGCCTAACGTTTACAGCGTAACGCCGTCGCTTTAGCATCGACTACGCATCGCCGCCGTCATCGTCATGCCGCATCTAACTATCTGAAAGGACTCGCACGCACTGTGTCGCCGTTCGACAGCGTTATATAATGTTAGCAGAGCCGGTAATGTTGCCCTAAGCATCAGTCGCTCTGGACTCGTCAGTCTGCTGTGATCACGTATAGGAGCCGAGCAGGCCAGTCGGCGCGGGGTGCGTTCGCATCGAATTACGTGGACGCAATTTTACGAGTAGTACTCGGATTGTTATTTTAAGTGTAGGTTTAGAGGCGGGGTTTAAGTAGCCGAATTGTAACGAGTTCTAAGTTTTAAGAGAGCTGGTTTATATCTATAAGAGACTGGAGATTAAGAAGATCGCTAGATGTCAATGAACGCACCCCTGTACGGATCACTGCCTGCAACAGTCATACATTTGCAACAACCAATGCCAGATATCGGTCAGCCCGAGCCGACCGCGCGACATTTAGGTGTCCTGCAATAAAACCACAAATTTAAACAGAAGTACCGCAACCAAGGAGAAGCAGTATTCGAAGCCAAAGATCTCAGGGTTACATGCATGAAGAGTTTAGTGCCGGTAGGAAATTAAAGTAAGAGTTTTAATTTCTAAGGAATTTAATCTAAAAATGTAAATATACAACTTAAACAAAATGTACCTTAACATTTAGACTTATCATTATCGAAATTAATCAAAAAATTATATAAAACTAATTCGATCATATGCAACATGGAGCATGTCATCAATCAGCGGGTGAAATGAAAACGTTCCGTCAATAAATGTCATTTATTACAATATAAAGTGATTCACATAATTTTTCACTCGTACTGGACTTACAAGCTACGTGCCCGGGACGCTCGCGTGCTCGCACGCACGCGCATCGCGACCGCGCTATAGACCGTCGCCCGGCACTAGGTACTGATTTGTTCGTGTCACGTGGTATACTACTCGCTAGCTAGCAGCGTGGCCGCTAGTAGCGGCGCGGGCCGCCCATGCCGCTCAGCTCTCTACCGCGCGGCGCGCCGCCCCCGCTATACAAACAACACGACACGTCACCACCGGCCCTCAGCGAACCGGTTCACACCGCCTTAGCTCATAGTGAAACCTCACCTCGACTGTATCACGCAACGTCGTTACTGTATCATTTATTATGCAACCGTCTTTGTTTAATTCACGTTTAATTCACTACAACCTAAGAGGCGTTACACAGTTATCTGGGAGCGAGCGTCAATCAATATTGATATTATGCAAGTGGCCTTATCTTCAGGCCCACATAACTGAAGCGTCATTGAGACTGTTTAGTTGATGTTTTCGAGATATTCGCAGTGGTTTGAAAGTGATCCATTACAGTGGCGAAGCAGTGACGCATGAAATGTAACAGGTAACTTAGAGTAGACAGGTGATCAGCTATTTATTTTCACGAGATCAAGGAAACGTGATTTTTTTTTGTTCAGGTAGGTTACTCAAGCTAAGAATTTGTTACCAAGTTTTCCTGTTTGTTCTAATTAACAAGTTTTTGTGGCATAATTGAGGTAGAGTTTGATTGTTTTTTAATACGAGAAGAAAACCGCTTCAAGTTTTGGTCCGATTACTAAATTCTATCGCTATTTTAGGGTAAATATAAATAAAACGTTTTAAACGCGAAAAACTTCACCTACAGAAGCTTTTTTTCAAACAGCCGAAATATTGAAACGCAAGTTAAAACTCGTATGACGCATATAGACTAAAGAATGCTCTATGTCTCGCATTCTTTCACGATTAGTAAACTGCTGGACGCGTGTTTATCCCAGTTTTAAATTGCCGTATACCTAATGACGTCATGTACCAACAATGTCAATTAGAGTTCTGAAAATTCCTTCACATAAACAAGCCGTTTTTATTGTAATGAGAAGTCAAACAGGTTTGTATTTTGTGTGTAAATTTCAGATATCAGTCCTGAGTCCTTTTTTCTAGGCAGTTTCACAATCCTTACCCCTTCTTATATCACACTTATTTTAATCAAGGCTCAAGCGTTTTAGACTACTCTTTATGCTCAAACTGGATTATTTATCGATAGTTTAGTATTAATTATGAACAAATAGGAAAACAAGTAACAAAATGGACAACTGTTTACTCCATGCCAGCTGCTACGAGGATACTAAGTGCAACACTTACCGTCCCATGGGGGGGTACTGCTGCGCGTAGGGGTCTCTGTCATATCCACCAGGGCCGGCTGCACCTCGCCTGAAATTATACAAATATTTTTGTAAGTATGGTAACTCTACACAAGAAATAATTTTAAGGTCACCAAAAATGGGCTGCCCCGTCCAATTGCTGTTTCTAACCAAGTTTTAGCCCTTTACTAGATTGTATTAAATCCAGTTATAGGCTGAAACTAGATCTGCTGTTCAAACACAAAATAAAATATTATTTTTAGTGTTTAAACAGCAGCCTGTAAGTATTTTTTGTACTTTGGTGCTAAACAGTGGTTTTATAATAAACTTGTTTAAAAATATAAAACAAAAATCTAAACAATGGAAAACAAAAAAAATAAAACAGCCATTGAACCAAATATATTACAAATAAAATTCTATAAACAGGGAAACCTGATTACAGATTAATCTTGGGTATGAAAGATAAGCTTATTGTTTAGTCATGCTATTTATGAACTCGATACACAAAATATTGACATAATTAGGCATCATGGTAAAATACAAGTTAACATAGATCAGCAAAATAATTGCAGATACAAGAAAACCACTAATGATGTTAATTAGGCATGTTAGCAAAATGAATAGCTAAATGTGTTGCAACATGCAAATATAGATTTTGCTAATTTTTTCTTTTAAATATTAGTAGATCTCCAAGGAAGGTTTCGTGTTTGAAAAGTAAAGATCAATTAGATAATTGGACCCTCTTTTTTTTTTTTTTTTTGGTGAGTGGGAAATCATCCAATGACTGCTCCCGTCCTGGGTGCGACGGGAGGGCGTGTCACACTCTTACTGACTAAAACCCACTCATGTTCCTTCGATTGCCCTTTATGTTCCGAGGTCACGGTAACTATTATAAACATTCCGCAACCCCGGCAGGCGTTGGCCCTGTTGGGCGCCTTCCTGTGCTGACTCCTTCTCTTTGAGGCGCGCGTGGAACAAAACGCGCCGACCCTCTTAGGATTGAATTTGGGAGAAACACTTAATGTTCATTACACAATCTCTTTGTGAACTCAAGAGTCAAGACTATCCTCATTTGGCAGGATAGTCTGTAGGGTTTAGCTAGTGATTTATAAATACACTAGGTTCTGCCCGCGGCTTCGCTCGCGTTAGAAAGAGACAAAAAGTTGCCTATGTTACTCTCCATTCCTTCAACTACCTCCACTTAAAAAATCACGTCAATCCGTCGCTCCGTTTTGCCGTGAAAGAAAGACAAACAGACAGACAGACACACTTTCCCATTTATAATATTAGTATGGATTAGCGATCTCCGCAGCTTGGTACCCATTATAATGTGCATGTATTGTACCTTTCAATGCCAAACAACAGCCGGCTGTCAGGCTGCTATTGTCTTTCTATTGTGTCTCGAATTATGTGTGTTCGAATTGAAGGTTTAAAACTTCCCTTTTGAACTCTATTGCTAAAACTGTCCATTGAAAGATCTAAGCAAATAGAGATGGAAGTGACTTTTATACTATGTAAAGATGACTGAAAAATCTAAGGGGCACATAGTCACAACATTTAGTGGGTAACAGTGCTATCATCGTTTAGCTATTATGTGTGAAAACTAATTTGAGTGATGCAAAATCCTGTAGAGCGTGTAGAGTACTTGTAGTGCTTACATGGGGGAGCGCCTGCTGAACATGTCTCCGTTGGGCATCTGTTGCTGGCGCGGCGGCAGCGCGCGCTCGTAGGGCTGCGGCGCGCGCCGCTCCATGAGCTCGCGCTCGTCGTACAGCGGCGCGCGGCGCTCGTCCGCGTACATCGGCGGCAGCTCGTCGTAGCGCCGCTCCTCGTACATGGGCGCCGCGCTCGCGTACGGGTCGCGCGCGCCGCGCTCCATCAGCGCGAACCCGCGCCGGTCCTCCCCGTAGCCGTTGTAGCGGTCGTCGTACGCGGGCGGCGGCGGCCGCTCGGCGCGCTCGTACGGCATCGGCCGCGGGGCCATCTGCGGCGGCGCGCCGGGCGGCGGGCCTCGCGGGTGTGAGGGCCGGTCGCGCGCGTACGGGGAGTCGCGGGGCGGCGGCCCGCCTCGCATGGGCCCGCCGCCGCGCCGGTCCATACCGCCGCGCATGCCACCCCTCATGCCGCCGCCGCGGCCGCCACCTCCTGGCCCTCCGCGCTGGCCGCGCTCCTTGATGCGGCCGCGCTCCACTGATATGACGCCACCGTTGAACGACGTATTATTGAGAGCGCGAATAGCGGCCGAGGCCTGGTCTTCGGTTTGCATGTGCACAAATCCACAACGATTCATTATATCGCACTCGGTAACGACGCCAAAGCGCTCAAACAATTTGCGAAGCTCCTCCGGCTTCGAGCCCTGCGGCAGGCTGCCGACGAACACCTTCGTTTGCTGTAACGAGACGAAATATTGTAAAAACGAACTCAAAACATACCAAAATTAGTTGTAAAGACACATAAATATACACTCACCGGCACCATTGTCTATTTGTTTCCTATTTTAACTTATCTATAGATAAAATTCACCGCCGCTATTTTAGCGCAACACAACGAATCTGCCTTCCGATCAAAATGGCGGACCGGAACTTGCAGAATGGACGCTAACGCCAACTTCAATGACGCCGGGACTTTAAGATCGCGGAATAACTATTGGTTGGCTAAAAATAGCCTTGAGAATGTCGTTTCTGTGATTGGTTGCAAACTAACGTCACTCCCGTCACTCTATTATCTGTCCAATACCAACACATCACCACAGGCTAAATAAAAATACCACAGATAATGAATAGCTACGTTCAGAAAATAAATACAACTCTATTAGGTATATTTTTTAACGAAACTCTGCCGAGATATCATATAACTGAAACTAAAGTTTGCTTTGGATTATAACTAATTTTTGACGTGACAACGTCTTAAATTAGGTTGCGGCTGGGAGTCACTTATGAAAAAGTGTAACGCTCGGTAACGTTACGATGAGTCACCGAACGAGAGAGAGGCCCGCCGAATGCCTTGCGTCTCTCTCCCACTCAACTATGATCGGTAAAAGACGTTGTCACGTAAAATCTTCGCCCGTAAAACCGACTTTACAGGCAACCATTTTGACGTGACAACGTCTTAAATTAGGTTGCGGCTGGGAGTCACTTATGAAAAAGTGTAACGCTCGGTAACGTTACGATGAGTCACCGAACGAGAGAGAGGCCCGCCGAATGCCTTGCGTCTCTCTCCCACTCAACTATGATCGGTAAAAGACGTTGTCACGTAAAATCTTCGCCCGTAAAACCGACTTTACAGGCAACCATTTTTTTTTTTTTTCTGAGTTATATATGTTTATATTTACAAACTAAATTAAAAATCCTAGAATTAAAATAAAATGGCATTAAAAAACTCCTCCGCATCGCTGTCAACCGGTAGTGCCCAAGAGGCTGGCAGCATTGCCACGTTGGATGGCAATGCTAAGCCTCTGGCCAAGATAAAAGCCAGCCTTTGGGTCACAAGAAGAGTCAACTAGTCTTTTTGACAGCTCTTTAAAAATTAGGTGGGCACTCGGACCCCATGGCCCAAGGGTTTCAACCCCAAACGGCTCGAAAATATAGTTTCCAGTAAGGTTACTATACTTTCGCCTCTTGAGGTTTTCCGCAGCCGAGGCGGCAGCACCGGCACAGCACGCCGTACTATTTCTACCTCACCTATTTCACCTTTCGGTGGGATGGCGCAAGAGTATCGACACACGTAGCATCCCACGCTAAAGGCCTACCCGTCTTCCTTCGATGGAAATTAACTTCTTTGGATTAGGTATGTTTCGACTATAGCTTTAATACGGTATTTTACACCATCATCATCATCAATTGACGTACTTTTTAGCTGTCAAAACATACTATAGATTTTGTATGGCAAAACACCTTATGACGTCACTAAGTAAACAACTCAATTGTCTATCTATTTATCGATTACAAAGCATCTAAAAATCTAATTTCACGGTAAATTGAATATGAAACAGGTTTTTAGGGCTTAAATTAGGAGATTTTTTATTAGAAATTATGTCTTACATTTATTGGTGTAAAATACCGTAAAATAGTTTTTTTGTTGGTTGTGACAGGAATATTGCTTAGTCTAAGGCCCGAGTCACACCGAAATGGCAGCGGCCGGCAGCGACGCGGCGAGCACTTTCCGTGTGAAATAATTTTAAACTTTAACTACATACTTCAAAGACCAGTATCGCTTGAAATACTTAAAAAGGTCGCGAGGCCGCCAGCGGCCGCGCGCCTCTTGTTTCTAGCGACGCTGGCGGCCTCGCGGCGCCGCGGGCGGCCGCTGCCATTCCGGAATGGATGGAGACCTGACTCCGCCCGACTGAAGTTCGGCTGTACGCTATAACGCAACGTAATTTCGGCATAATGTGTCGCCAGTAATTCAAATAGCATTGCAGGCGTAATCATGCCGAACTTCCGTCGCGTATCCTCGGCATAGTGTGTTTAGACACTTAGACCCTGTCCAGAAAGGGCGAATTCGCTGCGAATCGATTCGCGCGAATTCATTCGCCGGTTGGCGACTATTACGAATAATAGACACCAATACATCGCGTCCACAAGCATCGCGCGAATAATAAACTCGCGCGTAATGCGCGCGAGTCGAGATACTAGGGCCGCCTTGTTGCGACCAGTCCAGATTTCGCGCGAATTTCAGAGCGAGGACGCAACGTTCGCGCGTGATACGCGCGAGAGATTCGTGGCGAATTCGCCCTTTCTGGACAGGGCCCAAGTATGAGCGTACTAAGTTGACTTTATTTATCTCAGCATAGTAAATAAAGTGTTGGTTTTGTACAATCAGTACAATATTATGATGAATTAAGTAATTTACAAGTGAACTAACTAAAAAAAACTTGGCTTTGGAGTTATTAGATTGAGACTGCAACTAACAAACGAGTTAGTAACTTCGAAACTGCTTAACCGATTTTGATGAAACCTAAGAACCATCGATCGCTAGATAACTTACATTCGATTTGCGGATTTCAGTAAATTTAATGAACTCTCTAAATCTTAATAAATCAAGCAGGTGCCTTCCGTGTCCCCCTGAGTAAACCATATTATTATGTCCCATGAACAAGTTACAAGTTTAGGAAAACCGATAGTATTTTATAACTGACCAGTGTCACCAATATACTACAATATGTGAAGATTTGAGAACTTTGTACAACTACATAATATACATACCTATACATATGTAGCTACAGCTACTTTTCCGTTTTCTTTCTACTTACCTATCTATTTTGGTGAATTATTAATTACAAAGTGAATACCAAAAAAATTGTTTATGATTTATTGAAAATGCACTTAATTTAACTTTTTTCATTGCACATTTACTTAATTGTTATTAATTATGAAGTCAATCTCAATGTTATCATAATTAGATATCTAAAATAAAAGAATGTTCGATGAAAAAAACCACTTCGCTGGGCTATAAGTAATCCAGTGTAGATTCAGTAATTTTGTTTAATTTTCAACACATTGGTGTAGTTTTTTTGTTTTTTTTTTGTAAACTTGGTAAGAACGATTTATAAAAATGGCGCGCGGCGTATTTCTTTATTCGAACTTCAAACCCTGGCGCCAGGGGAGCTAAAAAAGGGCCATGCAGTTTAGCAGATTTAGGTGGATCTTTATGGTGTACCGTGAAATTTTCGCGAAAAAAAAAACCAGCCCTCCAAGTGCCTATATAGCGCGATTGATTATTCAAAAGCGTTGTATGCACTCTGAGGGTTCTATTTATTATAATAATGATTATAATTCTGTAACTAATGGCCTATTACAGTCGCAAATCATTCTTTATCACTCACACCCAGAGACTGAGCGGCAAATTGCATATAAATACGTTTTAAAAATTTGAATTCGCGGGCTACCTTGAAGCACCCCCCTTAAACACACAAGTTTTTACATTTTTTTTATTTGAAATTTTTAAATTATTAATAATATGATCTGCAAAAGTCTCTTATTTTTTAGTCCCGTGGTATCATTAACACGGGCGGGACAGACACGCATCCATATTATCTTAGAGTAAGATCCGTAACCGTGTGCGAGCTGGATATTTGCAACATTATGTCTTTTGGGTGAGCTCGCTCCATCGTAGGCCCCGTCTATGCCCTCGGACTAGTCTGGGACCAAGAGCAAGCCCATAAGTTATAAAAAAATATATATATCACAGACGTATATAGATAAGTAGTCTGTGCTGAATAATCTGAAATAAACATCTGATGAAAAATAAATTGCGCGCTATTATACACTCATCTACACTACAGGGTGAAAGTTTCAATAGGCCCTGGAAGAAAACTACCTTAAATTGTTAAAATACTTAGATTATTTTACTTAAAGGAAACATTCCATTATTTTTGAAATAAAACAAAACTACAATTAAAAGATTTTCAAAAATTCGCTTGTCACACTCGGGAATCAGACCATCTAAAATCCAAAAAAGTTACACTTTGTATATTTATGACATCAAACGCTAGGATCATTCATAAGGACCACCCATGAAGGAAAAACCATCTATTTTAAGAATTTAATTTCAATTGATCGACGACTGTTAATTTGTTCTTTGAATCTGTTGGTTTAAAATGTTAAAATTTCCATGTTTATTTGAAAGATTTGATCCTTATAAATGACCCTATCGATTAACGTCATAAAAGTACAGATGATATTTAATTTTTCCATTTTAAGCCAGATCGATTCCCGGTTTTGTGTGACACATTTTCAAAAATCGTTGAAATAAATGTATGTAGTTTTATTTCATTAAAAAAATAAAGGAATGTTTTCTTTGAGTAATGAAATTAACTAGATGATTTATAAGTACTTTTCTTCCAGGGCCCATTAAAAACTTTCCACCGTGTATATCTATACTAATATTATAAAGAGGTAAAATTTGTAAGTTTGTAGGTTTGTAAGTTTGTATGTGGGGGTAATCTCTGAAACTACTGGTCCGATTTGAAAAAATATTTCAGTGTTAGATAGCCCATTTATCGAGAAATGCTATAGGCTATATACCATCACGCTACGACTTACGGAAGCGGAGCAGTAACAAAAAATGCAGGTGAAACCGCGGGAACAGCTAGTGTCTAATATTTTAGGTGCCCCTGTATTAATTTCGAAATATTCTATGCTTTTATCAAATTATCATCCACTCATTGATAAAATCGGTAATTTGCTAAATATACAATAACACCAAAGTAGGTACTTATCCATCTCATATTTTAAAGTAAGTATCATAGTAAAAATATACCTTATGCTAAAGTTAAAAACGACTGTCAGCTAAAACTATCTAAATAGGCGGACGCGTTATTCACAGCTTTCATTATCTTCGTCACTTGGTAATTAATAGAATTCCTGACGAACTCGGCGAGATTATATTCGTTCATAGAACCGCATGGCTGGCTACAGTTGAATATTTTTATTAATCTTGACTGAATGTTATCTGGTTCGTTCCGGTGGATAAGTTTCGGTGGTATCCTCTTTGCCTTTTTGTAAATACTATCTGCTATGATTGATAAGTTGTATGTCAGCATGTCGGTATTTTTTTTCAGTTCGGGACGGGCCATTTTACCCAGAAGATAGCCTGGAACATAATAAACAAGAATAGTATACAAGAAAGAAAAAAATCTAAATTACTTTACCTATTCAATAAATAAAATATTCCTCAGTTTGATCTAGAAGTAGATAAAGCCTGTAGTCGTAAATCGGCATCGAAAAAAAAAAAACAAAACGATTTGCCCCACGCTTCAATTCAAACTGTAAATTTTTTGTTGACATGAAAATCTTATTCGCGGTTTCCATTCATAAACGTCAACTTATAGTTTGTCTCAACATTCCAAAATCGCCAGCCGCGCCGTAAATAACATCACATAATTTATACATGTATCTCAGTTATTCGTACACTCACCAATACAAATGTTTTTATAAAAATTTAAGACAGACTGACGTCTAACATATTAATTATTTCGTTAGTAAATAGAAAAGTCTTACCTCCGAACATGCAAAGCAAGCCAGTAAGCAGTACTATGATGGCTAGTAGGCGCTTGGTGACGTGGGGAGCCTGGCTCACGCAAGACCTTCGCTCAATACTCATAATTTAAAAAAAAAAATAACTTTATTAACAAAACGTTCGCGGCACTCGTCGTTTCCCGCGTGAAATGGTAATAATTCGTGAGTCGCGGTGGACGGCCGTGATTCCTATTTTATTTTTAGATAACTGTGCATGTTGTGTCTACGTCGGTGAATGATCTGTCCGTCTTGATGTGTTTTGAAGAATTCCTGAACGATTTCAGTTTCCTTTTCTGTGTTGTGACGTTGGGTTTATTTTTGTTGTGTATTAGGAGCTTTGGTAGTGCGTCAGTCTGTTACTAAAAGTAGATATTGTGGTGTTTGTCTAGTTCAGGGGAGGACTATGGGGAGGGGGAACTTCCTCTGGGTGGCGAAGACTGGGAGGCGCCCTCAGGTGTATTTACAGTCTACCTGAATCGCTGGCTACTATCAGTATCATACCACTAGACATTATCTAGGTTTACATAATATACCTTATAATAAAAAATACATTAATTTATCACATAACTATTTATTGTGGAACAATCATTATATATAATATTTATCAAAAATAATTCTATAAAACTATTTACTTAGTTACATCTATATTTTACAAAATCATAATGAAATGTAGCGATAAAATAATGTCATTCTACATTGAAAATATTTGGGTGATGTCAGTTTGGGTTAAAAATCTTATGTATTGGTCATTTTAGGCATAAGAATTAAATATATTTAAAAGCCAGATCTAATATACTGAGTTTCAGTTAAAGCTGATACAAATATAAACGAACGCGACTAAGTTATTGTAATTTGTACCTTAACTTAAACACATAAGAGCCACGACATGGGCTTATATAAAGGTTGGACAATGGACATAGTTATTTCCTCCATTTAACTAGGTACTTACAATCCTTTAGTGGAAAAAATGTTCACATTGTAACATTGTGACCAAGAAGGAAGTATAACAGTTGCAACACATTTATACGAAATTATAATAATACCTACAATCAATTAAAATGGCACATTATTATTTATTTTATAGATAGACATATTAATGTACTTTTAGGAACGTCCTATAAATACCCCCTGGATTGTTGAGCGAAAAAATATTAAGACGAATTGCAAAATGCGCGTTAGCTGATGTGATTGGCTGACTAAATTTTCAAGTGTACTAGTGTCATTTTTTTAAGAGAAAGGTGGTAACCATCATAATTAGATATTTCAATTATTCCAAATGCTAAGAAGAGAAGAAGGTTTAATTGGTTGACTAATCCAGAACAAGTACCAATTAAATCATTTGACATGTGTATGACCCTGGTGGCGTTAATTGGAATCAATGAAGTTACTATGAAAAGATAAAACAACAAATGGAATGTATATCCTCCAGATCGAACATACTACTTCTAGCGATCTATATTAACAATGTATTAAAAAATCATCCTGCTCTTTTTGACATATAAAATAATACTGGACATTATTACCCATATTTTCTTTCTTTATACAATTAAATCGCAAACCAGCAGACAGCCCACCTTATGTACTATTTTCACGGTCACCTTATAGGCTTTTGCAATAACAGAAGCCTCGCAAATTGTCACCCAGGCGATAATAATAACGTGTCTTATGCGCCTGTGATACCGGCAGCCATACCCTTCTAGGCGGAACACAGCATCGCTGTTTTACAGGAATAAGTATGGCGGAAATAACCCCGGACCAACTATATCACAAAGAGTTCTACTTCTTTAGTTGTAGTTTGTACTAGCCTGCGCAGATGAGGTGGAGAAAATGTCCGCGGTACGCTCTTATTGTTTTTAGGTTGCTTTTGTCCGCTTGCAGTCCGCCAGGCGAGGTGTGGTATTGCAAGAACCAAGTGCAACCTTATTGTAGTACTAATAAATGGGCACCGTGAACTTTTTTCCGCCCTTGTTCCTCACCACAAAGACCAGCTACTACTCCATATTGTACAGGGTTTCAAAATTGAAAAAAGTGGACGAAAAAACAGCCTTAAAGTCTACTGGCCCATATTGAACAGCACTTTAAGATCTTCTATAGTGAGTTTGGAGTTGTTTGTCTTCTTGGCGCCGGTGAGGACGTTTTCTGCCAACTCCAGCTTAGCCTGCTGCAGTTTTCTGATGGACTGCTCTACTGTGTCCACGCACATGAACCTATAGGAGAAATAGTCCGGTTAATATGATATTTAAGTAAAAGGGAAAGGCCCATCTGCCTTTTGGAAGAAGCAGCAATTTTTTTTTTAAATAAATGACTATGGATAATGGCTAAGAAATAAATTCTCTGGTTTTCCTATCCATCATCGTAATCAAGCTAATGTAACATTCGAAATTCATGGACTCCTTCTAAAACAGAAGAATATAAAACATTAAACCATCGTTTTTTTTTATCTAATACAATTTTTCATAACGCCATCTGTGAATTATGACAGTAAAATAACATGGCGTTGTGTCTGAGTTCAGTTTGACAGGATCTCTGTCGGGGTCAGCTAGCAGTGTTATAAAAACAATAGGTATTTTAAAATATTTTTCTCATTAGTTACTTTTTGGCTAACGAGAAAACTTGGCAGTGAATGTGTTGTGTAACCAGTGACTTTCAAACGCGCCTGAGATAACATAACACCGACTGAATTGCGATGCGCAGTGTCAACTTTTTGCCGAATATTTAAAATGTTAAACAATGAGGCGTTAAAAGACATAAATTAGAAGGCAAATCGTGCGTTTTGATTGTAGCATTAACCTTTCGAACCATTGTCATACGTGACAAGCAAGTGCGCTAAACACGACAAATATGTGTCAAAAATGGCTGAATTATGGACACGAAACAAATAAACTAATAAATCATAATGTTTGCCAGTCGGCAAGAAACTTGTGGGGGATTATCTTTGTCTACAGCAGTTTATCATTACGCTGGCTTCGACACGCCTTCACCTTGGGCTCTAGTCGTAAATCCACCTCGCGCGTAACAAAACTTATCTCACGTGTATCGTAAGCTATTATTATAGAAAATCGCTGACAGAAATTGTCATCGAGGTTGACAACAGGGATTACGGTTAGCGTTTCAGTCATGTGGCCAAAAATGAGAAAATGGGAGGCTTTCACTCAGCAGTGGGATACGAAGATAGCAAGCTAAGAAATAACAAACACTACTTGTTGGCACTTTTGAAGCCGGAGAGCACTTTTTCCCGCACATGACCATCCACGCGTCATGTTCGTGAACGGACACTGTTATATCCAGTAAAATTTTGGGACACTAAGTCTAACAGGGATCAATATAACAGTATACAAATGTAATAACCGGATGCTAAAGGAAGTTCTAAGTCTCTATCAGGGTTTACCTGTATATGTTGACATCCTTGGTCTGCCCGACGCGGTAGATCCGGTCCTGCGCCTGTTCCTCTAGCTGCGGGTTCCAGTGAGGGTCGAGGAGGAGCAGATGGTTGGCTCCGCACAGGTTAAGGCCCACGCCGCCCGCGCATAGAGATAGCAGCATCACCTGATGGTTTAACGAGGTGGGTATTTATTTACGAAGACCAACAGACAGCCGGCTTTCGGGCTGCTATTGTATTTCTATTGTGTTTGAAATCACTTGTGTTCGCAGGATTAAGACGGAGTAAGAAGGGCTAGTATTAACCTGTGGTAGCAATAAAAACGGTTTTAAGAGCCTGTGTTCTATTATTTAATTAGTATTTTAAAAAAACAATACAGTCAACTTTATAAACTTAAGTTCATCCAACCCTTGGACACTTCAGACGCCATTTTGGTGCGACGTAATAAATTATGCTAAGTAAATGTCATATATTTCATTTTTATTGTTATTCCAATAATTAATTACAAAAATAATAAAGTTAAAATAATTGATAGTTTAAATATAATGAATATTTGACTTTCATTATGTATCATTTTTTAAAGCTTTTTAAATAAAATAATAAGTTTTATAAAATATTCTTTACGATGCACCGTGATTGTGATGCATTGAAGGCAGACGACGATTTATAATTTGCTTCTTCGGTTATGCCGGTGAACTCTCTCAAATAAACATAAGTAAGTATACCTTTTTTTTTGGGGAGTGGGAAATCATCTAATGACTTCTCCCGTCCTGGGCGCGGCGGTGTCAGACTTTTACTGACTAAAACCCACTCATGTTCTTTCGGTTGCCCTTTATGTTCCGGGGTCACGGTAATTATTATAAACATTCCGCAACAAGTATACCTTAACATCAGACTTGGGATCATTGATCTTCTCCAACAGCGGCGGTCGCGCCGGCACGGGCACAGCTCCGCTCAGCGTGACGCTGCGCACTCGAGCCGCCGTTAGTTGAGCTTCCACCAGCTTGAGGACTGACGTCCATTGGGATACTACTACTGCTTTGTCACCTAGTCACAGAACAGTTTGTTTAAGTATTGCGTCGAAATGTTAGGAGGGAGAGTGGAGAGAATCACAAGAGATGGTTTTCTACATCTTTTACTTAAAGCTGAGGATGCTCACAGATAAAAACTAATCACATAACAATAGGGATGACGACAGCAAGAAAAAAATGGCATTCTGTTTAGTCCGTCCGATAGATCGGCCGAAAATACGGGACACGTATTTTTTGCTTGATCAAATTAATAAAAAAAAAAATACAAAGATAAAGAGCAACAAAGTTCCGAAGTGGGGGCTTTTGACGTCACCATCCTGCAAAAATTGTATGAGATCGTGACGTCATGCGCAACTTCAACGCACTGTTCATTTGTTTACGAGACACCCCCCAACAAACACACATGCCAAATTTCAGCTCTCTACGACCAGTAGTTTCGGCTGTGCGTTGTCTGTCAGTCACTCAGTAACGGAAGCGTCTCATATATGTAGATATATATATTGAAATGGCCCTAATAACAATGAAAATAAGGCAATACATACCTTTATTAACAAACACCTCTTTATTAAGGCACTCCATGACAGCAGTGATCTTAGAGGAGGGGTTGTTGAGGTCGAACACGGGGTTGTTGGGCGACAGCACGGAGCGGATGGCCTCGGCCGCCGTCGTGCCCTCCTGTGACGGACCTTCCTCCTCCTCCTCCTCGTCTAACATCGACTTTCTACTGCGATTCTGTAAGGGATGTTCTAAGTTAGAGAATTTTAAGATTTTATTTCGTTTATTTAATTTGGGAAATAAAATCGTACACCCGTACTAGTATTATAAATGCGAAAGTAACTCTGTCTGTCTGTCTGTCTCTTGTTCACGCCTAAACCACAGAACCAATTTGAATGAAATTTTGTACAGATATAGTCTGGGACCCGAGAAAGGACATAGGATAGTTTTCATCCCGGAAATCCACCGGAACTATTAACCCACGCGGACAAAGTCGCGGGCAAAAGCTTTACACATTTTCTTTTTACATATTTTCTAAATACACAGTAAGCTTTGCTAAATGTACGTTTCCACATGTTACTATAAGTAAAAGACAGATAATTACATTGATTAATTAAATTGGATAATTTACAAAAAAAAATTAAATATCAATAAGTCTGTCAGTGAGTCAAAAAGTTATTACGCACTCCAAAATAAGTGTAGATACACAAAGGCATGTTATGGCTTTGCTTATGTCTCGTAATTAGGTAAGCATAAAGTTGATACAAAATAATCCCCACGCCGCGCCGGGTCCCTGTACATTGACGCAGTCCTCGCTAAAATGGCGGCGATAAGTTCTACTGGAAGCACACTAAGAGCAAGATAAAGACGTTACAGTAACGACGTTACACAACACATGATAGAGACGAAACATAGCTAAACTAAAGTAGTACCTCCTGTCCTCAGTGACACACTACAAGCTCTCTACTGACCTTCCTCGTGTCGTCCTCGAGCGACAGTTTGTTGAGCTCCTGTCCTCAGTGACACACTACAAGCTCTCTACTGACCTTCCTCGTGTCGTCCTCGAGCGACAGTTTGTTGAGCTCCTGTCCTCAGTGACACACTACAAGCTCTCTACTGACCTTCCTCGTGTCGTCCTCGAGCGACAGTTTGTTGAGCTCCTGTCCTCAGTGACACACTACAAGCTCTCTACTGACCTTCCTCGTGTCGTCCTCGAGCGACAGTTTGTTGAGCTCCTGTCCTCAGTGACACACTACAAGCTCTCTACTGACCTTCCTCGTGTCGTCCTCGAGCGACAGTTTGTTGAGCTCCTGTCCTCAGTGACACACTACAAGCTCTCTACTGACCTTCCTCGTGTCGTCCTCGAGCGACAGTTTGTTGAGCTCCTGTCCTCAGTGACACACTACAAGCTCTCTACTGACCTTCCTCGTGTCGTCCTCGAGCGACAGTTTGTTGAGCTCCTGTCCTCAGTGACACACTACAAGCTCTCTACTGACCTTCCTCGTGTCGTCCTCGAGCGACAGTTTGTTGAGCTCCTGTCCTCAGTGACACACTACAAGCTCTCTACTGACCTTCCTCGTGTCGTCCTCGAGCGACAGTTTGTTGAGCTCCTGTCCTCAGTGACACACTACAAGCTCTCTACTGACCTTCCTCGTGTCGTCCTCGAGCGACAGTTTGTTGAGCTCCTGTCCTCAGTGACACACTACAAGCTCTCTACTGACCTTCCTCGTGTCGTCCTCGAGCGACAGTTTGTTGAGCTCCTGTCCTCAGTGACACACTACAAGCTCTCTACTGACCTTCCTCGTGTCGTCCTCGAGCGACAGTTTGTTGAGCTCCTGTCCTCAGTGACACACTACAAGCTCTCTACTGACCTTCCTCGTGTCGTCCTCGAGCGACAGTTTGTTGAGCTCCTGTCCTCAGTGACACACTACAAGCTCTCTACTGACCTTCCTCGTGTCGTCCTCGAGCGACAGTTTGTTGAGCTCCTGTCCTCAGTGACACACTACAAGCTCTCTACTGACCTTCCTCGTGTCGTCCTCGAGCGACAGTTTGTTGAGCTCCTGTCCTCAGTGACACACTACAAGCTCTCTACTGACCTTCCTCGTGTCGTCCTCGAGCGACAGTTTGTTGAGCTCCTGTCCTCAGTGACACACTACAAGCTCTCTACTGACCTTCCTCGTGTCGTCCTCGAGCGACAGTTTGTTGAGCTCCTGTCCTCAGTGACACACTACAAGCTCTCTACTGACCTTCCTCGTGTCGTCCTCGAGCGACAGTTTGTTGAGCTCCTGTCCTCAGTGACACACTACAAGCTCTCTACTGACCTTCCTCGTGTCGTCCTCGAGCGACAGTTTGTTGAGCTCCTGTCCTCAGTGACACACTACAAGCTCTCTACTGACCTTCCTCGTGTCGTCCTCGAGCGACAGTTTGTTGAGCTCCTGTCCTCAGTGACACACTACAAGCTCTCTACTGACCTTCCTCGTGTCGTCCTCGAGCGACAGTTTGTTGAGCTCCTGTCCTCAGTGACACACTACAAGCTCTCTACTGACCTTCCTCGTGTCGTCCTCGAGCGACAGTTTGTTGAGCTCCTGTCCTCAGTGACACACTACAAGCTCTCTACTGACCTTCCTCGTGTCGTCCTCGAGCGACAGTTTGTTGAGCTCCTGTCCTCAGTGACACACTACAAGCTCTCTACTGACCTTCCTCGTGTCGTCCTCGAGCGACAGTTTGTTGAGCTCCTGTCCTCAGTGACACACTACAAGCTCTCTACTGACCTTCCTCGTGTCGTCCTCGAGCGACAGTTTGTTGAGCTCCTGTCCTCAGTGACACACTACAAGCTCTCTACTGACCTTCCTCGTGTCGTCCTCGAGCGACAGTTTGTTGAGCTCCTGTCCTCAGTGACACACTACAAGCTCTCTACTGACCTTCCTCGTGTCGTCCTCGAGCGACAGTTTGTTGAGCTCCTGTCCTCAGTGACACACTACAAGCTCTCTACTGACCTTCCTCGTGTCGTCCTCGAGCGACAGTTTGTTGAGCTCCTCCAGCAGGTCATGGCCTGCAGGGTCCTCTCCCTGCACGTCTGCGGCGCAGTCCTCGTCCAACATGGCGGCGATGAGGCCGCAGTGACAGCACACTTGCCGCAGACGGAGGAGGAGGACCAAGATCTCGTGGGACTTTACAGGTTGGGCACCTGAAAAATTAATATAATAAAAATTTCAAAACACATCGTGGAGAGCCATGCAAAAGTAATTAGTCCATTAAAAAGATTACGTTGAATCTAGTTGCCCCTTGTGTAAAGTTCCTTGTCTAATCTTATTCCATACTGGGTTGTGTTAATGGGCAAGAAAAAATATTAGTGCTTCGTAATTAAAAATAGCTACATATCGCACTTGTGGCAAAAAGTACTAAATTATTATTACCTTGTAACGCGATCATTTTCTTATGCATCTTGTCGTACGCGCTATTTTTGCCTGAGGTAAAACCTTGCGCGTCTGCGTTCTTCTCCGCGCGCTGGTGGAGAAACTGAGCAAATAGCGTCTTGGAGAATACCAGCACCTGTAATATAAGACCAGTTAGAATAGCTTTCAAAGTAAAAAGTGTATATTCCCACACAATATAATTGCAATGACAAATGTCTCGCAACACTTTAATAAACTAAATACGCAAAACAAAATTACTAATTGTGCAGTAGTTTTACCGCGGAATCCTCAATATTTATTGTTTATATACGTAACCTGAAACACCAGTTTTGTCTTTTTTTCCGCATAAATGAAAGAAACCCAATTATCTCAACTTCATTTTAAAACAATTGCAATTGCGGGAGGCAGGCGAGCTGTCCGCGCGCTACTAGTTACACCTTGTGTTCAGTCGCTGCTGATAGCTACTGACCTTCTGGTACACGTTCATCTCCCGCGGCGAGAGCGTGACGTGCCGGAGATGCGCGGCGCGCTGCGGGAGGCAGGCGAGCTGTCCGCGCGCTACTAGTTACACCTTGTGTTCAGTCGCTGCTGATAGCTACTGACCTTCTGGTACACGTTCATCTCCCGCGGCGAGAGCGTGACGTGCCGGAGATGCGCGGCGCGCTGCGGGAGGCAGGCGAGCTGTCCGCGCGCTACTAGTTACACCTTGTGTTCAGTCGCTGCTGATAGCTACTGACCTTCTGGTACACGTTCATCTCCCGCGGCGAGAGCGTGACGTGCCGGAGATGCGCGGCGCGCTGCGGGAGGCAGGCGAGCTGTCCGCGCGCTACTAGTTACACCTTGTGTTCAGTCGCTGCTGATAGCTACTGACCTTCTGGTACACGTTCATCTCCCGCGGCGAGAGCGTGACGTGCCGGAGATGCGCGGCGCGCTGCGGGAGGCAGGCGAGCTGTCCGCGCGCTACTAGTTACACCTTGTGTTCAGTCGCTGCTGATAGCTACTGACCTTCTGGTACACGTTCATCTCCCGCGGCGAGAGCGTGACGTGCCGGAGATGCGCGGCGCGCTGCGGGAGGCAGGCGAGCTGTCCGCGCGCTACTAGTTGCACCTTGGTACGGCGCAGGAGTAGGCACTGCATGATGGTGTTCAGACGCTCCTGACCGCCTAAACTTTTGTTGTCGATCCATTTCTTCCACATCTAGGGGCGGAGTTAGAGTTAGCTATATTTTCGGTATTTTATTTTAGTAATAATTAAAATATTTTCTAGATCGTTTTGCAGTGAGAGCAGCTAATCTCAGTGGATATTAGTTAAGAATGCAAAAGGCGTGTACGCAAATACAGATACACTTTCTCTTTCTTTACTCAGATCAATGATGTTATAAGTAAAAAAGTGTAGATAGGTTAACATAAACGAAATTCTATCTTCAAGAACGGCACACTAACGCACACATATATTACACGTCGAAGTAGGATGACATGATTGAAGTAGTGCGAGTGAAAAAGAGATAAACGTCAAATGTCAACGCGATACTCAGTATCATGTTGGTCAAATGGCAAAATTTTAATGTGCCACTTTTTGACTGCATATAACCTATCTACACTTTTTTACTTATAAAATAAAATCATAAAATCATCATAAAATCATATTTATTTTGTAAATAGGTTATATATATAACACTTTTACACGTCAATATTTTGTTTTTTTATTTATTTTAAGCGAACGATGGGGCCGGTGTTTCGTAGCTGGACTGCTCTGAGAAGAAACATCCGAAACAAACTCAGAGGTCAAAGTCTCTTTTAAAGTCCATACAATCGTATTGGTCAAAAATGTGCGAGAACCATGGAGGTTAATGTCTGAGGCACTCTCTTGATGAGAGAAGGACACAGATTTGAGTGGACCTGTCCAGACAGTGCAAGCATTTGTCAGTAATCGTTTAGCTCAACTTAAAAACTAAGGAGCCCAACGTCTTGACGAACAGTACCAAAGTAAGGACATTTGGGTAGGCCGCATTAAATACTCAAACCGTCAGACCGCATATTTAAAAAAAAAACCAACGACTTCACATTAACAAAAAAAAAAATGTCACAAAAACATATACACAATACTTTAAAAAGTACATATCAATGTCAAATAGTAATACATAAAAAAAAAGATTATATACTTTAAAAAGTACACATCTATGTCAAATAGAAATACATAAAAAGATTATATACTTTAAAAAGTACACATAAATGTCAAAATAATAATTGAAATGTCAAAGAGAAAAGAAATGTAAATAAAGTAAATAATGGCCAATGTATTAATCGAAACAGCTCAATCCCAAGCATTTGAATCCTCAATGTAATCTTTGACAGAGTAAAAAGCTTTCTGACCAAGTTTACGTTTTATAAATAATTTAAATTTAGTAATGCTAAGTTCTTGAATTTGTCTGGGTAGGGTATTATAAAAGCGTATACATTGACATTTAAACGAGCCACCTATTTTCTTAAGCCTAGTTGAAGGAACTATGTATTTGTCCTTATTTCTTGTATTTATATTATGGATATCACTGTATTTTTTAAACAAATTAATATTTTTATGCGCGTACAACAAATTTTCATATATACATATATTGGCACGGCACAGTCATAATATTTACCTCTTTAAATTTGTCTCTGAGGGAGTATCGAGGACTCAGTTTATAAATTGAACGAATAGCCCTTTTTTGCAAAACAAATATAGTCTGAATGTCGGCTGCATTTCCCCACAATAGAATGCTGTACGACATCAAACTGTGAAAATAGCTAAAGTAAACTAATCGGGCTGTTTCCAAATCAGTTAAACCACGAATTTTTCTGACGGCATATGCTGCAGAGCTAAGTTTCTTAGATAATTTATCTATATGAGGGCCCCACTGAAGTTTAGCATCCAAGGTTATCCCTAAGAATACTGTGGAATCTTCGGGCTTCAATTCCTGTCCCTTTATTAGTACACTGGTTTCTATTTGTCTAACATTTGGTAGCGTGAACTTAACAAGTTTAGTTTTTTTCTCGTTCAGCAGTAGATTATTTACGTTGAACCAGTTGACTATTGACGCGAGAGAACTATTTATGACGTCAACACATAGCTGTTGACGCCTTAGTTTAAATAAAAGTGAAGTGTCGTCTGCGAACAACACTATATCATGCTTATCTTTAATAAGATAAGGCAAGTCATTTATATAAATGAGGAACAAAAAAGGGCCAAGAATTGAGCCCTGGGGGAACCCCATTCTCACAACAGATCCAGGTGACCTTTTACCGTTCACATCAACTCTTTGAATCCTATCACTCAGGTACGAAGAGAGAAGATTCAGAGAGGAGACCCGGATTCCATAGTGGTGTAGCTTCCTGATTAAAGTTTCATGGAGAACGCAATCGAATGCCTTGGACAAGTCGCAAAAAACGCCCAATGCATCGCATTTGTCTTCCCATGCATTATAAATATGTCCTAAAAGTTCAACACCAGCATCAGTTGTTGAACGACCCCTGGTAAATCCAAACTGTTTTTTATGCAAAAGCTCGAGTTTATTAAAATGTATTTGCATTTGATTTAAAATTAGTTTTTCAAAAATTTTACTAAAAGTGGGTAGCACTGAAATTGGTCTATAATTACTGGGGTCAGATGTGCTACCTGATTTAAATAATGGTATTATTTTACTATATTTCATTAAGTCAGGAAACTTACCACAATCAATACAATTATTAAAGATATTGGCTAAAGTTGGAGCTACAATATTTATTATAGATTTAGCAACATCAACCGAGTTATCCCATAAATCTGCAGTCTTTTTAACATTTAATGAGTGAAAGGTTTTAATTACATTTTTACAAGTGACATGCTCGAATTGAAATTCAAAATCACATGCCGGGACATTTTCTTTAGCTTCTGCAGCTATGGGTGATGAATTTAGACATTTAGTAGTCGAAACGGGAATATCTGCAAAGAACGTTTCAAAAGCCGCGGCGACTTCAAGGTCTGATTTAATTATATTATCATCAATATTAAGGCTATAATCACTATTTCGGTTCTTAGACTTTCCAGTTTCGCTATTAATGACATTCCATGTCATTTTAACAACATTATTACTATTTTTAATTTTATATAACGTCATTGACTCAGATAGTCCAAATAAAAGGTGCGCGCTTAGTTACGACACATCATATTTTGGTATGGGCTGACTAAAGTAATACAACAATGAAGATGTTAGCGAAAAACGCCATCAGTCGGCTCTGCTTTGGAGGGACGTTTTAAGGCACGATAATATAGGCGCTTTGACACTCTATAAAGTTTCAGATCGTCAAAATTTTTAATTTTGGTTGGTTTTTGGCGCTCATCTCTTAGTACTAGAACTCTTAACTTAGAATTCTTAACTTGCGATAAACATTATATAAAGGTGTTACAAAATATCCCTCATTTATGAAACACTAGCTGTCCCCCGCGGTTTCACCCGCGTTATATCAGATTTTTGGTTACTAAAAAAAAGATAAAAAGTATTCTATGTCCGTCCCCTGGTCCTAAGCTACCTCCCCACCAATTTTCAGCCAAATCGGTTCTGCCGTTCTTGAGTTATAAAATGTGTAACTAACACGACTTTCTTTTATATATATAGATGTTTCTGATTGCCTAGATGATATGTTATACTCACAGTAAGATCATCAAACGGCGAGCACCTCAAGAACTTAAGCAGCGCGAACAGGTCGAGGTCCTTGTTCTGCACGGGCGTGCCCGTGAGGCACCAGCGGCGGCGCGCGCGCAGGGCCCCGGCCGCGCCGCACGTGGCCGACTTGTGGTTGCGGACCACGTGTGCTTCGTCCAGGATTACCCGGCGCCACAGTAGGCGCATTAGGACGCCGTTCTGAGGATACCGGCAGATGTTAATGTTGTTATAGTGACTTCTTGTTAGGGGCTAAATTAGTACTGTAAAGGGGGTCACTTTGTTATCATGTTTATTATGTTTAAAAGGCTGTTGTAGCGAAGAAGCTGCTGAAGGCCTAACGGGTAAGTAGTATCACCGTCAAGGCGGTTACTATTTAAATTCAATTCTGCCGATTCTACTTTGTTTCAGAATTTCAAAGTTATACAATATGTCTGAATTCGGACTACACAAACTTTGAAGGGTGATATTTTCCTCTATTTTAAGACTAAAAAAACATTAGATAATTAGTATCTAAACCCAAAGCCCTCTGAATGGTAGGCATTTTTGTATTTTGGTTAATGATTTTAGGAACAACGCAAATACGCTTTAGCAGCTTCTCTCTGGTGTTAACTGGCTCAAAACAAACTTTCTGTTTCATCTAAACCCTAGAGATGATGATGTGTTTGAACTGATTAAAGTTTATTCAGTCCGAACTTACGACATTTTGTGGAAAGTTATGAAAAAATGTTTTTAAATTGATCATTATTTTCGTCGTCGATGCATTAAACGGCAAGAAAAACTAGTGATGGTTATCAAAGTATTTAAAATAAGAAAAAAGTAATAAATTATCATTTATTATACTACAAAACATAACATTGACCTGCCTAAAATGCACAATTTTTTATGGTCGTACTCAACTCTTAAAAATCTCTTAAATAAAAAACCCAAATTTTCCAGACCCGGGAATGAAATCCGCACCACGCTCAACAGCACCACGAAACCAACAGAACAATCCAACTAAATTACCTCTACAAAAAATACAAACGTTGACTCATATTTCGTAATTTTGGCAATATAAACACAATCCCATCCCAGCCAGAAAACACGTGTAATGTTTTGAAAACAGCTGTCATATTTCTGCTAACGATAAAACAAGTCCCTTCGCGGATCATTACACATACCTGGGGGCCGACCATGAGCTTTAACAAAACATTCTTGTTGCAGGAACGTTTTGTTTCAACACTGCTGCAGTATTACTTCATTTCGTACCAGTAACTCAATCTCTCATTATCATTATGTTCCTGCTTAGGGAGGGGAAAGAATGAACGGTTTCAATGATTTTGTCTATTCCCTGCCAAAGCAGAAAAGAAACGACACGATATATTAACCTGTATAGCGCTATCTCTTTCTCACGTTTACGGTCCGATTCGCATTATGAAGTTCATCATGGACCAAAAAATTATAACAACTAACTTAAAAGATGCCGTTAAAACATATTTTGAAATTGATTTAATTTATCTACATTATTTATGTACATAAAATTAACAACCATTTTTTCAGATTTAACTCTAAAGTCACAAAATTAATTTTAAAAAGCTGCGACTACGTCGTCATCTAATTATTTCTTTTTGTGATTCGGAACAATTGACAGCTCTTGACCTCTTTAGGGTATATATGTTCTGTGCTCCTGACTGTCTTCATTACAAATTTACAAATACAAATTTTTATTTTTCAAGAGTGCCAATGTTATGTTTACAGTAATCTTTGTTTCTCCAAGTGGTTTGTTTTAGTAGTGGTTACATACATAAAACCACGAAGTAACATATTTACTTCGTGGTTATAACTTATTGTATACAAAATGGAATCAAGGTAAAGTTCAACAGTGTGAATCAATGATGTAACTTTAAATATTCTGTTAATATTTAAATAGCTAAGAAGATGTTGTTAAATAATAGTGTGTGATTAGTTTTTGTGGATAATTTTGCAGTCGAAGTTCTCACCGCGTCTCTTCTCGGCCGTTAGATTGTGAGAATTCCTAAACATACTACCCACTGACCGAAATTTTGCTTGAGTCTTACAATCGAAAAACTCGAGCGATATTCAAAAAGGAAATGGTGAGAAATCGTAGAAGTCCATAACACCCAAGGTGATGGTGCTCATAAAGATTGGGCAGGCTGATATAAGGTCAGTAACCAATTGTTTTTATTTTATCATGTTATTATGATCTTTAGATCAATATTAAAATAATCTTGTTTTATCACAGATACTCTACGATTCTGCTGTGAGGGCAGCTGACGAGGGTGGCAAGAGGTATACAGATAACCGCTGAAGACAGAGATCTATAATTATAGAGGATTGAAAGGTAACCACAAAATCATAATACAATATTTTTTTAATATTATTTAAATCCAATAAGAAGACATCACTTGCTGATTTTTAAAATATTGTTATTGTTGTTAAAGCAGTCACAAGTAAGGAGTGTATTAGAATTTTAAGTCTCACAAATTATAGCTCAAAGAAGTTTGAATCAAAACAGAATAGTTGACAAAAATACATGTATTTATTATTTACATAGGTACTACTTTCTACTAAATATAGAAATGTGCATTGCAATAAAAAGGAAGTGGAGTCCCCATACAAAATTGTCTTCTTATGTTTCAGGATCTTACATGACGTCTTTCTCACAACGCTGCACAAGAAAGTTGCGAGTAGCAACACTCTGCTGAAGAGCAATGTTGCTTCTTTGTACAATGCTTTTCCTCATGGGGTATCCGAGATCTGATGAAAAAAAATATATTGTTGACTAAAGTTTCATGTATGATTTATGTAAATAGTTGTTACAAATAAATAATTTTTGTTGTCCATTTACTACATATTTGTTTATTTTATTATTAAGCCTTATCGTAAATTAAACTTGTGATGCATACCAAGAAACCAAGTATCTTCTGTGTAACTAACATTTTCCAAATCTGCTCTTAATGGATGTGTATACGATATGTAAGAGTCAAGAGTTTCACCACTGTGACTTGCATCTACACTCATTATCAGTTTGCATCGCAAATCTGAAAAAAGTAAACACAAAATATATATTTTTTTAAGTTAATCTTTCGAACACACATGATTTCAGACACAATAGAAAGACAATATCGGCCCGACAGCCGGCTGTCGGTTGGTCGTTGAAAGGTTAAATTACTGAGTAAACAAATACATGAATTAGTTATTATAATTAATTAAATATATTATATTATAAAAGCCTATAAAGGACATAGGATAGTTTTCATCCCGCGGGAACTGGCACTATTCCACGTGGACAAAGTCGCAGGCAGAAGCTAGTTATAATTAAGTATAAGTACCCTATGGCCTAACTTGTTTTTGTTACCATAATAATTGCAAAGTTTGCATGAAGAAACACATACTTCATTTTAATTCTGTTCCATCTTGGTTCTTCACTGGAAATGTGATATACTTCTGCCTAACCCAGCAGATTTAGACAGGCTGTAGCTTTCTGCTGCGCCACAAAAAGACCTCATATGCTGCCTGAAGGACGCTGGTATGATCCACATCCAGTCACTTAATATGATAATGCAATCATCACCTTCAAAATGAATATAGTTTGTTTAATATACATGAAAGTAGTTACTATGGCACTTAAACACTGTTTTAAAGTACATTAATTATGGTACATTTATTTACCTTCGTTTCTGTAGATTTATTAGGTCTTGTCCTTGTCCTATGTGGCCTCAATTCATCACACAGACGATGCACTGGCTCCTGCGCGAGTCTGTAGCATTTCACAAACTTTGTCTCACTTAACAGGGAAGGGGTCAACTTCTTTACGAAGCTGCAAACGACGCTTCTTTCGTGAAGAGTGAGAGGACTCGTGTTTAAGTGTTATTCGCTTACGCTTCCAAAAACTGGAATTTTGCACAACCATTCGCCATCTAGAATTCATTATAGAAATAAAGACAAAAATCACCAAATTTAACCATTCATTTGACTCTTTACGGATTATAACAAATTTTACTTACATTATATGTAACTTAAAATCGTATAATAATACAGTAATAATAATTAATAGCAAAACAATATTGTATCCACTCCGCCCGAGTAACTTTTTTGTAGTGTCAAATTTGACATCAAAAACAAAACTGCTAGCTGTCAAAAACATGCTAATGGTACGAAATAGAATGAACGTTTTGGCTATGACGTCACAAAACCGCTACGAAAACAAGAATGTTTATAGAGCCTAACAAGCTTATTTATAGGACGTTAAGGTACGAAAAGGCAAAGTAAGATCAAAGTATTACTGCTATAAGAGCTTGTGGTAGGCCCCCTGGGCGGGCGCCAAGAGATCCGCTTTCAATACCTGCCAGTTTAGCAGGTGGCGAATTGGCAACCCAGCAGTAAATTAATTAGCTACTTAGTTAATACATTTTCCATGATAATATTTTAGAGTAGCGATGTGCCCTTAGATAATTTTTGTGTAAGCTTTTACGCCAAACGCTAAGTTCAGTGTTATCTTGTTTTCCATAAAATTATTTGTAATATATTTGTTTTTCATAATCAAAATAATATTTACTGGCACTATTATCATTTATAATAACAACGCGTGTCATATTAACTTATTTCTCATAAATTTCATTTGCCATGAAATGAGTTTCAATAATAACATGGGTCATCATTTGTTTCTATAAGTAACACACTACTAATTGATACTTGACGTAAGCACCATATAATATAATTTACCTTGTTATACAGGTCGTCTTACTTATATGACACAAGTAGGAAAAGTTCCTAAAATATGGTAGATGGAACATTTTACACACACACACAAACGCACCATACAGTACAGTATCCTATTAGTAGCTTATACTTTCAAACACACGTGATTCGAGACACAATAGAAAGATAATAGCAGCGCGACAGCCGGCTGTCGCTTGGTCGTCGAAAGGTTAAGACACTCTAAGTAGGCTAAGTAGCTTAATTACACTTATTTCACCTTTGGAGATGTCCGGTCGTGAAGAAGAAAAGACTTACCTTCTCACTATCTCGCGGTTTCACACACACAAACACACCCCGACTTGCATATGACTATTTATTTTACCTTCAGCACAATATGGTATCCTATTGGTAGCTTTCGATGCATCTTCTCTCTCAGCTTTGCTAGAGTCGAGACCTAAGGAAGATAACTTCTCTTCTTTCACCTTTGATGACGTCGGGTCCTGTAGAAGACACCTACCTTCTCATTATCCCTCTGCAGTATATTATACGTAGTAAGCACTAGATCATGTGGCGCCAGTCGATGCGGTTGTGTGGTGCGCGCCGCTCCGTGATGCAGTCACATAAACACACACCCTCTCTCTCACACAAACAAATACCTGACACACACTGACTCTCATGCAAACATACATCACAAACACACACACACACACACACTCGAAAATGTAGTCCGACTTGAAACGGGCTGTTTTTTTACCTTCATCACAATATGTTGTCTTATTGGTAGCTTTCAATGCACCTTGACTCCTCTCAGTGTTGCTAGATTTGGGCCCTATAGGAGAAAGCCTACCTTCTCATTATCCCTCTGCAGTATATTATACGTAGTGAGCACGAGGTCGTGCGGCGCCAGTCTGTGCGGTTGTGTGGCGCGCGCCGCTCCGTGGTGCAGACACACGAACATCACAGACACACAAATACACCCCACACACTCACACACACCCTCACAAATACACTTCTGACTTGTTTTTAACCAACTTCTAAAAAAAGGAGGATGTTCTCAATTCGGATGTTTAGATTTTTTTTTACCTTCAGTACAATAGGATATCCTGTTGGTAGCTTTCAATGCATCTTCGCTCTTAGCTTTGCTAGAGTCGAATCTATATCTAAGTAAGATACCTTCTCTGCTTTCACCTTTAATGACGTCGGGACCTAAAGAAGACACCTACCTTCTCATTATCCCTCTGCAGTATACACACAAATACATCCGCACACACTTATCACACACCTACACACTTCTCACAAATGCATCCCTGACTCTCATTTGACTAGTTTTTTACCTTCAGCACAATATGATGTCCTTCTAGTAGCTTTCCATGCATCTTCTCTTTAAGCGTTGCTAGAGAAGAAAGAAAGGCGAAGAGATTGCCCTAGTTCGTTATGTTACATTGTATGTCCACAGGTCATTGCTAGAGTAGGGTCCTAAAAATGAAACGGTCCCAGTAGTTTTGTCCTAAAGCAAGGAACCTCTCTTCATCATTCTCATTATCCCACTGTTTCATACACACAAACGCACCCTGACTTGCATTTGACTGACTTTTAACTTTCAGCACAATATGGTATCCTATTAGTAGCTTTCGATGCATCTTCACTATAAGCGTTGCTAGATTGGGAACCTAAAAAGACACGTACCTTCTCATTATCCCTCTGCAGTATATTATACGTAGTAAGCACTAGATCATGCGGCGCCAGTCGATGTGGTTGTGTGGCGCGCGCCGCTCCGTGGTGCAGACACACGGACAGCGAGTGTGGTGCGCAGTGTTTAGATACCTCGCCGCTCCACTGCTGCATCAGGGAGGCGGGGCAGACTACTAGTGTGCCGCCTTTAGTCACTGCCATTAAGAATACAACAAGTTACGGTGTTACTTTTTTTAAAGTTTACAAGTTTTTGAAGGTGGCGATTGGGATTATTATGATTTTTGATCATCGTATCAGCGGAAAGACGTCCACTACTGGTCAAAAAGACTTCCCAAAAAGATTTTTAGGAATACCAATACTGTTTTTTTTTTGGTGAGTGGGTAATCATCAAATGACTGCTCCCGTTCTGGGTGCGGCGGGAGGGCGTGTCAAACTTTTACTGACTAAAACCCACTCATGTTCCTTCGATTGCCCTTTATGTTCCAGGGTGACGGTAACTATTATAAACATGTCGCAACCCCGGCATTCGTGGCCCTGTTGGGCCCCTTCCTGTGCTGACTTCTTCTCTTTGAGGCGCGCGTGGAACAAAACGCGCCGGCGACGCGGTCCTGGTCCTAGCCGGGCGGCGATCTACCCGCTCGCCATCGCCATAGGAAATATGCTTGTGATTAAGGGGGCTGCTTCACGGTAGCCCGCGAAGTTCGAATTTTTGTACGTATTTTGCAATTTTCCGGTCATTGTATCGTCGTGGTCAATATTTGTTTCTATAACTTCTTATTAACCAATAAATATATTTTTGAAAGTAACTAAAATATGTCAGAAATTCTAATATTGGGAATATAATGCAATTAATCAATGTTAATGCGACAGAAAGATTATGAAGAAAAAAAAATGGTTTCTTTGTTTTATAATAATATACCAGCCTTTAACTGTCCCACTGTAGGGCAAAAGCCTCTTCTCATACAGAGAAGGCACGAGCAATGATCACCACGCTTGCTCAAGGCGGATTGGCGATTTCAGACTTATATTAACTACAAGTCCAGGTTTCCTCACGATGTTTTCCTTCACCGATGTCTGCGATGGCTAAGATAAGCTTTAGAAAGTACATATGAATTGAAAAAGTCACATTGGTACTTGCCCGGATTCGAACCCTTTGTTTTATAAGTATAATATTTATTTAAAAATTGATTGCAAGACAAATGGACATGCTGCACGCAGTTGTCAACCCTATCTCTATAAACTTTTAGGCACACTTACGCTTGCTCCTCTTGGTGGGATGGTCGTCATCGTCGTCGTCGTCTTCATCATCATCATCATCGATCTTGCCTTCCTTGTCGCTCGCGATAAGCGCTATCATAGTGATGGTTTTGCCGAGACCCATGTCGTCCGCTGAAGGGAGGTAACAGTTATTAATTCTTCGAACACACGTGATTTGAGACACAACAGAAAGACAATAGCAGCCCGACAGCCAGCTGTCGGTTGGTCGTTGAAAGGTTGGTCAGAAAACCAAGTCTGCAAAAAAGGCTCTTAACACTTCTTATTTTATTTTGAGTACCTACAGAAAATAGGGATGAAAAACAAGGTAAAATAGACTCTTAAATATTATGCAGAATGTAGTTAAATAAATCATTTCTTTTCAGACATTCATCCAAAAACTGGGATTAATATGCATATATACAGACATCTTATTGTAGTGACTCCGGTGATGCGACACGCTAAATTGCATTTTACTATGATACCGAAGAGCGAGCAAGTTACACTTTCACGCAAAAACTACTGAACGGATTTTGATAAAACTTTACTATATATAACTTATATGTATACATCAGAATAAGATAAAAAAGCTCCATAACATCAAGCTATGACATACAGTAGCGGAGCATCAATGAAAAATGTGGTAAAAACTGGAAAAAATATTAATTTTATCCCGGGGTTTCCGAATAGTTATAATAGTTACCGTGACCCCGGAAAATAAAGGGCAACCATAGAAACATTAGTGAGTTTGAGTCAGTAAAAGTCTGACACACCCTCCCGTCCAGGACAGGAGAAATCATTTGATGATTTCCCACTCCCCATAAAAAATAATGCAGGTGTAACCGCGGGGCACAACTACCAAACATTATTAAAGGTTATGCGTTCTAAATGGTTATAAATTCTTCAACGTACCCAATATCCCAGCCCTTGGCCTCTGCGTCTCCCTCCACTTGAGCCAGGCGAGGGCGTGGAGCTGATGCGGCATCAGCGTGGACCGCATGACCTTGGGGGCCGGGGCCTCCTCGCTCTCCGCCGGCCGCGAGCCCAGAGACTCGTACAGGTCTCGCAGACGGTCCAGGATCAGGTTGCGTTCCGCCATGTGGGTTGCCATGGCTGGTGAATAGATATTTGGTGATGGTAGTCTTTTTCGTAGGTGTACAGGGGTCTATTTCAGAAATTGAACTAACGAAAGTTTTGATGCGTCAATTTACGAATTTCTTTCGTTAAAAGTAAATATTTCTGTGATATTGCGGTATTACTGGTTTTTCGAACATCATGAGCTTATTGTTTACCACTTTAGATCCTCCAGAATCGTTTGTCGAAACGAAACGGTTTGGGAGTAGGGTTGAAGCTCGAAGATAGTTTTTCTTTTTTTTTTGCAGACGCGATAGACCCTGGCGCCTCAGGACAAAATGAACTTTGCTTAGCAAGTGTTTCAGCTAAGAAAATACGGTTATTAACACCATTAATGTATTCATTAGACAATAATTTTGTTGCTTTGTTGTATAAAATTACAAAAAAAAAAACTATTTTATCCCACTGACCAAAAGTATATTAAAGAGAGAGAAGTGTGTCTAATGTGTGACATAGCAACAATAAGGATGTACTCACCCTGTTTGCCGAACATCCTGGGCTGCACAGCATTGCTGGCCTTCTGCAGCTCATCCCACGTCATCTCCTTCTTGTCCTTGCCAAAACCGTCCCTCGCGATGTCTGCAGCAGTAGGGTTGTCTGGGAGAATGTAAGTGGTATTAATATTTTTTTTTTAAGATATATAAGACTTATAGAATCACTTGTGTCTCTCTATTGGTCTGTCTGATGTTCCCATGTTTATATCTATAACTATTGACTGAGTGACATATCAACGGCCTAAACTATAAGGGTTAAAATTAAAATGTTGCACAGGGGTTCCTTATATAACCTAGGGGAGCAATAAGAAAGGATTTTTGAAAATTTACCACCTAAGGGGGGCAAAACGGGGGTTGAAGGTTTCAACATTCACGCGAGCGTAGCCGCGGGTGAAAGCTAGTTGAGAATAAAGTATTGAAACAAGTACCATAATATGTATCTTATTTATTAATCTTTATGCACCAATTGTAAAAAAAAGTACAAAGGCGGTCTTGCTGCCTTGGGCAATTCCAACCAGTCTACTTCAGGGTGATACAGTGAAGCAGGTGTAAAAATTCAGATAATTTTCAAAGTTAACTAAATTGCCAGAGATAAAAATACGAAAAATACAACAAATTAAATATGGGAGTCTGCAAACTACCATTTTTTATCTAGCTTTCTTCTATTCCAGTTCTTCCCTTACATATCACTTAAAAACTTATAATACCTTTGTCCTAGAGTCCCCAGCAGTCAGTACATTTCATCGATTATTTATGTATCATTCATTCATTAATCATATAATAAACATAGTATAGTTAATAATTTAACAGTTTAAATCAGCGGTACCTGGTTCCACCACCATGTTGGCGACCTTGTCACCTTGCCGCCGCACCTGCTCCTCCAGGTGTGAGAGCCTCTCGATCAGCTTGCCTCCGCGGTCCGGCAGGGTGTCCACGTCCATCTCCTCTAAGAGGTACTGGGGATTGGAGATTGTAGGAATTTTAGTTGAAGTATGAATGTTGTTTGGTTGGGGATATGGTTGATATTAGGTTGGTTTTTTGTGAAAAGATCCAGTTGTATATAGTACTTTATATACTTGGGGGTTCCGAAGGTTTGAGACTATCTAAGGCGCTGTCTCCACGAGCGAGAGAATCGCAGCGATATTCGATAGCGATAGTCGCCGCGGAAAACGCTGCGATTCCGTTACGACTCGCGACGATACGCGGCGGATTATCGCTCGTTCGTGGAGATTATCCGACGATATAAGGGCGGACTCGCCGCGATTCTCTCGCTCGTGGAGACAGCCCCTAATTGTTTAGATTGATATATACATTTTTATTTACAAAAGGATATGAGGATTTAAAAATCGTTTTATAAAGCTAAAGAGTTTGTTTGTACCTATATTTGTTTGGTTGGCCACACAAATTGATGAAGTATTAGTTAGAAATACAAAAAAATATTTTTGTGATCATAGCTAATTTATCGAAGAAGTCTATATGCTATATTAAATTACGCTACGACGAAAAGCGGAGCAGCAACCAAAAATATACAACCGCGGGCGACAGCTGTACTATAAAATTAGTAAACTTACCCTAATATTCTTCAAATCTTCCTTCAACGCCTCTAACTTCATGAGCTCAGCTTCCCTCACTTGTTTCTTGACATAAACCACCTGTTGGTTCGGGTAGCTCGGAGGTGCCAGGTACTTTGTTATAGTCTGGGAGCCAGCCCGCGTTGGTTCTGTTTTAGTTTGAGAGTCAGCCGTTTTTTCATCTTTAGGCTTGAGAATAAGAGATTTTCGGGGTTTCGGGGACTTCTTCTCGGGGACCTGGGGAAGTTATTGTTTTGAGGAAAATATTTTTTGGCGTAGTTTTGTATAGTTTTGATGATACTGTTAAAAATATTGCAGGTAGTGGAGATTAGAATGTTGAGGGGAGTGGAGATGATGAATGGATAGATAAATGGGCCGAATGGATAAAATAAAAAAATAAAGGCGCCCGTAACGGAAAAGTAGAATAAAGCAATTGGTCTTGGTATGAGGAAGACAGTTTAAACGTATGTGACTAAATAATTATCAATATAAATAAGGATTTGCAGAACCATCGTTTCGGAAAGAAAGAGAAATCCCTCTATTCTATATTCTATTCTACAAAATTGTGCAAAATTATTGTAAATAAAGCCTTGTCTTGCTTGTTACTTGTACCATAATTCTTAAGTTCTTTTGGCCGTGTATTGTATTGTGTGTACAATATTCTACTGTATTCTCGATTCAAAACTCAAAAGACATCATACAATTTTTGATTAAATATACAGTTTTCTTGCTAAGGAAAAAAGGGGTTATTTAAATTATCATAATTGAGATGACATTACTAAACCTAGCTATATTGTATCCCTAGATTTATGTATATACTTACTGGTTTCGGACTTTTAGGCATTTTGACTCACAATTTATATAAAACACTGACAATAATTTGTTTCATGCACAAATAACATAATTAAATAAACTTTAGCGTAATAATAAACATTATAAACTAATTAATGCACAAATAAATAAATAAGTAACGCAATAAAATGACTCGCGTAAAATGTCCGTTGAGATACTGATTTTGTCAAATAAATTTGAAGCTACCTCCACTTGTTATAAGTAGTGAATTATTTATTTATTTTACCCAACCTTATGAAGTGGGTATCACGGTGACATGACATGACATTCCTATTTCAACTCAACTCAAATAATTTATTTCTAATAGACCATTTAAAAGGCACTTTAGAACGTCAAAAAAAAAGAAAAATGGATCTATACATTCCAAAAAGTTGATTCGTATGGAGAAGAATGGGCAAGAAACTCCATACTTATGCCCTTACTAATAATCACTGTGTAAAGTTATGCAATGAATAAAGCCTGTGTAACCATACATTTTTTGACGTATAAACCTGTCATAACTTTATGCAGCGTTTATTAGTAAGGCGCTTACTCTTTTAAAATTATGTTGTTACAATATTATTTGTACATTGTTAAGTGTGAAGACAAGAATGTATATAATGTCGAAACCATTTCAGTCAAAAAAGTATATAACCATAACAAAAAATAAAATTAAGTAGGAAATGGAAGCTAATCAAGTTCACGAACATTTAATGTAACACATATACAAATAAATCACTTTCCTCAAACAATGAAAAATAATGTGTGAACCAGCGCATCCAACAATTAGAAAATGAATTGTATCTAATTTATAATTGTACAAGTAGTTAATCATTATCAGTTGAAATTAACCACCAGTTTGGTTTTGTCCACACTGTGGATTATCCTATGGAGCAGGACCAGCATGCTTTCAAGCATTCTTATCTTGGATGTAATCTTCCAATTCATAAATGCTTGTTGACATGATTTATTCTTAAAACTAGTAAAAATTAACAGGATGCGGGCGTTATCAGTTGTTTCAACTGCCTGCCTGTCTACAAATAATAATAATAATAAGGTACTCCTGGACACGGCGCGCATCGTCCGGCGATTCCTCTCTCTGGGGCCCTGACCACCGGTAGCTTGGACCCTGTCCCCGATGCCAGTAGGCTACTATTTTTTATATTTTTTAATGTTATTTTTTTATGTTAATATTTAAAAATGTAATTTATATGTATGTTTAAAGAATAAATGGAATAATAATAATAAATTTCCTTTCGTTTTGTTTTAATATATTACAAAGGATTTTGTTGTAACATTTAACACAGTACCCCTTTTTTTTTGTGAGTGGGAAATAATCGAATGACTGCTCCCGTCCTGGGTGCGGCGGGAGGGCGTGTCAGACTCTTACTGACTAAAACCCACTCATGTTCCTTCGATTGCCCTTTATGTTCCAGGGTCACGGTAACTATTATAAACATTCTGCAACCCCGGCAGGCGTTGGCCCTGTTGGGCCCCTTCCTATCACAGTACCCCATGAAAGATGTATTTACTTTGGACAGTCTAAAATATGGTTGAGCTAGTTTATCTTTATTCCTGGTATTAAAATCATGTCTATCACCTACTTTACTAAAGATATGTTGGTTCACTACTACTGCACTGGTAAAAAGTGAAAGTTAGTGAGGATAGATGTTTGTCGTCCTTTCACGCAAAAACTACTGAGCGTATTTTGTTGAAACTTTACGGTAATATGGTTTACAGTAATATAGCTGAATAATACGTAGACTACTAATCACTGTGAAAATAAAATCGCGGAGTGGGTTAGGCAGGTTAAAGGTCATAGCTCATTACAGCCACCCGGCAGCCACTCCTCACCGACTCGCCTTATAACCGAGGCGATCCGGTGCCGCTACGGAGTTGATATAGTGAGCGCATGCCCATACAAGTCAATATAAAGAGTACTAGCCGCAGGAGGCGAGGCGGTGCGGAGTGGCTGCCGGGTGGCTCTAATGAGCTATGACCTTAACATCCATAATACTATTCTATTCTAAGCCTGTGTTGTCGGACTGCACGGCAAAGGCCTGCACTCATCTCTATTCTGGGCCAATCCTGCCTCATATGCTACATCCCTAAAAATGTTATAAATACTTTATGCACGTATTTATACTGTCTGTCTGTCTCGCTTTCACGTCTAAACTCAAAGCTACTGAACCGATTTAAATGAAATTTGGTACAGAGATAGTCCATATCCTGAGAAAGGACAGAGGATAGTTTTTATTCCACAAATCTCACGGGAACGTGAACAACGCAGGTAAAACAGCGAGCGACAGCTAGCTTCACTATAGATAAACTGCAACAGCGGATAGAAAAAAGTTAAAAGGAGGAAGTGTGCAATTCTAAGCAGATAGACCCTTTCCCAGAAGTAGAGCAGAAAAGTCAAAACGAATCAAATTCCTTACCTCATCGTCATCATCGCTGCTCAACGCAATTATCTCCGGCTTCGTATCAATTATAGTGACGTCATCGTCATATTGAATAAAATTCTCCCTCTCCTTTCTCGCTATCGAGAAATTTAGCACCTTATTCTTAAGGCCGTTAGATGTATTCTTCTCTGAATCATTTATTATGATACATTCGTCTTTATTTTCAAAGGATCTTCTAGCGTTTCTCGATTCGTTAGTTATGTCTTGGAGAGGGCTTGAGAAAGGGGAGCAGGTTATTTTTGAGGAGTCCTGGTCTTCTCGTGGTTTTTCAGGAGTTTTGGGTGGAAGACCAGCGTCTGGGAGGTCTGTGAGGCTCGTTGTGGAGCCGTAGTTTGAGGTTTGAGGGCTCTGAAATAAATTTCGTGTGTTACGAATGTTACTAGGAGTTCTTTGTGCATATAAAATGAAAAGTAAAGTACTTGTATTACTGAAATCAAAGATTAAGTGTGCGGATAACACTAGGCGCAGCTTCAGCTGTTCAGCTTTATAATATTAATTTTGTAAAAAAGTAGTACTCACACAAACAATACTTTGAAAGTACTGGTGTATTTACAAAATATTTTGTGAATTAAAGACTTCTTTATCGCCACAATTAAGTATGGGGAAAGGAGTAAAGCCATACTTACATCATCAGACTGAATAAAGTCCGACTCATCACTTTCATTGTCCTTCGGTATCACACCCATGATGCTCATGCGCGTAGCCCTGGACATCACCATCTGATCCTCATCAGGTCCGTCATCATCAGTTTCATCATTTACTTCATCGGCTTCATCACTGTCAGAACCAGCATACTTTAAGGGAACCGTTGTATCAGGATTTACACTATCTTCTTTTTTTTCATCATCATCATTTTCAGATTGTTGATCGTCTATTAAACTAGCTTCGAGAACTTTATTGTCACTTCCGTTGTCAATTTTTAAAGGAGTGTCCTTCATACATTGCAATTTCTTATGCTTGTCATGCTCTATTATTATCGAATTTTCGGTGTCCGAATCAATGAGTATCATTCGTTTCTTAGTTTTACGTCCAATTATGGATTCGTCGGGGTTGATAGATTTCTTCCTCATTGGTGGTCTGCGTTTTGGTACGATTTCTGGTGAGACTTCTTCTGTAGGGAAATATTGGTTATTTAGCATTAGAGTTAAAGCTGCTCCACACATGCCAGCGGTACAGGCCGCGTGGATTTTGCCGTGCAGCAGTACAGCCGACTTTTGCCGTGCATCAGTACCGCCGACTTTTGCCGGACATTTGTGCCAACAAAGTTTAAATTTTTACGCTTGTATTTTGTAAGCCGCGTGGTCCACAACGGCTTGGCCGGCTCGCCCGGCGTTATGACGCCGGCATCGGTGTACTATATTATTTAATAATTGCATTTAGAAAATGAAAATATTTTGAATGAAAGCTACATTTCATTTTTGACCTAATATACACACACAACATAATAACTTTATAACAAATCAAATAATACTTGCCTTCATCTGAAGAACTTAAAACTAATTTATTGGAGGACTCCGACTGTCTTCTGATGCTGCCTCTGTTGCTTGCATCTGTAAATAAGTAATATAGGTAAATGATTCAGTGCCCTATTCTATAGCATTTTGAAGTTTATTAAAAGACCAGCTGTCCCTGCACGATTTTACATGCATCTTTTTTTACTGTTCTAACTACCCCCGTAAGACACAGCATGATGTTATGTAGCCTAAAGCCTTCATCCTTATTTTTTCAAATGGACCATGATTTTCTGAGATTAGCTTGTTCAAACAAAGAAACAAACTCGATCAATCAATATATTTATTGTGGATCATTCTTAATTGGTTGAAATTTTGATTACTCTTCAGCTTTCATAGATTTCTACTCTAGAACATTCTCTATAGTATATCTGGCAGTGTCCGCAGCTCAACATCACAGCACACATTTTGACAAAGTTAACAAATAGGTTTATCTTCCTTTTATCATTAACATATTTTTGTTTAAATGCAATGTCTAACATGCAAACATCTTTATGCAATTTGTAGCTTATTTATCTTGGAAGTTTACATGCTGTTTTAAGCAATTGAATGCTCAAATATACAGACATAATTAGAAAAGCATTGTGTCTCGCTTGGTTCCATGTCCTAGACACACGAAAGGTCAAATCATTCTTAGACTACAGAGCAGAACAGTTACCAAACACTTAACATAAGTGATTCTATAGGCAGCTTGTCATGTCTATTTTACACAATGATTATAAGTACAGGGTAATATGCTTAGCAATAGTTATGCAATAGATTTTGACTCTTTTATATTTAACTTTTATATTGTCTTTCTATTTTGTCTTGAAAGTGTGTTCGAAGGATTAATAGATGGAGTGATTAAAGAAGAAAGTTTGTAAGGATAATTAAATTCCACCCATGTGAAGCTGGAGCAGTTTTCTAGTCATTTCCATAAACAAGCTATATTTACCATCGTCACTGCTGGATATAATGTGGCTATTAGCCACACTACTTCTTTTGACCACTGACTTTGATTTGACATTATTTGGTGTCTTCTTCTCCTGTTCACTTTCTTCTAGAACAACATGAATGTATTAACATTACTTCATGCTTTGTTACTAGTTATTCTGAATATCACATTTATGTTATTAATTTTTACAAACGGTGTAGTAGAACAACAACATTCAAGAAGCAATTAACATGCAAAAGTAATCGCAGCATTTATGTAAGAATAGGCTATGTGTATTTGTGGATAGATTACTAACTTAGAAAAGTTTGGGAAAAAATCTAGTTTTGGTCTGGAGTGCAACATAAAGGTGTATATAATTACCGTCTGTAGTAGATTCCTCAGATTCTGCTACAAAAACAGTGTGATTTTTCTTCTTCACGCCGAAAGATTCGTCAACTAAACTATTGTCGATAAATTCCGAATCGGAATCGCTATCAGCGGCTGTTTCATTACGATATTCAAAGAATGAATTCTCCATTGTATTTATTGTAACAATGATTAAATCACAAAACACCTTTTTTCATTATTTATTGAAAATAAAAATAATGACCAGCATTCAAAACAATTTTTGAAAGTAAATTGTCGTTTTCAACGTTTTGTTTTTCCTAAACATCTCTGCTGATCTCCCATTGAATCAGAATAACTTATTATAGAATTTCTTTTTGTAAATGAAAGTTGGCAAAAAAAAAACTTTGTAAGTCAAACTATAAATCAATTTAAGATTACATATTTTTATCTTACATATTATACAATTAGTAATCATTAATCATCAGTGGCTACGTTTTGTTTCATGCCTTTTATGAAGAAGTCACCAAACTAAGCAGATGACATTTAGGTGTTCCAGCTACACAGACCGATATTTACAATTCCAAGCATGAGCCACGTTCAATTGTTAAATATAGCGCTAAAAATCCGTACGTACCTATGTTATTATACGTGAAACGCAGTCGTATTTAGCTGAATTTTGAATTTGATGCACATCTGCCTGCTGCTGAATCGACGAATTGAAAATAATCTTTGAAAAAGTATTTCTCTACTCCTTACATAATATCAGAAACAAAACATCTCATCAAAATGACTGAAGTACAACTACAAGAGTTCAAACTAGATCCCGATTCAGAACTAAGGTTTGAGGTTGAATCGAAGAATGAAAAAGTTGTTTTAGAGGTAATATCTAATGAAAACAATATCAGTATGTGTGCAATATTGCTTATTTAAGCATCGCTTTTAAAAGTTACGTATATAAAAGAAGTAACCTAAGTTAGGTTATCAATTTGTTGTGTCTAGGTCAAAAGTGGATATGCAGAGCTGTTTGGCACAGAGCTAGTGAAAGGGAAGCCCTATGAGTTCCACACGGGTGCTAAGGTGGCTGTCTTCACGTGGCACGGTTGTACTGTGGAGTTGAGAGGGCGCACTGAAGTTAGTTATATGGCTAAAGAAACACCTATGGTAAGTCATGAAAATACCCATTTTTCTGAATCAATACTATTTCAAGCTGCTTTGTAAAGTTTCTCAATAATCTTTAATAGTTCTTTGTAATGTGTTTTATGGAAATCTGTTATGAATATCAGTGTTGTTTACATGTAGCCATAATGAGGTTTGTATCAGCTTATATACTGTATTTTTCCAATAAGTAGAGAGATTTGCACGTTTTGCAGTTTTTTAATCTTCTAGACATACAATTTTATTATGGTTCTTCAATGAGAATTTGAGGAACAGAGTCATTGCAATTATGTTTCTTGAAGACCTCAGAACTTTTTTTAAACACAACTTAACTAAAACCTTTTTTCAGGTGGTATACCTCAATGTCCATGCAGCTCTTGAACAACAGAGAGTAGCAGCAGAGCAGGAGTCCACAAGAGGTCCTGTCACCATGGTGGTGGGACCTGGAGACGTGGGCAAGTCTACTCTGACCAGGATACTGTTAAACTATGCAGTGAGGATGGGACGGAGACCCATTTATGTGGACCTGGATGTAGGACAGGGCCACATCAGTGTTCCTGGTACTATTGGTGAGCAGCTTGGATAATTCGTTTTTAAATTACAGCAATATTGTAGTTCTTATATTGCACAATGAATTCGGAAATCGAGATTTTGTTGTGAAATATTGTGAAATACAATACCTAAAATTATTTGGAACTAAAAACCAGTTTAAAAAGGGAGTTTTCAATTCGAACCTTGTTTTTTCTGCACCTAAAATGTGTCAGTAAAATCCATACTAATATTATAAATGGGAAAGTGTGTCTGTCTGTTTGTCTTTCTTTCACGGCAAAACGGAGCGACGAATTGACGTGATTTTTTAAGTGGAGATAGTTGAAGGGATGGAGAGTAACATAGGCTACTTTTTGTCTCTTTCTAACGCTAGCGAAGCCGCGGGCAAAAGCTAGTAATTAATAATAAAACTGCCTATTGTTGTTCTACTGCTGAGTTGAAAAACCACAAGCATTGATCACCACTTGTGTTCAAAGCAAAATTATTATTCTTTATTTATTTTCAGCGTCATTCCAACTTAGCCAATTTAAGGCAAAAGCCTTCCTTTGTTCTTTTGAACCCTTTCTACCTTATTTAAAAAAAAATATCTTGACAATGCTATAAATTAATGAACTGTACAATCTCTAGGAGCACTCCTGGTGGAAAGGCCAGCGTCAATCGAAGAAGGCTTCAGTCAGCAAGCACCGCTCGTGTATCACTTCGGTCACAATTCTCCAGGAGAGAACCTGGAGCTGTACAACACCATAGTGTCCAGGCTAGCCGAGGTCATTGCTGAGAGGTGCGAAAACAATAAAAAAGGTAACAACAGCTGAAATTTTTCTATTTGAAATTAATTTGTAGTGCAAAATCCTTATATTGTGCAGTTATCATTAAAAATATACTGACTGCTTGACTATTCATATATGTTGAGTGAAAATAAATATGCCACTCACTCACTGTAATTGTTTTCAACTGTATTTGTATTTGTTTAGAAACCCTCTTCATATTATTAGTTCATGACATTAGTATAGACAGGTAGGACAGCAACTCCAAATCTCATCATCTCCCTAGCCTTTTCCCAACCATGCTGGGGTCGGCTTCCAGCCTAACCGGATTCAGCTGGATATCAGTGTTTATGTGGAGCGACTGCCTATCAGACCTCCACAACCCAGTAACTGGGCAACTCCACATCTAACTACATAAATTATATAATGCTTTATACCATAAACTACATAAACCATGTCCTCCATTTCTTTTCTATTATGATTGTGTTTAGAAACTAACATACTGACAAGTTCTGTTGTATTCCAGCTTCAACATCAGGCGTGATCATCAACACTTGTGGATGGATCAAGGGTGCAGGGTACAAGGTGCTCACACACGCCGCGCAAGCTTTTGAGGTATACATACTTAATGTTATAAATGGGAAAGTCTGTCTGTCTGTATGTTTGTCTTTCTTTCACGGCAAAACGGAGCGACGAAATGACGTGATTTTTTAAATGGAGATAGTTGAAGGGATGGAGAGTAACATAGGCTACTTTTTCTCTTTCTAACGCGAACGAAGCCGCGGGCGAAAACTAGTACGTTGTACATATAAAAAATCGAAAAAAAAACCACATTAACCTTTCGACGACTAAGCGACAGCCGGCTGTCGCGCTGCTATTGTCTTTCTATTGTGTCACGAATCACGTGTGTTCGAAAGTTTAAAATCTGTTTTGAAGTTCAAAGAGTCTAAACAAACAGACAGAAAACTGTATTTTATACTTTGTAGAGAAAAGTTCACTGACGTAAAGATAAGGTTGGTTCTTTCTTGTTAAATTTATCATTAGCTATACCTATTTCCCACGGCGTCGCCTGCTTATTTTCATGCAAACTTTTATCCCCAATTTCACCTTTGGGATTGAATTTAGGAAAAATCGCTGCTTGTCCTTTACCTTATAATAATATAATTAACTTTTACCATACAGGTTGATGTAATATTGGTGCTAGACAACGAGAGGCTGTACAATGAGCTCAAGAGGGACATGCCGAAGTTCGTGAAAGTCGTGTACCTGCCCAAGAGTGGAGGCGTGAGTATTATTTTATTGTAATTTGAAAATTAATCGGGTTTTCAAAATTAAATTAATAAACACACTCATAATAACAGGCAAATTTCTTTGCGAATCGAGAAGTCAATCGCACGCGCGATCATTAGATAGTTACGTTAAAATTATCTTTGAAAAAGTATATTTATTATCGTGAGAACGGGAATGCCATTTATGTATCCGTTACTAACTACCACTTATTATGATTACGTATAATTTTCTACAAACCTCCAATTTTTTTTTATAATTTGAACACCATGTAAATAAATAAATATATAAATTGTTATTATTAACGGTTAAATAAATATATAATTGGTTGGTATTGGTGGATTACTACAGCTACTTAATTCTTAACGAATTATAAAAAAGAGGTTAGCAGAAAATTAAATAAATATCTCTCTCTCTCTGCAGGTAGTGGAGCGGTCGTCGTCTCAGCGCGCCGAGTCCCGCGACGCGCGAATTCGCGAGTACTTCTACGGCAAGCGCACGCCGTACTACCCGCATTCATTCGACGTCAAGTTCAGTGATCTGAAGATTTATAAGGTTTGTTGTTATTTATACCATTATTATGTGCTTCATCTTTTTCTAAGTATGTTGGAGAATCCTGTCTAACTGGATAACAAATTGCAGCTATGTATATGAATTCATACTTTTTTATGTAATTTTTCTAACTGCAATCAGTCTACTTAGACTTTGATCCGATGATGTGTGGAAGTTAAATCTGGATTTTTATAGTATTGGGACTAGTGTCCCAATAGGCCGGACGACGAAAAAAAGTAATTAGTCCGTCAGTTAGATTATCAGAAAATTTTAGACACGTATTTTTTATTTTTTTTTCTCATTAGCGTAAAATGACGATGGAAAACTCGCGTGACGTCACGATCTTATACAATTTTTACAAGATGGTGACGTCAAAAGCCCCCACTCCGATAGTTTGTTGCTCTTTATCTTTGTATTTTTTATTAATTTGATCAAGCAAAAAAATACGTGTCCCGTATTTTTGGCCGGTCTATCAGACGGACTAAACAGAATGCCATTTTTTTATGTTGTCTTCATCCCTATTCTATTTAGCCATATTAATTACATTCAGCTACTGCCTGTCAGACCTCCATAATCCAGTAACCAACCTGTCTTATCAAGGGTTTCGTGTAACCCAAACATGATGCGTCATGAAGACTGGTTGTCAAAATTTTTATACTAAGTAATATAAAAAAATGCTTAAGTAGCTTTGTCTGTCTATTATCTCATAATGGCAAAAACACGTAATGGTAATAAAATACAAATTTTTTGCTTGGCATCTGTAGTTGCAAGGACAAAGACAATGTTTTTTTTTTGTTGATAATACAGATAACACTTGCAATACCATCCTGTGTTGCAAATTAAAAAACAAAGATGGCGGCATCAGTTCCTATAGTCATATTTCCTCTGCAGTTGGAAGCCCCATTCCTTATCGACTCACGCATACCGCTGGGCATGCGCGCGGAGGACGATATCTTAATAAACAACATGTGTTTGTGCAATAACAATTTACGTGACAGCTTGCGTCGCAATAACGATTACACTAGCAACGCCACCCAGTCTTATATGTAAAATTATGTAGCATGGTGCGGGTGACACTTTCAGTAACATTTCGTTTCACTTTAGAAAGTTGCAGTGTTTTATAAATTATGACTTTAGTAGTACCACACAGTTTAGCTGTACCACATTCCTAATATACTAAATCATTAATAACTGTAGTAAATTAATTTCAACCCAACCAGAATGTGCTAGTCCACAATTAAAATTAATTTGGAATAAAAATTAAGCATAGTGTTATTCGTATAACGTAACGCCTTCGACGTAATTAGTGATGGGATGTACTGTTACGATGGAATGTCGATATTTTATAGAATACTAGCCGACCCGTGCCCACTTCGTTGGGCGGTAAACATTTTAACTTGTGATGAAATTATGAGTGTGGTTCGGCTAGTACTGAGTGCTATGAATTATGTCTTGACTACCAAAAGAAGGGGTTTTGTTTTTATTGCATATCAGAAAGATGCTGCGCACGTTCAGCGCAAAATTCCTGAGCACGGGCCTGCGATGTTCTCACAGTTTGGCTAGCGAGCCGCTGAGAGCGCTCAGCACTAGACTCCCTATCCCTTGTTGCAGAGACATGCTGTCTTAAAAATAATGTTGTCACGAAAAAAAAACATAAACCCGATGGTCCCATATAAATTTTATGGCGATCGGTTCAGTGGTTCTCGAAAAAATAATCAAAAACAAAAAAAAAAACGACGAAATATACATTGACGATATATGCGTTACTTCAAGTTTCTATTTTAGTTTTATATGTATTACTTTGAAAGATACTGTAAAACACAGTCAGACATTAGGTCTCGACACTAAAAAGTATAAAAAAAATCTTTTTCCAAAAAAATACTAACCGCCTTCAAAAACTAAAAACAAAAAAATAAATAAAATTTTGGAAGTCTGTGGCAACACTAATTAATTGGCAGAAGAGAAGCCACCGACTTCCGAAATTTTGTAATTTTTTTATTAAAGATTTTTTATTAGTACAAAGATACTTATGTATAGCCATAAAACATTTAATTTTACAAGTTTGTACACGTAGTAGCACAAAATTGAATAACACACTAATTTTCGTAGTATCGATAGCGATAAAGTGAATTGCATATCGTCCCTAGTCTTGTGGCACTGACTGATGTCAACGTCATTCAGGCAGGTGTCACCCGCACCATGCTACAGCGCGCAACATATAAAAAACAAAGATGGTGCCGTCAGTTCCAATAGGCAATTGTTGATTTTTTTTAACATGGTCATTTCAGTTAGTCTTTATCTAAGCATTTTTTTAACCTTTCTTTACCAAAGATGATACATTTAACCCTATTGAGGCACTTGTACACCTTTTTTAACAAAGGTGGTAAATTTAGTCCCTTCTGAGGCACTTGTAACCCTTTTTTTAACCGACTTCAAAAAAAAGTAGGTTCTCTGTTTGACCTGTATGTATGTATGTATGTATGTTTGTCCGCGAATATCTTGCGTTTGGCTGAACCGATTTTGATGCGGTTTTCAGAAAAGTGTTCGTTACATTCTGGGAAAGGTTTTAGTATAAAACACTAATGGGTATCCCGTGACGTTGCCTGCATAGACCCTGTTTTGCTTTCTTGGGTTGTAGATTTTTAAAGACGATTGTATGTTGGACTCTAACTAAAAAGTAAAAAAAAAAATAAAAAGCTTTTTAAAAAAAAAGATAACCGACTTCAAAAACTATAGCTCAAAAATTTAACTATTTCCGAAGTCGGTGGCTTCTCTTCTGCCGGTCGATTTGTGTTGCCACCGACTTCGGAAATAGTTATTTTTGAGCTATAGTTTTTGAAGTCGGTTATCTTTTTTTTAACAAAGGTGGTACATATAGTCCCTATTTAGGCACTTGTAGACCTTTTTATTAACAAAGGTGGTACATTTAGTCCCTATTTAGGCACTTGTAGACCTTTTTATTAACAAAGGTGGTACATTTAGTCCCTATTTAGGCACTTGTAGACCTTTTTATTAACAAAGGTGGTACATTTAGTCCCTATTTAGGCACTTGTAGACCTTTTTATTAACAAAGGTGGTACATTTAGTCCCTATTTAGGCACTTGTAGACCTTTTTATTAACAAAGGTGGTACATTTAGTTCCAATTTAGGCACTTGTAGACCTTTTTCTTAAACAATTTTACGATTACAATTGCAGTTACGGGTACTGTTACAACTGTGGTGTCTGTGGTCCCTGTTTTGGCAATTTTAGACCTTTTTGTTTAATAGAGATGGTATATTTAGTGCCTATTTAGCGAATTTGCAACCTTTCTCATATCTACAGGTGGGCGCCCCATCTCTCCCGGACTCGTGCATGCCCCTGGGCATGCGAGCAGAAGACGCGCTGACGAAGCTAGTGAGCGTGTGGCCCTCCGCCGCGCTGCAGCACCGCCTGCTCGCCGTGTCGTTCGCGGCCGGCCCCGACGACGACGTGCTGCACTCCAACCTCGCCGGCTTCGTGTGCGTGTGAGTCACGTGTGAGCTAGTACTGTGTGTGAGCGTGTCACTCCGCCGCGCTGCAGCACCGCCTGCTCGCCGTGTCGTTCGCGGCCGGCCCCGACGACGACGTGCTGCACTCCAACCTCGCCGGCTTCGTGTGCGTGTGAGTCACGTGTGAGCTAGTACTGTGTGTGAGCGTGTCACTCCGCCGCGCTGCAGCACCGCCTGCTCGCCGTGTCGTTCGCGGCCGGCCCCGACGACGACGTGCTGCACTCCAACCTCGCCGGCTTCGTGTGCGTGTGAGTCACGTGTGAGCTAGTACTGTGTGTGAGCGTGTCACTCCGCCGCGCTGCAGCACCGCCTGCTCGCCGTGTCGTTCGCGGCCGGCCCCGACGACGACGTGCTGCACTCCAACCTCGCCGGCTTCGTGTGCGTGTGAGTCACGTGTGAGCTAGTACTGTGTGTGAGCGTGTCACTCCGCCGCGCTGCAGCACCGCCTGCTCGCCGTGTCGTTCGCGGCCGGCCCCGACGACGACGTGCTGCACTCCAACCTCGCCGGCTTCGTGTGCGTGTGAGTCACGTGTGAGCTAGTACTGTGTGTGAGCGTGTCACTCCGCCGCGCTGCAGCACCGCCTGCTCGCCGTGTCGTTCGCGGCCGGCCCCGACGACGACGTGCTGCACTCCAACCTCGCCGGCTTCGTGTGCGTGTGAGTCACGTGTGAGCTAGTACTGTGTGTGAGCGTGTCACTCCGCCGCGCTGCAGCACCGCCTGCTCGCCGTGTCGTTCGCGGCCGGCCCCGACGACGACGTGCTGCACTCCAACCTCGCCGGCTTCGTGTGCGTGTGAGTCACGTGTGAGCTAGTACTGTGTGTGAGCGTGTCACTCCGCCGCGCTGCAGCACCGCCTGCTCGCCGTGTCGTTCGCGGCCGGCCCCGACGACGACGTGCTGCACTCCAACCTCGCCGGCTTCGTGTGCGTGTGAGTCACGTGTGAGCTAGTACTGTGTGTGAGCGTGTCACTCCGCCGCGCTGCAGCACCGCCTGCTCGCCGTGTCGTTCGCGGCCGGCCCCGACGACGACGTGCTGCACTCCAACCTCGCCGGCTTCGTGTGCGTGTGAGTCACGTGTGAGCTAGTACTGTGTGTGAGCGTGTCACTCCGCCGCGCTGCAGCACCGCCTGCTCGCCGTGTCGTTCGCGGCCGGCCCCGACGACGACGTGCTGCACTCCAACCTCGCCGGCTTCGTGTGCGTGTGAGTCACGTGTGAGCTAGTACTGTGTGTGAGCGTGTCACTCCGCCGCGCTGCAGCACCGCCTGCTCGCCGTGTCGTTCGCGGCCGGCCCCGACGACGACGTGCTGCACTCCAACCTCGCCGGCTTCGTGTGCGTGTGAGTCACGTGTGAGCTAGTACTGTGTGTGAGCGTGTCACTCCGCCGCGCTGCAGCACCGCCTGCTCGCCGTGTCGTTCGCGGCCGGCCCCGACGACGACGTGCTGCACTCCAACCTCGCCGGCTTCGTGTGCGTGTGAGTCACGTGTGAGCTAGTACTGTGTGTGAGCGTGTCACTCCGCCGCGCTGCAGCACCGCCTGCTCGCCGTGTCGTTCGCGGCCGGCCCCGACGACGACGTGCTGCACTCCAACCTCGCCGGCTTCGTGTGCGTGTGAGTCACGTGTGAGCTAGTACTGTGTGTGAGCGTGTCACTCCGCCGCGCTGCAGCACCGCCTGCTCGCCGTGTCGTTCGCGGCCGGCCCCGACGACGACGTGCTGCACTCCAACCTCGCCGGCTTCGTGTGCGTGTGAGTCACGTGTGAGCTAGTACTGTGTGTGAGCGTGTCACTCCGCCGCGCTGCAGCACCGCCTGCTCGCCGTGTCGTTCGCGGCCGGCCCCGACGACGACGTGCTGCACTCCAACCTCGCCGGCTTCGTGTGCGTGTGAGTCACGTGTGAGCTAGTACTGTGTGTGAGCGTGTCACTCCGCCGCGCTGCAGCACCGCCTGCTCGCCGTGTCGTTCGCGGCCGGCCCCGACGACGACGTGCTGCACTCCAACCTCGCCGGCTTCGTGTGCGTGTGAGTCACGTGTGAGCTAGTACTGTGTGTGAGCGTGTCACTCCGCCGCGCTGCAGCACCGCCTGCTCGCCGTGTCGTTCGCGGCCGGCCCCGACGACGACGTGCTGCACTCCAACCTCGCCGGCTTCGTGTGCGTGTGAGTCACGTGTGAGCTAGTACTGTGTGTGAGCGTGTCACTCCGCCGCGCTGCAGCACCGCCTGCTCGCCGTGTCGTTCGCGGCCGGCCCCGACGACGACGTGCTGCACTCCAACCTCGCCGGCTTCGTGTGCGTGTGAGTCACGTGTGAGCTAGTACTGTGTGTGAGCGTGTCACTCCGCCGCGCTGCAGCACCGCCTGCTCGCCGTGTCGTTCGCGGCCGGCCCCGACGACGACGTGCTGCACTCCAACCTCGCCGGCTTCGTGTGCGTGTGAGTCACGTGTGAGCTAGTACTGTGTGTGAGCGTGTCACTCCGCCGCGCTGCAGCACCGCCTGCTCGCCGTGTCGTTCGCGGCCGGCCCCGACGACGACGTGCTGCACTCCAACCTCGCCGGCTTCGTGTGCGTGTGAGTCACGTGTGAGCTAGTACTGTGTGTGAGCGTGTCACTCCGCCGCGCTGCAGCACCGCCTGCTCGCCGTGTCGTTCGCGGCCGGCCCCGACGACGACGTGCTGCACTCCAACCTCGCCGGCTTCGTGTGCGTGTGAGTCACGTGTGAGCTAGTACTGTGTGTGAGCGTGTCACTCCGCCGCGCTGCAGCACCGCCTGCTCGCCGTGTCGTTCGCGGCCGGCCCCGACGACGACGTGCTGCACTCCAACCTCGCCGGCTTCGTGTGCGTGTGAGTCACGTGTGAGCTAGTACTGTGTGTGAGCGTGTCACTCCGCCGCGCTGCAGCACCGCCTGCTCGCCGTGTCGTTCGCGGCCGGCCCCGACGACGACGTGCTGCACTCCAACCTCGCCGGCTTCGTGTGCGTGTGAGTCACGTGTGAGCTAGTACTGTGTGTGAGCGTGTCACTCCGCCGCGCTGCAGCACCGCCTGCTCGCCGTGTCGTTCGCGGCCGGCCCCGACGACGACGTGCTGCACTCCAACCTCGCCGGCTTCGTGTGCGTGTGAGTCACGTGTGAGCTAGTACTGTGTGTGAGCGTGTCACTCCGCCGCGCTGCAGCACCGCCTGCTCGCCGTGTCGTTCGCGGCCGGCCCCGACGACGACGTGCTGCACTCCAACCTCGCCGGCTTCGTGTGCGTGTGAGTCACGTGTGAGCTAGTACTGTGTGTGAGCGTGTCACTCCGCCGCGCTGCAGCACCGCCTGCTCGCCGTGTCGTTCGCGGCCGGCCCGACGACGACGTGCTGCACTCCAACCTCGCCGGCTTCGTGTGCGTGTGAGTCACGTGTGAGCTAGTACTGTGTGTGAGCGTGTCACTCCGCCGCGCTGCAGCACCGCCTGCTCGCCGTGTCGTTCGCGGCCGGCCCCGACGACGACGTGCTGCACTCCAACCTCGCCGGCTTCGTGTGCGTGTGAGTCACGTGTGAGCTAGTACTGTGTGTGAGCGTGTCACTCCGCCGCGCTGCAGCACCGCCTGCTCGCCGTGTCGTTCGCGGCCGGCCCCGACGACGACGTGCTGCACTCCAACCTCGCCGGCTTCGTGTGCGTGTGAGTCACGTGTGAGCTAGTACTGTGTGTGAGCGTGTCACTCCGCCGCGCTGCAGCACCGCCTGCTCGCCGTGTCGTTCGCGGCCGGCCCCGACGACGACGTGCTGCACTCCAACCTCGCCGGCTTCGTGTGCGTGTGAGTCACGTGTGAGCTAGTACTGTGTGTGAGCGTGTCACTCCGCCGCGCTGCAGCACCGCCTGCTCGCCGTGTCGTTCGCGGCCGGCCCCGACGACGACGTGCTGCACTCCAACCTCGCCGGCTTCGTGTGCGTGTGAGTCACGTGTGAGCTAGTACTGTGTGTGAGCGTGTCACTCCGCCGCGCTGCAGCACCGCCTGCTCGCCGTGTCGTTCGCGGCCGGCCCCGACGACGACGTGCTGCACTCCAACCTCGCCGGCTTCGTGTGCGTGTGAGTCACGTGTGAGCTAGTACTGTGTGTGAGCGTGTCACTCCGCCGCGCTGCAGCACCGCCTGCTCGCCGTGTCGTTCGCGGCCGGCCCCGACGACGACGTGCTGCACTCCAACCTCGCCGGCTTCGTGTGCGTGTGAGTCACGTGTGAGCTAGTACTGTGTGTGAGCGTGTCAATCGGCCGTGTATAACTGCTTTTTTAGATTTTTCGATATACCCAAATCGGAAATCCAGTATGCAAAAAATGACTCTACTGGACGTCTACTGTTTACTCTTGACGACCAACCGACAGCCGGCTGTGGGGGTATCCCATTTCATTATAGTCCTTATTTTTATTACTTTCAGACCACTTTTGCATGAACAAGTTTGAATATTTAAGTACGTTCTTGGATAAAGTTCCTACTACTTGAACGCATAAAATTGTATAATCTATGCTCATACGTTTTTTTGGGGTAGATGTGGAATGTCCGCCGCCATGTTGTTTACCGCGAACTCGTTGAAGGGTTAACCTTTCGACGACCAAGCGACAACCGGCTGTCGGGCTGCTATTGTCTTTGTGTGTTTGAAGAATTAAGCAAACTAATTTTATTTCATTTCCCTCCCCCAGCACTGCAGTGGACATGGACCGTCAGACGCTGACGGTGCTGTGTCCGCAGCCGCGGCCGCTGCCGGCGACAGTGCTGCTGCTGTCGGAGCTGCAGTACATGGACAACCACTAGTCTGTGCTCTTTGGCCCCAGGGTGCGTCACGTTTACTCTAACATCTCGCTCTCGCATTGAGAGGTTGGGAATGTGCTCTCTTTCTTTTGTACGTAATGAACAATTTGTTTAGGTTTTTTTTAAACTGATAAGCAGAGGTCCTAGACCTCTAAAAAAGTAAATTTTCTTCTTAGTTGGTTTTCCCAAGAAACTTTTTCAGAGAACGCTTAACGTAAACAAAGTTTGGGGGTCCAATTGGTCCAACTTTACCCAGCCCTTGCCAAAATTTTGTGAAATCAACGCATCTTCCTTTTTCTGTTGGTGGCTCGAATATGTATATGGTGCCGAGCTCAACAATAGACGGACGGAAATTGCGTCGATTTCTCGTAAAAATTAGAACCACTTCCATGATTGTTTAAGATTTTTGCCCAATATCATATTTTTGGTATATATTCACAAGGAAAAGATGAAAATAACAAGATGATTTTTTTATTTATTTATTTTTTATACATATACTGAAGAAGAGCACATTGTTAATGATAGTTACAAAACGTTACGCACCCGGGAGTCAAATCCACGGACCTACAACGTGTTTATTAATGTTTACGGTACAGTATTTATCAATTGACTAAAAATAAAAATTTCTTTATGCGGTTTGATGGAGAGTAAAATTAAGAAAAGATAGGGAAGGAAAGATACATTGGTGCCGATTCTCTTATTCACAAACTAACGTAAAGTTAAGTTAAGTGCATCTTTCTCTTTTCATTTCATTAAGAAAAGGACCGGAAATTAAATATTAGTTAAGCCCTGTTAAATTTAGACATTCCATAGATAATTTAAACGCGATTTAAAAACATGGCGACTAAATATACGCCAATTTTCTTTAGGCGCTGTCTAATTTGACATGATTAAACTAAAATGTATCTTCTGTCCTTTTCTTTAAGAAATGGAAAGGGAAAGATGCATTTAACTTAAATTTAGTTAAATTTGAGAACAAGAGAATCAGCACCATTATTCACATTTCATTAATGTTTGGTCCAAACTTGAAAATTGTTGGCGATTCATTTTAACTTAAAAATATATACGATTTTGAACTCAAATTCAATCAAGGGGAATAGTCCCACAGTTTTACAGCCATAACCAAAAGTGTTTAGAAAAATACAAGTTCTAACAATATTTTTTTTTGGCGCCAGTTTTCGCCTTCGCCTAGATCGAACTTCGCCAGTTATTTTTTAGTTCATTATCAAATAATGATGAACCCTGTTCGAAGTCATTTCTGCTGTTCTCTCAGTCCAAACACGAGAAAAGTCGCGTTTACCGAAAATTGGCTTACAAAATATCGTAAACATTATAAACATGAATACGACTCACAAATAAATAAACTGATAGTGATGTGTGAAGAGTGATACGATCCGATCGGATCTCAAACCGACTGTAAATAATAATTTAACTAGCTTGTAATAAATATTTGTAAAGTAATAAAGTTTTCTACAATGCATTGTTGTGTATTTTATTCGAACGATGCTGTCAATTTATTAGTCTTTTAAATAAATATGTTTAACTACATGTAAATGGTTTTTCTTGTAATTTTTGTATTTTGTTTATCCCTGTTTCTATCTTTCCCTATCATGTTCGTACTATAGTAGTATCTGATTTCTACTTAATTTTTCCGTTCACTAGCTATTCCCCCGGGTTAACCGGCGGGGTTCTTACCTATGAAACAGCAATCAGCAATATTTGTGCAGTGATCGCGCGGTCACCGCGCGATTAATCGCTTAACGTAAAAAAAATCGTATTACGTATGAACCGATTGCTAATCGCTCGCTGATTGTTCAAATGCACTTATTGCTTCGATGACGATAAAGTAGCAATCGCTGGAACTAATTAAATATCACCTTTAACAAAAAAAAAAACTTTACTTTGCTCTTAAAAACCATACTAAATACGAAACCACCAAACGAAAAATGCATATTTTAGTTAACTGATTGCTCCACAGAAGCAGCACTATCGCTAGATTGCTATTTGACTTGACGTTTATATTGCTAAAAACGTGTTCAGTAGTTTTTGTGTGCATAGGTAACAAACATCTATACACGCATACAAACTTTCACATTTATAATATTATAGTAGGACGTAGGATACTCGCGTAAATGAAATTGTAGATAGAAAAGGTTATTGCAATGAAAAAAAAAATCGAATAATTTTTTAACAGATTTTATTTACAAAAATAGAGGTAGACGCTATTATTTATTTACAGGAAGACTTAAATTTCATTCAAACATTAATATCATTAAGGCAGTTCCTACAGTGAGCAGTTCTTACATTCGTCCTTAGAAAAATAAAGTAAAAATCATACAAAATAATACCAATTCCAATACATTAATCTTCGTTTCGTCTCATAAAATAAATATTTATAAAATCTAAAAGGAATATTATTACTTACTAATTTTATAATTTTGTAACCCTAATAACAAGTATTCGGGTAATATATTCATAATTATCAAAACGCTTATAGAAAAAGCAATTTTTTAATTCTACCAATATCATAAGGAATCAGATGCAGGAGGGTCAATATTAAACTACAAATAAATAAATAAAATAATCGTCGCCAATATGTATTATGTTGTTACTTTTGAAACTTAGGCCGTTTTCTAACTACGCGAAACCAACACAACATGGAGTCATGCTGGTGAAAACGGGATGTACAACACGACATCAACACAACTTAAATGCCCTTACTAATAATCACTGTGTAAAGCTATGCAATGAATAAAGCCTGTGTAACCATACATTTTTTGACGTATAAACCTGTCATAACTTTATGCAGCGTTTATTAGTAAGGGTAGTAAGTTACACAGGCTTTATTCATTGCATAACTTCACACAGTGATTATTAGTAAGGGCATTTATGTTGTGTTGATTTGGCGTAGTGAGAAAACGGTCTTACGGCTTGTTCCACAATCTCACAATAGACGCTATCTTCCAGATGAATTAAAAAACAAAACCGAATTTGTATGAAATTTACTGCCAGTTATTTTACCCTGAACTTATTAATAGAATGTGAAACAGGCTTGTTTTCCAAGGAAACGGAGACGAAGGGAGGTGTGTCGTACAACCAACCTGAGTTTGACAAATGGGCCTTCGTTTTGGCAGCTCAGCGCTTAGCTTCAGCACAATACAATATCCTATTGCTTAATTACGATCTCTCCTCCCCGCTTTGGTGGATTTGGTGGTAGTTCCTCATCCTCCATTGGAAAGGGATGATCTTCTGATCAGATGGGTGTTGCGCCAGTGATAATAAATGCTATTATAGTCACCTAAGAGACAGACACAAGGCGATAGATGCCACAAGTTCAAAGATCAAATCTCACAAACAAAATAGTAAAATAAAAGAAATAATAAAAAAATTACAGTCTCTTCTAAAATATACGTAGTATGTGCATCAGTTCTGTTGTCTGTTCTGCGTGTTTCTAGATTGTTCCTTGTTCTCTTTGATGTGCGACTGCGCGAATTTTATCGCGACACGCATCGCGTCTTGGACTAGTTGCTCGCAGTTTATTAGGCTCACCTAGAAAAACGCAAATAATTAGAAGCTGTAATTATTAGGTCACTGTAATAAAATAATAATATAAATGGTGATCTGGTGATTTGTGACAGATATTTATTCAGCAGCAGGCGGTATTTTATTTGGAAAACTATGTTATGTTATACAAGAGTAATAATAAAGCATAAGTGTAATAACGTATCCCACCAAAAACATTTCATGTAAAATGTTGCCAAGACGACCACATAAGGTTTGCCCTGTGAAAAAGATATCAGATCTCATGTAGAACCAAGCTCTTAAATCTACACGCCCTAACTCTACCGACCTTTTTTTTGGTGAGTGGGAAATCGTCAAATGACTGCTCCCGTCCTGGGCGGGGCGTGTCAGACGTTTACTGACTAAAACCCACTCACGTTCCTTCGGTTGCCCTTTATGTTCTGGGGCCACGGTAACTATTACAACTATTCCGCAACCTCAGCAGGCTTTGGCCCTAGAGGGCCCAACAACTAAAATTCGAAATATCAGAACAAATGTATAGCTTCGCCGTTTCGCTACCGATGTGGAGGTGATGCGAATATTTAGTTTCTGAACTAAGTAACGAAACAGCCAAGCTATACATTTTTACCAAATATCGTATTCCACCGAATAAAGTCCACAAACAAATGGGTTTACCTTAGAAGGCGTCATCTCAGCGAGTGTAAGGTCAGACTGCAACTGCACGCTCGCGCTAAACACGCGCGCCGCGCAGCTCAGCCACCGCTCTGCTGAGAACGACGAGCTCATGTGCTCCTGGAACAACACAACATCAACTTATATACGCTTTTTTAATGTGGCATTTCGCAGTTTAGCTCGCTAAGGCCATTTTGCTGCTTAACTGGACTATGCTGTGAATGCCAAGAGTGACCCTAGGCCAGCCAGGACGAAAACTTACAACTAAACGACTGTGCTAAGGGGGTACGGTTAGTTGCGGAATGTTTATAATAGTAACCGTGACCCTGGAACATAAAGGGCAATCGAAGGAACATGAGTGGGTTTTAGTCAGTAAAAGTCTGACACGCCCTCCCGCCGCATCCATGACGGGTTTTTTTTTGGTGAGTGGGAAATCATCAATATATATATATACTGCATTTGATGATTTCTCACCAAAAAAAAAGAAGGGGGTACGGTTACGATCATTAGTGATTTATTACGTACGACAAAGTAAACAACGAATCGTTATCATAAGGGTCAATTTCGCGTGGCAAGTATTTTAATACGTCACTTGACACTGGCTAAACAGCTTAACGGGAAAAGCCCCCCTTTTCCCGTTAAGCTGTTTAACAGTTTTAAGTCGGGACATTTTAAGACTCCCTTTCAATGGAGAATCTACATTTCGCATGCTTAATAGCTGAACCTGTTTTAATTGTATTTAACAACATTACGTCCCCACAGTTGCGAAATAAATTATCTAATTACACGTTACACTCTGCTCCTTAAACCTCTAACTATAACAGAATGATCAGTACCTGCGGCACAGTACAAGCAGCGACGAGCACCCCGCCAGCACAGCCCAGCACCATGGTGGGCATGGCGCGGGGCTCCGTCAGCAGGAACTTCACGCCCTCGCTCTGCATCAGGTACGAGCAGCGCAGGAAGTGCACCACGAAGCGACGACCGTCACGGCGAGCTTGGGATACCGCTTCACGGATTTCTGTTTCGGCTATTGCGCTGGAGGAGAGATATGAATAAATACTTAAAGCATTAATGCCCTTACTAATAATCACTGTGTAAAGTTATGTCATGATAAAGCCTGAGTAACCATACATTTTTTGACGTATAAACCTGTCATAATTTTATGCAGCGATTATTAGTAAGACGCTTAAAGTGTAATATTTGTTGGACATTTAAATAAATACAAATAAATCTATACAAGCAAAAATAAATCACTAGGTGTGTTGCTAAGCTCCCGTTTTGCGAGTAGCGTAGGAGGCGGTTCTCACATCGGTCATCACAGTTCTGTCATTCAGACAAAAACTGATTGTCTGAATGACAGAACTGTAGAAACAATATAAATAAATAAAAAATGTTTGGTAAGGATTGCATGAATATTACGAGTTAATGGCTCCAAAAATTTTCTTAATACGGTATTTGACACTATTAAAACCGATAGATAAATCTAAGACATAATTTTTATAAAATCTATCTTTTTATTAGTCCTAAGCATCGGATTTGTTTTTAATTTACTGTAAAATTGTATTTTTAATTGCTTTGAAATCAATAAATAGTTACTCAATAGGGTTGCTAGCTTGTGACGTCACAAGGTGATATTGCCATTCAAAATCTATAGGAGAATAACGTATTGACGGTTTATAAAAAGTACGTCAATTGATGATGGTGTCAAAATACCGGATTGATTGCACAAATAGAACTATTTTACTGTGTTTGGATGAACTGATTGGTAAAGATATAACGTTGCTGCTTGATGAAAGACACTTGTTCACATAACAGCTACTTACTGCAGCGCCAGGTCCTTCTGGTGCACTTCCCGCTTGGCGAGCGAGTCTAGCAGCGCCAGACACTTGGCGTACTCCCCGTAGGGCGGGCAGAGCTCTGTGAGAGACACTTCTTCACATAACACAGCTACTTACTGCAGCGCCAGGTCCTTCTGGTGCACTTCCCGCTTGGCGAGCGAGTCTAGCAGCGCCAGACACTTGGCGTACTCCCCGTAGGGCGGGCAGAGCTCTGTGAGAGACACTTCTTCACATAACACAGCTACTTACTGCAGCGCCAGGTCCTTCTGGTGCGCTTCCCGCTTGGCGAGCGAGTCTAGCAGCGCCAGACACTTGGCGTACTCCCCGTAGGGCGGGCAGAGCTCTGTGAGAGACACTTCTTCACATAACACAGCTACTTACTGCAGCGCCAGGTCCTTCTGGTGCGCTTCCCGCTTGGCGAGCGAGTCTAGCAGCGCCAGACACTTGGCGTACTCCCCGTAGGGCGGGCAGAGCTCTGTGAGAGACACTTCTTCACATAACACAGCTACTTACTGCAGCGCCAGGTCCTTCTGGTGCGCTTCCCGCTTGGCGAGCGAGTCTAGCAGCGCCAGACACTTGGCGTACTCCCCGTAGGGCGGGCAGAGCTCTGTGAGAGACACTTCTTCACATAACACAGCTACTTACTGCAGCGCCAGGTCCTTCTGGTGCGCTTCCCGCTTGGCGAGCGAGTCTAGCAGCGCCAGACACTTGGCGTACTCCCCGTAGGGCGGGCAGAGCTCTGTGAGAGACACTTCTTCACATAACACAGCTACTTACTGCAGCGCCAGGTCCTTCTGGTGCGCTTCCCGCTTGGCGAGCGAGTCTAGCAGCGCCAGACACTTGGCGTACTCCCCGTAGGGCGGGCAGAGCTCTGTGAGAGACACTTCTTCACATAACACAGCTACTTACTGCAGCGCCAGGTCCTTCTGGTGCGCTTCCCGCTTGGCGAGCGAGTCTAGCAGCGCCAGACACTTGGCGTACTCCCCGTAGGGCGGGCAGAGCTCTGTGAGAGACACTTCTTCACATAACACAGCTACTTACTGCAGCGCCAGGTCCTTCTGGTGCGCTTCCCGCTTGGCGAGCGAGTCTAGCAGCGCCAGACACTTGGCGTACTCCCCGTAGGGCGGGCAGAGCTCTGTGAGAGACACTTCTTCACATAACACAGCTACTTACTGCAGCGCCAGGTCCTTCTGGTGCGCTTCCCGCTTGGCGAGCGAGTCTAGCAGCGCCAGACACTTGGCGTACTCCCCGTAGGGCGGGCAGAGCTCTGTGAGAGACACTTCTTCACATAACACAGCTACTTACTGCAGCGCCAGGTCCTTCTGGTGCGCTTCCCGCTTGGCGAGCGAGTCTAGCAGCGCCAGACACTTGGCGTACTCCCCGTAGGGCGGGCAGAGCTCTGTGAGAGACACTTCTTCACATAACACAGCTACTTACTGCAGCGCCAGGTCCTTCTGGTGCGCTTCCCGCTTGGCGAGCGAGTCTAGCAGCGCCAGACACTTGGCGTACTCCCCGTAGGGCGCTCCGCTGGCGCCGCACAGCTCTGTCAGCTGCTGCTTGATGAGAGACACTTCTTCTTTCTTCCTCTCTGGGTCTATTAGGTCTGTCACTTGGTCTAGTTTCTCTGCTCGACAGAATAGTTCACGGGCCTGTGGATAGAGTTAGGTTTTTGAGTTTTAATGTAGAATCAATGGACGGTAGTCTGACTCAAGAGTATAACAATAATATGAGCAGTGTTATAAGGTGCCTCTCTACACACATACAGTACCTGCTTGGCGCGCTCGCCAGTAAGTGCGTGCAGTGTAGGCGTGTGTGTGGCCGCGCCCTTCACCAGCGTGACGCAGAACTCACGCAGCACGCCCGTCGCGGGCACGTGTGTGCCGCAGCACAGCTCCCTAGCAACACGCACTTTATGAAGGAGATACATGACTATAGGCGAGACTTTGCTCCGGAACTTTGATGCTCTTTATCTTTGTATTTTGTTATTAATTTGATCAAGCAAAAAATATGTGTCCAGTATTTTTGGACTGTCTAACAGACGGACTAAACAGAATGTCATTCTTTTGATGTAGTCAACATCCCTATTTTGACTACTAAATACATACTCGTATGTAAATCACACAGCTTAAAACTAAATCTGATCGTTTAATGTAGGGCAAAATCAAGCACAAACGAAACGGTTACATACAAACTTACAGGGCCCCAGTCTGCTATTACAATCGTGTCTCAATAACCAGTCATCGGCCGGATATTTGACAACTTTGACAGTTTCTGTATCGGAAATGTACCAGTTTGACGTTACACGTCAAAAATCGATCATTGAGACACGATTGTAATAGCAGACTAGGGCCCCAGATCAAACTAATAAAAGTGTGGTATTTCTCGTGACGAAGATTTTAGTGACGTATAACAATAATGAAATTAAGTATTACATACAAGCTAATGCCTGAGGTATACTCACTTAGACACCAGCGGTGGGTCGGCGGTGACAAGCCTCAGACCAACCTCAGGGTACCTCTCTCCAGGAATAGTCTGGACTGACGACTCCATAGCCAGCTCTATGCTGTTCACTACGCGAGTTTCTACTGGTGCGTTGCAGCTTATTGATTCCCTGCAAAATTATAATTAAAACCGAGTTCTAAACGCCGCATCGTCAGTAGATGTAGATCGGTGTAGCCAATGGTGGAGCTTTACACAAGATCTTAATCAAAGCATTTATTTTACTTTGACCTACTAAAAATTGTCGAAGAATCCGTCGGTTAGTCAGAAAGAAAGTAGAAGTTGGTTGTTTGCTTTCAAATGGTTGACCTTTTTGGAGAAGAAAAAGTAAGAAACTACAACAACATTATTATACTTTAAACTTTCGCGTTGCATATCTATACGTTATTCTTAAGCGGGATTTAACGCGAACGTACCTTTTTTGTTTTTGCTTGACGTTTTTCTGCTTGTGACCATGGCAGGTGTAACCCTGCCGAAACGTCAAGCAAAAACAAAAAGGTACGTGCGCGTTAAATCCCGCTTAAGAGACGATACGTGAACATTATTTTCAAAATATAAAATTTTACAAAATGTTGGTTACATTAATCGTGTTGCTTCTTTATGTGAAAACAATGAAGCTAAGAAGCAATATCATATAATAGGGTTTCTAGGGTCGAAAAACAGATACCCGTCCCCAGACGGTCTAAAAATGGTAATTCATTATGACCGTCACTCCCGGTCGAATAGTACCCAGCTGCGCTGTCCGCTGACGTTTTGCGGTAATTGCCATCAACTTGCGAATTGAGAAACCTTTCTGTCAGGGTGCAGGTAACATTTTGTCCGTCTTGCCGTCCTATTATCTATTAGTCTTTTATAGCTGGAACGACCTTGATTTCTAGAAGTATACGAGGTCAATTTAATACTAAATACTTTTTTTTTTGCAATGTTATGACATTTATTATTGCAATGTTATGATAAGTTTAAACCATAGTGGTTTTTGTTTGTTACGTAATATTAATAATTCTGTATATTTTTTTTGTAAAAGATAAATAAATATTTTGTTTATTTTTCTGTAAAAGAAATCTCGAGAAATAACTATATATTTGTTAGTCACGGACAATAGCCACTAGCTAGTAAAGTTACAACAAATAAAACTCACCTAATAAGATTCTGTACATCCATCATAACGGATTGCGAGAGCTTCTCCCCATACACCGACAGGGTCAGACTCAGGCCCTTGTCTGTCACACTGGACCCTGTAGGGCACACCGCACTCCTTGGAAGCACCCTCCTCACCGCAGCATTTAAAAGATGCACTCCCGTATGATTCTGCATGAGTTTCAACCTTCTTTCTTCATCAATTTCCAATTCCACCTCCATATCACAATGTACACAAGTCCTTTTCCCTGATGCGGCAAAATAACCCTTATGGAACACGAAATCTTGGATCTTGAACACACTATTCACATCCATTGCTATGTTTTCGTTCACATATATCATCCCCTCGTCAGCCGCCTGCCCACCCTCTTCGCAGTAGAAATTTGTGTCTTTCGTCACTATGTAATAAGGTCGGTTTTCGCATACGTCTAACACGTCTATCCAGTCTAGGTCTTGGTTGAGTATGCCTATAATGGTTGTTTTTAACGTTTTGAATTGTACGTCTTTTCCGTTGAGAGTGTAGTCGTATTTGTATGAGTCGTTTGTGTTTTTGTGGCCATTTTGTTTCAAAGTTTTGATGGCTTCAGCGAATAGTAATGATTTGTTGTCATCCTGTTCTTTGAATGCAGTCTTGTGCCTCGTCTTGTGTTTGGACAGAAGTTTCCAGAAGCCCTTGTTGTCTATGCTCAAGTTGTTCAGTTCTGCTATGCGTTTGATGACGTCTTCTTGAAAGCCGTAGGTGTCGTACAGTTTGAAGACTAGCTCCCCTGGTATTACGGTCGATTCTTGCTTGGCCATAGTCTGTTGAACAAGAGTTGGTGTGCAAAAGTTAAAATATAAATAACACCTACTCATTTGTAGATGATAAACCAATCAACATCACACGCTACTTTATAAGAAAATTATATAATGTGATGTTTTTACTCTTTCATGCAAAAACAACAAGACGGATTTTGATAAAACTTCACAACAATATAGCTTACTAGTTTCTGCCCGCGGTTTCGCTTGCGTTAGAAAGAGACAAAAAGTAGCCTATGTTACTCTCCATCCCTTTAACTATCTTCACTTAAAAAATCACGTCAATTCGTCGCTCCGTTTTGCCGTGAAAGAAAGACAAACATACAGACAGACAGACAGACACACTTTCTCATTTATAATATTAGTTTGGATTATATAATGATGATGTTCATTACTCTTTCACGCAAAAACAACAAAATGGATTGATAAAACTTCACAGCAATATTAGAGCTTATTAATCATAATAACACACGGTCTAAATAACGTCACGCTTTGACAGGAAAGGAACAGCAATAAACGACCTATCTTAACAAGATTACAAACCAGTAACAACATACCTCCTTAAACTCCTTATACCCCTGGTTAAACCCAGACAGTTCCACATCACTCAAGGCCTCCACTTCAGGGTACTGCCGCGACAGTTCCTTCCACTTCTTCTTCATCCCAACCCTCAGCTTCGCGTAGGCCTGTTCCTCCTGGTCGATGATCAGCTTGGCATCGGACTCCTTAGCTATCAGCTCAGGGTATGTGGAGCCGAGGCTCTCAGCCACATAGCTGTACAGGATCTTCGGCAGTTGAGGGTTTTGGAAGACATCCGTGGAGATTTTGAAGGTCTTCCTCATTATCTGTTTGAGGTTTAGACTGGAAAAGAGGTGTTTGTTAATTTGGGTTTGATCATGTAAACTTTAAAAATAACGCAATTTGACGAGTTATACTGATTTTTTTCAACAAGTATTTACTATTTTTGCCACAATTACTTTACACCATCCATAATTAATTAATTAAAAACTCCCAAATTTAAATAATTACGAATAATAATGGTGCCGATTCTCTTATGCACAAACTAGCGTAAATTTAAGTTAAGTGCATCCTTCTCCTTCCATTTCTTAAAGAAAAGGACAGAAGATACATTTTAGTTTAATCCTGTCAAATTAGACAGCGCCTGATGAAAATTGACGTATATTTAGACGCCATGTTTTTAAATTGCGTCTAAATTATCTATGGAGTGTCTAAATTTGACAGGACTTAACTAATATTTGATCTTCTGTCCTTTTCTTAATTAAACGGAAAGAGAAAGATGCACTTAACTTAAATTTACGTTAGTTTGTGCACAAGAGAATCGGCACCAATCTCTTAGTCTACGAACAATGTCGATGTCAGCGGTCTGCGCTCGCGTCATTTGCAAAAAGATTTTTTTTTGCTGACGATTGCGATTTCATTTGGCAACGATTTTATTTAGTACAGCACGATTAAAATACTGCCTGAAGCTAGGTTTAATAACTCAACATAGCATTAGCGGTTATTTCAGCTCGAGGTAACAGTGACAACAATCAGGTGATAATTTCGGATAGAGAAACTCAAAACGGATATGCCCACAATATCCCAGGATTATACAAAAGGATTTTTTTCTTCAAAATGCAGGTTCAATCTGGTTCTAACTTCCAAGCTAGGCGCTTGGAAGTTAGAACCAGATTAAAATGTGTGACAATACATTTGTGCAATTTCACAATGACTAGCTTTTAGTAGCTTGTAACATATATTTGTATGTGTGTGTGTTTTCTTTTTTTATACAGTTTACCTGGAAGCCGGGAACACTCCATCAGCGAGACAGACGCTAATCATCCGGGCGTGGTCGGCCAGTCTGCGGTACGCCGCGTCCAGCGCCGCGTCAGCGCTGTAGCTACCACCGTATGCGGACACGCCTTTACTGTTCTGGGGAATGAAAGGGTTTCATTGTTTAGTGAATAGAAAATAATAATTAAGTAATCCAATTCGGAATTAGGTGGTTTTTTTTTTGGTTTCTTGTAATTGCCACCATTTTCCGAAATTGCTGTTGGCTTTTTTGATTATTTAATTGCTAATTTTTATTTTTCCTTTTTTTTTTCAAAAATAATATTGGTATTCTATGACACTACCATAACCGAGACGAATTCAATGACACCTATGTCGAAATCCGTTAAAGGCTGAAGGCAGGTTTAGGCTGAGCGCCTCATAGAATGAGACTCGTAGGCATGAGACTGTACCGGTGACGGTTGGACATTGACGTCCTTCCAAAAAAGTATACATTAAATAAAAAGTTTAACCTTTCAACGACCAAGCGACAGCCGGCTGTCGGGCTGCTATTGTCTTTCTCGAGTCACGAGTGTTCGAAGGTTTAAAATCAACTAGGTTTGTACTAATAGTGACCTCTAGTCACGCCATTGGAAGTCAGCCTTTATTATGTAGATGCCACTTGCCTTCTCGATCGCCCTGATGATGGGTTGGAACAGGTCTGTATCGTAGTTGGTCGGCACTCCCTGCAGGATGGTGGCCATGCGCTCCAGACCCATGCCTGTGTCCACGTGCTTCTTGGTCAGACCTCTTACTTTGCCGTCCGAATCTCTAGAAACAATTGAAAAGGGTGCTGATTCTTTTGTTCACGTTTTAAACTTAATTTAAGTTAAGTGCCTCTTTCTCTTTCCATTTCTTAAAGAAAAGGACAGAAGATACATTTTAGTTTAGTCCTGTCAAATTAGACAGCGCCTGAAGGAAATTGGCGTATATTTAGTGGCCATGTTTTTAAACGCGTCTAAATTATCTATGGAGTGTCCTAAACTGACAGCTCTGAACTTATTTTTTATTTTTTGTCCTTTTCTTTATGAAATGGAAATAAAAAGATGAACTGTACTTAAATTTAGTTAAGTTTGTGAACAAGGGAATCGGCACAATTGGATCAAAAATAAATATGTAAATTAGTTACATATTTTCACATAAACATTATAAGAGAACTATGTCTTCAAAACCAATAATTCTATGAAGAAAAGTTAAAAAAAAACCAGAGGTCAAACATTAAACCAAAATTGGGAAATAAAACAACGCCAAGTCTATTAAAACAATTTGGTTTTTAAATACACAAATTACTAAGTATTTGCAACATCAGTTGGTACTATTTGTGAATACTCCAAGTTCCAATATTGAGAAAAAAAAATACCCATCGAATTGAAAACCTTCCCCTTTTTGAAGTAAGTTAAAAACAACAAACCAAACTCACCTGTTACAATGTATAAAGACTAGATTCCATATCTCAGTGAGTGAGCCATCAGGGTTAACATAATGTATTTCGGTGCAGGGACCGCAGGGGCCACTGACCCCCATCTCCCAGAAGTTATCTTTGGCGCCCCTTCCCTGCAGCCTACTGTTTGGGACACTGAAAAATTATGTTTATTTTCAAAATAGGTAAAAATTACACTACAAAATGTTACTATTGATTTTCTTATTTTAATACAACGATGGAGCCAGTATTACCTAGCTGATTACTCTGAGAATAAACAAAACACCTATTCAAACTCAAAATCAAATCATTTGTTTCTAATAGACCATTTAAAAGGCATTTTAGAACATCAATAACAAAGAAAAAACCGGTCAAGTGCGAGTTGGACTCGCGCAACGAGGGTTCCGTTAATTTTTTTTATGAAGTAACTACAAATTTACGGGTTTTGGAGTTTTTACTTTACTTATGCTACATGACCTTGCTTCTTGCCAAATTTCATGATTCTTGAGAGATAGCAGACCTGAGTATGTGGTATTAATTTCAGCTTGATATCTCGACGCGTTTCTGAGAAAAAGGGTCTTGACAGACAGACGGACGGACGGACTGACGGACAACAAAGTGATCCTATAAGGGTTCCGTTTTTACCTTTTGAGGTACGGAACCCTAAAAATGAATCTAGTTCCCCATTCCAAAAAGTTGATTCATATATTCCAAAAGGTTTTTATGAGTAGAATAACAGGCGAACAAATACAGTAATTATTTACCTACCCTATAGCCCTCCAAATATCCCTGCACTCAGTATCTTCCTTCAGACCAATAGCAGCGTCTCCAGAGAAGTATGTCACCACCAAGTTCTCCGGCTTCATTTGGTACGGACCGAGGAGAAGGTTCCATGCCATTTCACAAGCCTCTTTCTGTGAATAATTAAATGGAACTAGTGTTACATGTCTTGCAGGGATAGGTATTGTTGTTGTATATTCAAGTTTTCCAGTAATTTTACTAATATGAGCAATTGGACCCAGCTTTGCACAAGTGTTACAAATCTCTAAAAATACTGGCTTTTTTCTACTGTAATATGCACATTGCACATATTAGTATAATATGTATAAAGTAATAAGTATATCAGCTTTCCATTTGAGTCAGTGTATTGATAAAAAAAATGCATTGGAATCAGTTGCACAGTTTTACAGTGGGGGGTGACTTGTACTACACTGTTTTGATATTTATCAAACCAATAAGAAAGTGCCTTATCTCTACCACTACAATAAAGTTCAAGAGTATTTTTGTTTGTTTTAACATGCTTATCTCTGACAGTGCTGTACTAATATAAAAAAACTTTTAACAATTTATAACTTTGTTTATCAAAAAAAATAATAAAAGGTTACAACATAACAATATATTTTGATACGATTGATGGGGCAATATAATATTTACCTTATAATAATCACCAAAGGACCAGTTGCCAAGCATTTCAAAGAAAGTGTGATGAGTTCCATCAGTGCCGACTATGTCCAGGTCATTGTGCTTGCCTCCGACCCTCACACATTTCTGAGAGTTCACTGCCCTCTCACATGGGGCCGCTACTTTACCCAGAAATACACCTTTGAACTGAAAATTGTTATGGGAAGTTTTACAATAAAGCAACAGAAATTATGTAATCAAATCTAAACAACTCTTCGCTGTTGTTGTTGTGTGTTTTTGTTAGTAGAATACTATATTCGAAATTGTTTACAAACAAATACAAACTATTTGACAACATCAATTTGTATTCCACCCCTACAAAATAGCGATTTTGGGCCACTTGTGCTATAATATTCATACTCAATTATACTTAGCTTTTCAAGGACCACAAATTATGCATAATAATTAAAGAGATACAATAAGAAAAGTAATATTTGAAAATAAAAAGTTAAACTTGCCTGGTTCATGCCAGCATTTACAAAAGGCACACTGGGGTCATACAGCGGGACCACGGAGCTTGACTTCACTTGTTTATGACCATGGTTCGTCTTAAAATATTCTATAAAAGTGCTTCTTATAAAACTACTGGAGGATTTTAACCGGACCCAGGGCTGACGCAGGATGATGCCCCTTCGAACCGGTGCCCGAAGCATTTTAGGTTATAGAGCCGTTACAGCCACTCTAAATAAGAGATTCAATGGTTTCAACACTATTTGCATTAGTTTTGACCGCAATTATGCAGTACCTATAATGTTTTACAGTTTTGTTAAAATATTCGTAACTTTTCGGCAAACTCGATCAGTCTTAGCTGTCATGATTATTCTGACAGTGTCACTGTGTCATGTCATGCATTGTCAAATTAATATAACGTCAATGTTCACTGTTGCTTGTGTTCATAAACAAGAAGGTAAACAAAAAAAAATATTTTATCAAAGTGAGAAGTGTGAGAATTAATAGGAATAGGACGACTTTGTCTGCCTATTTGTTGCGCTATTATTGCAAAGCTTATGAAAAGTTAGTTTAATAAAACTTTCATTCAACAAGTGGGCTTACTGAGTTCTATTATTGACTTATTGCCATTTTTTATTCCAGTCGTAATGCCGATTTCACACGAGGGCAAAACAGTGAGGCAGAACAGTGGGCAGAACAGAGGGCACAACAGTAGTGCTACTGTTTGAACGCACAGGACAGTACTGTTCTGTACGTTCAATCAGTGGCAGTACTGTTCTGCCCATTGTTCTGCCTCACTGTTCTGCTCTCGTGTGAAATCGGCATAATAGTGCATTGCAAAATATGCATCTATAGTACGAACAAATATAACGAACATTTCTTCACATGCAAATGGTCAATCCGATTTTGTACTCACGGCGCGACGACCCAACCCTACTATTTGACATTGATTTGACAGCTGTCGCCTGTCCTAGTTTGACAGTTAATATGCACTGAAAACACAATTTTTCGAGAAAAATTGTGAAATTAATTGGTTTATTAGCAAATTATTTAACTTAAAGCCACTTGAGAGTATGAAAGGACACGTGTACGTTCGCTAGAGGTCCTAATTGTTAGCGCATTTATATCATAATAAACATAAATCGAGTTAATAAAGTGTTGGGTTTAGGGACACGTAAGTCTTTTGGTCCCATGAGTGATAAAATATTGAAGAAATGAAGCGTTTGGAACTTTATATCTTATTTCTGTGCGTTGTTTTATCGGCCGGTGAATTGTTAGGGCCTGACTCCCGTAAGAAAAGTGAGAAAAATGATGAAGAAGAGGAAACGAATGAAGGTGTTGATACTAAATACAATACAGTAGACGCCGATTACTTTAAAGAGCTGAAAGATGCTATGAATAAGGAAATCGTGACGCTGCAGGAGTATGCGGACGCTTTAAGGAATACCAAAGATACTCCTAAAGATGAAGAAAGTAATAAAGGTACAGTTGTTTTGATGATTCTAGAACGTCTGTATTTTTGATATCAAACCTTATTCGTGTTGTTATTATGTGTGCCAAAGTCGTATGTATACTTCCTCTACTTTATGACTATACAAACTGATAGAAGTTACGTAGTGCTGGAGCCTATTTGTGACTTCTATTTGATTTGAATGGCAATAATAACACTAGCCTATTTTTGCCCCTATATAGGGCATAGGCTACTTCTCTAAAAGAGAAGACTGAGCACCTCACTCAAAGTGCATTGGCATTTAGGCTTGACAAAATAAAGTCACATTTACAGGCATTTTTGAAAAGTCAAGATCAAATCCTTTATTTTCATTAGACCACAAAAGGCACTCTGAAAGTCATTTACAAAACAAAAATTAATCTAGTTGTAGTATTTGATAGTTCCTACCAGTAACAGTTTCAGTCACCCGTGGAATGCCCTTTAACCCTTTGACTGTCGAAAGCGCTTAAATACGCGAGACACAATAACTTTTCTATTGTTTTATTAATTACGGCATACAAGAGGTTAAACTAGCTGAACAGCCTGGCTTACCCAAAAAAGTATACAATGTATTTATCAAGAAACAAATATAATTAACAATAACTATGTGACTTTAAAAAGTTGTATGGAAACACTTTTGAAGTTAATCAATAAAAAATAAAGATTTATAGGTATATTGATAAAAAAATATATTGTTTTACAGATAGTCACCTAGACCAAATGGAATACACTCTTAAGCTACTAAAGAAAAGCCTGCTCAGGCATACGGAGACAGCCTGGATCCATGACCCCAAGTCTTCAGAACATTCTGACAATGAAATTGAGGTAAACTAATAAAAATTTAAAATTTAATTTATTATTGTACTACTGTCTATTTTAGTAAGTAATTAAAAGTGAATATATTTATTAAGTCAACTTCCTGTTATATTTGAATTGAAATCACCTGAACCTAATTGATATCTTGGATTGATTTTGATATTTAATAAATCAGAGTACTTGAATTTGAAAGCTATTGTTAAGTCTTCGCCACACTAATTTTTTACTATATGGGCCTTTAATACAAGCTGAAAACTTGATTTGCACTTAAACATAGGAACATAACATGGACCTATTAGTAAACATTATACAAAAAAATTAAAATGTTTTGGAGAACATATCTATTAGAGACGTGTCTACAAGGCTTGCTGTGTTTTCCTTAATCATAAAAACTTGACCTAATTTCAACAAAAAATACATTAGGCAACCCATTGATTGTGGGTGAGATAATAAAATTTTAATGTGCATTTGTGTCTGTAAGCCTTACAAATATTTGATCAATAACTGAACCATTTTACAAACCACTACTCTGTCTCAAGTGACTGTATTATCCTATTCTAAATGCAGAAATTGGACGAGAACCCACAAGACCTTCTGGACACCCTGCCTCCATTGCCAGATGATGAAGAACCTGAATTATCACCGGAGTTGAAAGAAGGTATGCCTATCTTAACATATGGCCACATGTCAAGCTTTAGATCATTGATTTGGATACCCAAAGTGGAATATGGGTTGACAAAAGTGCTAAAGTGAATAATAACCCATTTGCAATACACATTGTTGATAATCATGAAGTTCGATTATCTGAGTTCTTCAGATATTAACAAGTTTTACCAACTCAAGATCTTTAAAAATAATGTGACATAATTGTAAGGCCAAGATAAATTATATGTTGCTTAGCACTTACTTTAGCTAAGCACTATACCTCTCACTGTTACACAACTGACAAAAGTCAAATGCACAATAGAGATGGAACATAGCTAAGCCAATGTACGGTGGGCAAAGCAGATAAGTATCCAGGGCCGTCAGACACAGTTAAAGATTTCTCAAAAACCCACGGATATTTTCTAATAAAAATTTAAACTATACTTAGTAGAAAATGACTAGTTCTTCAATTAGGTTAAATTTCATTTGAATACATTCATTGGTATTCAAGAAAACCTCAATTGTATATGACGGCCCTGGATACTTATCTGCTTTGCCAACTGTACTTGCTAAGTAACATCTATTTATCTCGCTGTTATAAAACCTAAAATTATATAACCTCCTTTTTGGAAGTCAGTTCATAATGTTTAATTAGTTTGTAAAAACCATAAAATAATTCTGTTATTTGACCTTGGCAGTTATTAACTTCAATTACTTGTGGTTTTTCTTATCTTATCTACTTAACTACTTATGGCTACTTTAACATGTCATTCTTATTATGATTTTGTATTCAAATCATGTTTATTTACATTTTGTACATGACAAGACTGTATAAGACAATAATATGTGAAATTATAAATTAAATAATGTTTATTTAGTTGGCTATGGTGGTTGATGGCTACGTCATAGCTATGTACACATCCATACTAATATTATAAATGGGAAAGTGTGTCTGTCTGTCTGTCTGTCTGTTTGTCTTTCTTTCACGGCAAAACGGAGCGACGGATTGACGTGATTTTTTAAGTGGAGATAGTTGAAGGGATGGAGAGTAACATAGGCTACTTTTTGTCTCTTTCTAACGCGAGCGAAGCCGCGGGCAGAAGCTAGTTCTCTATATTTCACTCGCATTTTTCGTTACTGCTTCGCTCCCGTGGGTCGTAGCGTGATGGCATTCCTCGATAAATGGGCTATCTAACACTGAAAGATTTTTTCAAATTTGGACCAGTAGTTCCAGAGATTACCCTCTACATACAAACTTACAAACCTACAAACTTACAAAGTTTACCTCTTTATAATATTAGTATAGATATACAAACTCGTGTTATTTTTGCCACTTATAACTCACTCAAAGGTAGAACTGAATTTAATGGAGATGTGGCATTTGTCTTCTTAAAGAATAGCAGAGCAACTACATCACTTTTAACTTTTACAGTATTCCAAAAATTAATCTAATTCTGACTTCAACAATGATTGCTGAAATAGAAGTTTTGTACGGTATTAGAAACAGGATACATTAACATAAAAAAAACTTTTATGTTTATCATACTAAAAGGAAAAGCTTTCAACTTTTAGCAATTTCTGATTTTATAGGTCTCGTAGAAGTTTTTGATTAAAATCAAAAAGCTTTTATGTAAACTGACATAAAAACTAGGAGAGTCTAAGGCTATATTCATGTAGCTACAACAATTGAGGTAGTTTTCCTTGAAGCCCTACTGTAAGATTCCATTCTGGATTACCTCCCGGGTTCTCCTGACCTGAGTATATCTATCTATCTAATATCCATACTGTTTCCCTGTAACTCTGCTGAGTCCCTGTAACTCAGTCTAGATCAAATTATTATCATTACCTTCACCCCACAGCCAAGGAGCTCTACGACATCGCAATGGCGAAGCTGAACCGCCGCTCTCCCGACCTTCGCGGCGCCATCTTGCAAATCAAACAGGCGGCTGATATCGGCTACGTGCCGGCGAAGATCAAGCTCGCCTGGTCTTATCTGTTTGGAGAGGGAGTGGAACTGGATCTGGAGAAAGCCAGGAAGATATTTGAGGTTCTCGCTGAGGAAGGGAATGCTGATGCTCATGCGGTGAGTTATTATTACTTTTACCCACGTTATGTTAGGTTTTTAGTTACTGCTTCGCTCCCGTAGGCCATCGTGATGTTATGTAGCCTATTTTTTATTCTGATGTATAAGCTATATTACTGTGAAGTAACTCTGATAAAGAATTCAGGTGAAAATCCGTTTAGTAGTTTTTTCGTGAACTAGTAACAAACATCCACACACACTCACACACACACATACAAACTTTCACATTAAAACCTTCGAACACACGTGATTCAGACAGACACAATAGAAAGACAATAGCAGCCCGACAGCCGACTGTCGCTTGGTCGTTAAAAGGTTAAGTAGGATGTTAGTTGGATCAATTTTCTATCATTACTTCAATCTTTCTACCAGGGCATGGGCTTCCTATACGCGACCGGCATCGCAGTCCCGGTGTCTCAGGGCAAAGCCCTGGTCCACTACACGATGGGAGCCCTAGGGGACAGCGACTACGCACAAATGGCGCTGGCGTATAGATACTGGAGCGGGAACACCGTGCCCAGCTCCTGTCCTAAGGCCATGGACTTGTATATGAAGGTGGCTTCTAAAGGTAAGGGATTAAGACCTAATTTTACTAAGCAGAAATCTTTTTACTGTAGCACAACTGGTAAATTACGGGTGAGGGATAATGTCGGTTCATGGTATAGCGAAAATAAGGAATTGAAATAAAAGGGCCGTACTTAGTTGGTCGGGTTTAGTAGGGCATACAAAAATGGCCTAGCAACACTGGCTTTGCATAGTCAGCCAGTAATTGCTGGTCATTCATAGAAAAATCATATGGATACCACACTTTCGACCAATAATTTGTCTATGGATTTGTATATAATATGTGTCAAAATTCGATATCTCTAGTAGCCAAATTCAGTAGATAAATTATTGGGAATGGCGGTTAGATATTCCGAAGGAATAGGCTACAGATATTAGTAGTTTACTAGACGTAGCTGGCTGGCTATAAATACTTGTCTGATCATATCTGTCCTTGCTAATGTTCCACGCACATCGGAATACATAACCTCCATTTTCCAAACTCGTTAAAAATATGCTCTTCCTCACCCAGTGGCAAGCCAAGTAACCTTCAGCGGAGGCCCAGCGATCCAGCGCACGCGGCTCATCGACGAAGCGGAGGGCGGCGGGCCCGGCACCCTCGACACCGACCTCATCGAGTACTACCAGCTGCTGGCCGAGAAGGGCGACGTGCAGGCGCAGGTAACTGTTGTTATATTGACGAAGCGGAGGGCGGCGCACACTGGTGAAATTCGCTCAAAAATTGGCCAAAATTACGTCAAGCGTGTTATGCCCATATATTGCTGTAATCTGCCTAAAATAATAGGTTGAAGGTGCTTTAAAAAGCAAAACTATTAAATGTATGTTCCATTGATGTATTTAATCTTAATAATACTTGTTAAACAGAGACAAATAACAAAAAAAAACAATTACGATACAGAACTTATTTCTGGTGCTTTTAAAAGATTTATTACATCTTAAGGGTATACTATAGGATTTAACTTGTCTTTGTGGTAGCTTTCTGAGACTGTGATGTGAGGATCTGATGAAATAAAAAGTTGGTGAAACAAATCTTCCATAGTCTGTTTCCTAGTAAATTTCCGTGTGAAACCTTCACGATATTTTTTAATATCTTTGTTCTTACTTTCTTGGGCCTCTTCAGATAGAAGACCTATTGGAACTACTGCATTCTGTACTATAATATACCCATGGATTAATATTCTGTGAGCACTATTTTGTTAAGGTGACGCAGTTAGACGCAGCTAATTTTGGTGTGATATAAAAGCTATAGATATGTTCTTTCGAAATATGTAAAAGAAACGGGTTGAGTGTGATTGAGTATGAACTTTTTCACTGAGTAAAACAAAAAAAACTGTTAAAAGATAGACTTCTATTCAAACCTACATATCTATTACATCGCAAGTAATGTAAACTGTTTAGTAATACAGAAATAATAAACTAACCTGAAGGTATAGAATCCATTACGTTTTACACCAAATATCAACTAAATAAAATTTATACGTTGTCATTAAACAAAAGCTCAAAATTGTAATAAATTACTCAACAAGCAAAACTGTTTAAATCGAGTGTTGTCGGTATCTGAATAAAAACTGTCAAACGTTTAAATGATCATTAATAGATAGCACCATATCTCTTGTTCCTAAATTAGGTTACTAATTTAGAATCGGAGTAACTTTGTTTTTTTCAATTTTGGCCACTAATTACGTAAATTTCACCAGCGTGCGGCGGGCCCGGCACTCTCGACACCGACCTCATCGAGTACTACCAGCTGCTGGCCGAGAAGGGCGACGTGCAGGCGCAGGTAACTGTTGTTATATTGACGAAGCGGAGGGCGGCGGGCCCGGCACTCTCGACACCGACCTCATCGAGTACTACCAGCTGCTGGCCGAGAAGGGCGACGTGCAGGCGCAGGTAACTGTTGTTATATTGACGAAGCGGAGGGCGGCGGGCCCGGCACTCTCGACACCGACCTCATCGAGTACTACCAGCTGCTGGCCGAGAAGGGCGACGTGCAGGCGCAGGTAATAAGGCAGAAAGAAAGAAAGAGAAAATGTTTATTTTATCATCATTATCTCTTGTTGTGTTCTTTATGTCAAGAACCGAAATAGCTTGACATTTGAAACTTTCACAAATGATGTATTTCTGTTGCTGCTATAACAACTAAAAACAAAATAAAATATTTTTTAAAGGCTCCCATTTAACAAACTTATTTTTTTACGGAAACCTTCGTGCGCAAGTCCGACTTAGGCCACGTCCGCACAGACAGGCGGCTTGCTTAGCGCCTAGTGTCTAGCGCGTCACCTAGCTAGTAGCTTAGTAAAACAAACGTTCTAAAATGAACGCGACCGGCTGCACTGCGCGCTTAGCGCCTAGCTAGTCGCTTGGCGTGCATCCATGTAAACAAACGTGTTGGTTTTTTGTTGCGAGGCGCCAGGTTGAAAAGTAGCCACTACTGGGTGAAAACTAACTCGGATTCTTGTATTATTATAGGAGGTTAGAAGAAAACAATGGATGAAATATTGATTGCTTCAGTTTTTAAAAGAGAACCTTTGTGGCTTTTTCTAAGATGAGTATCCAAATGACTTAGTTTTCCTTTAACTTTACTGAGAAGTAGATCAAATGTTTCCCTGGTCATACGCAAATATTCATAAAATTTATCGTCAAAATTATGCAATTGTTTATATAGAACATTAAACTCCCCATAACTTGACCGTGATTTATTTATATCATGAACCCAACATGACGGATAAGGCCGTAAACTAATATATTTTAAAGATGAATTTTCTGTGAGTAGTAGTTTTAGAGCTATTTTTGAAAGTGACATCTCGTCAACGTGCCGACAAGCAAATGCCCAAGGCGCCTAGCGACCTACCCAACAAACCACCTCATGTGCGGCCACCGTGTATCCAAGCGAATAGCTAGGATGCAAGGCTCTAGGCGCTAAGCAAGCCGCCTGCCTGTCCGGACGTGGCCTTAGTGTTTTGTCCCTAGGACCAGCGGTATGGGCTATGCGTTGATGTATCACCAGTGAGTCAGTTTACCATTTTATATATGTTTTTATTATCCAGGTTGGTCTAGGCCAGCTGCACTTCCAGGGCGGTCGCGGCGTGACGCTGGACGTGAACAAGGCGCTGCACTACTTCCAACAGGCCGCTAAGACCGGTAATGCTGTCGCCAACGCTTTCTTGGGCAAGGTATGTTGTGTCATCTATGTTTTATAGATTAGGAGTAGTGAATAATTATGAGTTAGTCAAACATTTTGGTGTCAATGATCTCATCTTGTACAACACTTATGGCAAATAAATTATATTATTATTATTATTTATCTTTAAACTTTACGTTACTCGGGACCCTGGGGTCCCGGACCTTTAAAAGGCGTAGGAGGGGCCGAAGCCAACTCGCAGAGGCCCCTTAAATAAAGCTTTATTATATGAAGTGGGACACCAACCGGCGATTATCCCTATATGCACCACTCAAGTGCACCTAAGGTCAACCCCCGGTTGGTGGTGGTCTATTGCAGGTCATGGAATAAAGAAAGTATTGGACTATGGGTTTGGGTTGCTAAGATGGATTACTTATCTGAAACTATTGAATGGCTATGGCCCCTGCCTAACCAATGCTTGTAAACACGGATAAAAAGGCAGGGGGTGACTTGCACACTCAGTAAATGGGCCCCCGAAAACGGCCGCTAGCACAAAGTGACGTAGCGACAAAGGGGCAACATATATCGAGGTGCTGGAGGAGTGGAGAGGTATTCCACGGCTATCAGGACAATCCCGGAAGTACGGTCAAGATCCCTACCAGCATCTTACTGGAATACTTCCTTCCCCCGAGCAAATTTGCTCTTGCGAATCTCCACTCAAACCAGCCAATGAAGGCAAGAGTGAGGTGGGAGCCTTGTTCCTCGTCAGTGCTCACTCTGGCCGGCCAGTTAAGGCAAGCCAGAGATGAAGAACAAAGGGTCTCCCAGGAGGTCAGGTCCACGGGGTCGCTACTGCCCGACAGCTCGCCACAAGCTGCCCTGCGGGTTTATTATTATTATTCCATTTATTTCATTTAAATACATATAAATTACATTTTTATTATTATTATTATAATGAGCATCATTTCAATATTTTTTTGTGTTATCCAGTAACTATAGATTGTTGATTTCTGATAGGCTACATTCAGTTAGACTGGGAGCTGACCCTAGGGCTAAAAAAATGGTTGCCTGTAAAGTCGGTTTTACGGGCGAAGATTTTACGTGACAACGTCTTTTACCGATCATAGTTGAGTGGGAGAGAGACGCAAGGCATTCGGCGGGCCTCTCTCTCGTTCGGTGACTCATCGTAACGTTACCGAGCGTTACACTTTTTCATAAGTGACTCCCAGCCGCAACCTAATTTAAGACGTTGTCACGTCAAAAGTAGAGAGATGACGTCCATAACTAAAGAAATCGACCATAAAAATACTTATAATTCTATTACAGATATATTTGGAAGGCGGTGACGGCATTAAGGCGGACAATGAGACGGCGTTACGATACTTCAGGAAAGCGGCCGAACTGAACAACCCTGTGGGACAGAGCGGATTAGGCATCATGTATTTACAGGTAAATAAATAAAAATACATACATCAGTTGAGTTAAATTGCTGATAATGATGAAAAATTGCCATAAATGACTTTATCCCGTTTTTATGGATGGGAAATCATCAATGAAAGTGTCAGACTTTTACTGACTAAAACCCACCCTTGTTCCTTCGGGTGCCCTTTATGTTCGGCGGCCGCAGTAACTATTATAACTATTCCGCAACCCAAGGCTTTGGCCCTAGAGGGCCCCGTCACGTGCTGACTGCTCTTTGAGGCTTACTTTGATGGGATTAACCTTTAAAGTGACAAAGACAGCAACAGATTTAAAACAGCGTTTTAAAATTAAGTAACATTTGTTTATTCGGCCATATTGTCAATAAGAGTGTTGAACACTAATAATGATTACGTTTTAGGGTCGAGGCGTACCAAAAGACACGACCGCAGCGTTTAAATACTTCACGATGGCGGCCAATCAGGGCTGGGTAGAGGGACAACTGCATCTCGGGTTCATGTACTTTGGTAAGTCCTATTGTTAGGTTAATCGTTTCATTTATTAATGAATGCTATTTAAAAAATCCTCACCAATTGAACAGCAACTCAAACCTTCGAACACACGTGATTCGACTATAGCAGAGCGACAGCCGGCTGTCGCTTGGTCGTTGAAAGGATAAAACACGCCAGGCTCATTAATTAGCATCTAATTCAGGATGGTGAAAAATTAGTTATTTTAATTTTTTTAATTAGAGAACACTATTTACAAATAGAGTTTTAAGTCGGTCGAGGTTTGGTGGCTCAAAGGACACTGGCGGGTTTCGGCCTGAAGCCTTACAGCATTGAGACTCTTCCGTAAAATAAGTCTATTTTTCCTAGTTTCCGATAATGTGACTAACACCCGTGTAGAACTTAGAGAACTGTAGAAAATTTTTTTTTTTCTAATTCGAATAATCTAATTCGAAAAATATAAATCGATACATCTCACGAACCAATTTATACCAATTGCCCATTTTTTATTAATTATTATACTTCAAATGTTATCACATACGTGTAGATTCTTTATTTACTGCTATATTGGCTTATATTTTAGTAATAATTGTTGATTAACGTAACTGTATATCAATCGATTTATAACTTATAGCAACACTGATGCTTTACTTCATCGATCAAGTCCAAAAACGCTTTGTATCTATGGTAAAAAAAATAAACTAATATTTAAAAAAACTAATGTCACTTTTTCATTCATTTTGTTGCCGTTATTATTCCAATCCTGTCTTTCAGTGTTGAGATAATTCTGTGCGATCTTGTACGACTTTGCCTTTCACCCACCCGGATTCCGTACCTTGTATAAACTTCGACTTGGTTATTGACACTACAAAATTTTTGGTTTGCTGGTAGAAAACTCAATTTTGGGTTAAGCTCGCCATTGTACATAAGTCTTTTGTTTGCTATAAGTTTATTATGTTATGTTTTTTTGTGTGCAATAAAGAATATGAATATGAATATGACACTGGACTTTGTTGTTTTGAGCGATTTGAACTTTTTGAAATGGATCGTTTACGTTGTGCTAATTGTATTATATCAACAATACGATTGAGGAGACATTTACTGTCGGATTATAAAAACGAAGAAATGCTGACTAATTCATTTTCTTGACTATGGAAATTAATTTTACTTCAAAATCTATTCTCTAGTACCGCCTATTCCGTCGAATCATAGTAATAAAAACAATGTACCTATACCTGACCTCATTTCTTTGTCAAAAGTTAAAACATTATAACTAAATTCCTCCAAGTTCTTGGGAAAAATGACAATATTTTTTGGGTTCCATATATAATAAACTGTGACAAGACGTTAACAGCTTTCGTGTAGGGTATCAGGCCGATCTCGCCTTACAAACCCGCCAGTCTCCTTTGTGACAGCGGGCTCAACGATAATACTTGTTTACTGGCACATTTTGTGCCGCTGGGGCTCTAGCGGTTAAAAGAGGTGTATAGAAACTATGACTTACATTTATAGGTTAATGATGTAAAACACCCAATTTATTGGTGATGTCTACTACCAAATAGAAAAAAAACATCCCTGCGTGTTGGTGGGAATGGCTGTAAAACCAGTACTTGTTTAATAGGCGGTATCGGCGTACGACGAGACTTCAAGCAAGCCAACAAGTACTTCTCGCTGGCGTCGCAGACGGGCCACGTACTGGCGCTGTACCACCTCGGACAGATGCACGCGCAGGGGCTCGGCGTGCTGCGCTCCTGTACCACGGCCGTCGAGGTGAGTACAACAAGTACTTCTCGCTGGCGCTGTACCACCTCGGACAGATGCACGCGCAGGGGCTCGGCGTGCTGCGCTCCTGTACCACGGCCGTCGAGGTGAGTACAACAAGTACTTCTCGCTGGCGCTGTACCACCTCGGACAGATGCACGCGCAGGGGCTCGGCGTGCTGCGCTCCTGTACCACGGCCGTCGAGGTGAGTACAACAAGTACTTCTCGCTGGCGCTGTACCACCTCGGACAGATGCACGCGCAGGGGCTCGGCGTGCTGCGCTCCTGTACCACGGCCGTCGAGGTGAGTACAACAAGTACTTCTCGCTGGCGCTGTACCACCTCGGACAGATGCACGCGCAGGGGCTCGGCGTGCTGCGCTCCTGTACCACGGCCGTCGAGGTGAGTACAACAAGTACTTCTCGCTGGCGCTGTACCACCTCGGACAGATGCACGCGCAGGGGCTCGGCGTGCTGCGCTCCTGTACCACGGCCGTCGAGGTGAGTACAACAAGTACTTCTCGCTGGCGCTGTACCACCTCGGACAGATGCACGCGCAGGGGCTCGGCGTGCTGCGCTCCTGTACCACGGCCGTCGAGGTGAGTACAACAAGTACTTCTCGCTGGCGCTGTACCACCTCGGACAGATGCACGCGCAGGGGCTCGGCGTGCTGCGCTCCTGTACCACGGCCGTCGAGGTGAGTACAACAAGTACTTCTCGCTGGCGCTGTACCACCTCGGACAGATGCACGCGCAGGGGCTCGGCGTGCTGCGCTCCTGTACCACGGCCGTCGAGGTGAGTACAACAAGTACTTCTCGCTGGCGCTGTACCACCTCGGACAGATGCACGCGCAGGGGCTCGGCGTGCTGCGCTCCTGTACCACGGCCGTCGAGGTGAGTACAAGTGAACAACCTTAGTTTTGTCAGGATCTTCATTTTGAACATCAGAACCCCGACAAGGAATAAAATTGAATGTATGTTCCAAAATTTTTGTAATGGAAAATCAATCTTAATTTTATAATCTAACTAGCTTTTGCCCGCGGCTTCGCTCGCGTTAGAAAGAGACAAAAAGTAGCCTATGTTACTCTCCATCCCTTCAACTATCTCCACTCAAAAAATCACGTCAATTCATCGCTTCGTTTTGCCGTGAAAGAAAGACAAACATACAGACAGACACACTTTCCCATTTATAATATTAGTATGGATTAATATTCACGAGCTCATTTCCTTCCAATAAACACATAGAATGCACAATTGGGTACAGTTTGATGTCGTTTTCACGGATTACAGTAAAGCTTTTGATAGAGTCTATCATGAGATTCGATAGTCTAAGCTTGTCAATACCGATAGCATAGGTGGCTTACTATGTTGGTTTAGCTCTTACGAAGAGAATAGATGAACGCTGTCGTTGTTACTAACTACATGTCATACTGGATGCCAGTTCCGAGTGGTGTTCCTCAGGGTACAGTGATGGGTCCACTACTGTTTGTGATTTATGTAAGCGACATCGATTTATGAAGTTCAACAGATCAACCATGTTTTGCTGATGTTATGAAGACATTATCTTGTAATAGTAATAGTATTTATTTCATATTCATATTCATATCTTTATTTGCGTTCCATAATGTTAGTTTTACAGATCTTATAATAGGCTTAAAGCTAGGTACAATTATGGACCCTGTAGGGCACAGCAAAATTATTTGTCAGAATAATGTTACAATAGATCTTAAATTTATTACATGTCCAAATAATTTTACCGTTTTCGGTGTAAAAATACTTAGAGACTATACGGATTATATAAATGTCAATGTTAATAATTTAAAAAAAAATGATAAATTATGGTAATGTAATGTCAATCTTTATAATTGAGAAAATCATTTACTGAATAAAAAAAATTGGTTGCCTGTAAAGTCGGTATACGGGCGAAAGTTTTACGTGACAACGACTTACTGACGTTGACTGAGGCACGCGTGCCTTTCACTTTTTATGTCTGTCTCTCTCGCTCTTAGGCGGGCTAACCATGCCGGCTAACCATGAGTGGAAGGGACGCGTGCCTCTCACTCGCTCTCATTGTGAGCGCATAACGTGAGCGGAGCGTAACGCAGTTTCTTGAAGTGTCACCCGGCAAACCAATTTATAAGACGTTGTCACTAGGGCATGCAAACCGATAACCGATAATCGATAATTTATCGGTTATCGATTCATTTTGACTAAACGATAAATATCGAAAACAAAAACGATAATTACCGATAATCGATAATTTTTTACAACGAATTCTAACTTTAAATTTCTATTTTTGAACGAACGCTCGATGCGTCCCGTTCCCTCGCCGCGCGCGTTTTCTTTCCCGCCGCTGTCATTTGTTCATTGTGCAATATGTGTGTGAACGTGAACGTGTCGATCGCTGTTGGTATCTTGCTTTACATTGTAAAAATGTTACATGCAATCATTTTTTTTATAAATAAAGAGTTATTGTTTTTATTATATTTTTATATATTTCCATATCTCGGGAACCAGGGGTCCCGGACTTTTGGAAGGCGTACGAGGGGCCGAAGCCAACTCGCAGAGGCCGCCTGAACAAAACTTTTGGCTTAAGAAATGGGACACGAACCGACGATTATCCCTATGCACTATGCAAGTGCACCTAAGGACAACCCTCGGTTGGTGTTGGACTATAGCAAAACATGGCAACTAATTTGGACTATGGATTTGCGATCTTCAGTGAATAAGGTACCAGATACTATGGAATGACTATGGCAAACACGGTAAGAATGGCAGGGGGTGACTTGCACACTCAGTAAATGGGCCCCTGGAAACGGCCGCTAGCACATAGTGACGTAACGACAAGGAGGCAACAGATATCGAGGTACTTGAGGAGTGGAGAGGTATTCCACGGCTATCAGGACAATCAAGGAAGTATGCTCAAGATCCCTACCAGCATCTTACTGGAATACTTCCTTCCTCCGAGCACGTTTGCTCTTGCGAGTCTCCACTCAAACCAACCAATTAAGGCAAGAGTGAGGTGGGAGCCTTGTTCCTCGTCAGTGCTCACTCTGGCCGGCCAATGAAGGCAAGCCAGAGATGAAGAACCAAGGGTCTCCCAGGAGGTCAGGTCTATGAGGGTCGCTACTGCCCAACAGCTCGCCACAAGCTGCCCTGCGGGTTTATTACCATGTCATGTGTATAATTATTTAAAGTTTAATGACTCAGATGCCTTTTCAGTATACTACAAAATTATTTAAAGTTAATTTAATTATAGTAACCGTTTAAGAGTGTCAATATTTGACTCATAATTATTATATTATTTTGAAAAGTCTAACTTTGTTAATAATTTAGCAAGAGGCTACTAAAATTTTATTTAGATCTCTTCAAGAAGAGTTCAGTGAGTAAATCCAAAATGCTATGTTACATAATTATTAAGAAATACAAAGTTAATTTAAAAAAAAGACCTTGTTTTATTTATTTTTTAGTATATTATATTACCCTTCATTTTAGGTAAGTATGTAATTGCATTAGTTTATCCATTTATTTACATGTAAAAAACAAGTTTTTGTATTTTTTTATAAATAACGACAATTATCGGTAATTACCGGTTTTTATCGAAAATAAAACCCTTAATTTTCATTTTATCGATTATCGAAATATTTCGATAATTGCATGCCCTAGTTGTCACGTCAAAACATTTGTCCAAGAGCCATGAAAACATTCGACTTTTAAATTTATTCTCAATTCTGCAGGTAGTTTATTAAAAATTTTGATTGCCATACAATATACATTTCTGCTAAGTATATAAATGTAATCTCTGGGAAGGTACCCGTAACTTCCCAGGATTTATCCTATGCAGCCGTACTGATATGTGCTCGTTCAATGTGTATATTATGTGTATTGTAACTGGATGATCTCACGTATGAGTGATGCCTTTTTTACTGTTGACTGTCTTATTTTTTTTTTGTGTAGTTATTCAAGAATGTCTGCGAGCGTGGTCCATGGGGTTCTCGACTCATGTTAGCGCACGCGGCTTGGCGCGCTCGTGACTCGGACTCGGCGCTGTTACAGTACCTAGCGCTGGCCGAGCGCGGCTACGAGCTCGCGCAGACCAACGCCGCCTTCCTGCTCGACACCGGTCAGTATACGTGACGTGACGCAGGAGGACGCGGCGCTGTTACAGTACCTAGCGCTGGCCGAGCGCGGCTACGAGCTCGCACAGACCAACGCTGCCTTCCTGCTCGACACCGGTCAGTATATGTGACGTGTCGTACAAGGACGCTACAGTACTCTACCTGATCATCTACATTGCAACCTGGTGACATCCTGGGCGACTAAAGGAGTTTTTTACGTTCCTGTTGTCCTCCTACAATGACTTGCCGTGTCTTGCGTTGTGCGCGTATGATTGTCGATTATTTGATGCTTGTTACCTTTTCAAATAATTTAAAAAATATTAGAATCTTGTCAGTTCCCCACTGTAATCAAACTAAACCAACTGGTCGTGTCCGCAGGTGAGGTGCGTCTGTTCTCTGAGGCGGAGCGCTGGGCGCGCGCGCTGCAGCTGTGGGCGCGCGGGGCCGCGCAGGGATGCGGCGCCGCTAGAGTCAAGCTCGGCGACTACCACTACTACGGGCTCGGCACGCCGCAGGACCTGGAGGCCGCCGCCTATCACTACAGGTACCTCTGACAGATGTTCTCTGAGGCGTCAAGCTCGGCGACTACCACTACTACGGGCTCGGCACGCCGCAGGACCTGGAGGCCGCCGCCTATCACTACAGGTACCTCTGACAGATGTTCTCTGAGGCGTCAAGCTCGGCGACTACCACTACTACGGGCTCGGCACGCCGCAGGACCTGGAGGCCGCCGCCTATCACTACAGGTACCTCTGACAGATGTTCTCTGAGGCGTCAAGCTCGGCGACTACCACTACTACGGGCTCGGCACGCCGCAGGACCTGGAGGCCGCCGCCTATCACTACAGGTACCTCTGACAGATGTTCTCTGAGGCGTCAAGCTCGGCGACTACCACTACTACGGGCTCGGCACGCCGCAGGACCTGGAGGCCGCCGCCTATCACTACAGGTACCTCTGACAGATGTTCTCTGAGGCGTCAAGCTCGGCGACTACCACTACTACGGGCTCGGCACGCCGCAGGACCTGGAGGCCGCCGCCTATCACTACAGGTACCTCTGACAGATGTTCTCTGAGGCGTCAAGCTCGGCGACTACCACTACTACGGGCTCGGCACGCCGCAGGACCTGGAGGCCGCCGCCTATCACTACAGGTACCTCTGACAGATGTTCTCTGAGGCGTCAAGCTCGGCGACTACCACTACTACGGGCTCGGCACGCCGCAGGACCTGGAGGCCGGCGCCTATCACTACAGGTACCTCTGACAGATGTTCTCTGAGGCGTCAAGCTCGGCGACTACCACTACTACGGGCTCGGCACGCCGCAGGACCTGGAGGCCGCCGCCTATCACTACAGGTACCTCTGACAGATGTTCTCAAAGAACACATTTGGAACAGTTTGGTTTTACAAGAGGCTGATGCGTGTTCAACTTTTAGAGCACATTTATATTTTTGTCCAAGGAATTTGATTCCAATTTGACTCCATGAAATTTTAATCAGGAAACTATACCACTACGGAATCTGGGCCTCCTCTTTAGATATTGTCACTTCGTACCCAAGTGATAGTATTTAAAGAGTTCATGTGAAAGGTAAAAGGTCTCCCGGATCTGTCGTATAAATTGGGGTACCCCAAGGCTCAATACTTGGTCCTATTTTGTTCTTTATTTGTATAGAAACGACTCGCCTTGTCTCATTACAGTTTTCAGTTACAAAAAGAAAACGAAAAGATTCTAATAAACATGTTTCTCTACACAGGATAGCATCAGAGCAGCTACACAACGCACAGGCGACGTTCAACCTAGGTTACATGCACGAGCGAGGCTTAGGCTTGGCTCAAGACGCGCATCTGGCCAAGCGGTGCTACGACCTGGCCGCGGAGACATCGCCGGACGCGCGCCTCCCGGCCGCACTCGCACTCGCACGACTCAACGCCGCGTCTGCCATACACCAGATACTTGATGTAACTATACACTTGTCTATACTAATATATACACAAGCGGTACTACGACCTGGCCGCGGAGACATCGCCGGACGCGCGCCTCCCGGCCGCACTCGCACTCGCACGACTCAACGCCGCGTCTGCCATACACCAGATACTTGATGTAACTATACACTTGTCTATACTAATATATACACAAGCGGTACTACGACCTGGCCGCGGAGACATCGCCGGACGCGCGCCTCCCGGCCGCACTCGCACTCGCACGACTCAACGCCGCGTCTGCCATACACCAGATACTTGATGTAACTATACACTTGTCTATACTAATATATACACAAGCGGTACTACGACCTGGCCGCGGAGACATCGCCGGACGCGCGCCTCCCGGCCGCACTCGCACTCGCACGACTCAACGCCGCGTCTGCCATACACCAGATACTTGATGTAACTATACACTTGTCTATACTAATATATACACAAGCGGTACTACGACCTGGCCGCGGAGACATCGCCGGACGCGCGCCTCCCGGCCGCACTCGCACTCGCACGACTCAACGCCGCGTCTGCCATACACCAGATACTTGATGTAACTATACACTTGTCTATACTAATATATACACAAGCGGTACTACGACCTGGCCGCGGAGACATCGCCGGACGCGCGCCTCCCGGCCGCACTCGCACTCGCACGACTCAACGCCGCGTCTGCCATACACCAGATACTTGATGTAACTATACACTTGTCTATACTAATATATACACAAGCGGTACTACGACCTGGCCGCGGAGACATCGCCGGACGCGCGCCTCCCGGCCGCACTCGCACTCGCACGACTCAACGCCGCGTCTGCCATACACCAGATACTTGATGTAACTATACACTTGTCTATACAAATTTTACTAGCTAGAGGTCCGGGATAAATGAATGAAATCGTTCTCGAATGATCTTATAATGTTCTAAACGCCTCGTCCTCTTTTATTTTTAAATCGGGTCGAGAATCACTAAAACAATAATTGCCTCCTGAAAGCTTCTGCAGATTCAAAAACGCACCTTGTATTAGTGCAATAAGCTTCCACGCACTACCGCACTGAAGTGGATAATCCATCAGTCGTTCTTTCAGAGTCCGTTGGCAGTGCTGTTCCTGACGGACTCCGCTCTCCTGTCCAACTGGGACCTGTACCTCATCACCGCCCTGTTGGGGGCTCTGTGCGTCGTGGTGTACCTGCGGAGGCCGCCGCAGCAGAACGCCGCTTAGTTAGAACTGGGAGCTTCAAGAGCTGGGCTGTCTTAGCCGAGGAGATACTTTTGGTCGGTGATAAGCGGTTTAGGGTTTCAAAATAGGTCATCAAATTTTATTTCATGGCACATTTAGCTGCAAAAGTGGCCTTGAATGCTAACTTACTTTTAACTAGCCAAAGTAGCTTGTTTACAAAATTTCTTTTGGCTGTGAAAAGCAGCTTTTATCTTTGCGGAGCTTTTTTGGCTGCCTAAAGTAGTTTATACATAAGACACTTTTGTTTGTCAAAAGGAGCATGACTGATAGTTACTTTTGACCAAAGTAGCATGTCTGATAAGTCACTTTTGACTGCCAAAAGTAGGACTGCTATAAGTAATTTGTATCTACCAAAAGTAACTTATCTGCTGAGGCATTATAAACTCGGGGTTTAATAAGTTATCTTGTGAAGTGAAGTGAGTGTAATGTGATGATATCGTGATTTGTACATAAAGTGAATGATATGTAAATAAAATGTGAACATGTTTTAATTAATGTTTTATTCAGTATTTTTAATATCTGTTACAATTAGGTATTGGACACACCCCTAGCGGAGATACACGCGAAACACAGTGCTTTTTATTACGTCATTTAATGGGACAACAAATAATTCGAAGACAAAACTTCTAAAATAATTATTATTTTATCGCCAAAGTATTGATTAATGGTAAATTATTAGTGGTTTTAGATCAATAAATTAGTGAATTGAAAGTCTGGCTCAGGCTAAAAAATGACGCCACATTTCAAACTACCGCCCAAATTGAATGGGGAAATTGCGTTTTAACATTCAATAAAAATGGCATTTCATTGGTGGGGTCAACTACCCAATTGAAATATATGATTTCATGTTGTTTCTTTTTTGAAGGGATTATAAGAAAAATTGGAAATTACAATTGTAAGTTTTGTGAACTGATTCAATTGAAACGCAATTCTTACTTTTACTTTTATTTATGTATAAAAAATACATTACAAAGTTACTAAGTTAATTTTAAATGTAGTTTTATTTAACTAAATAGTTTTTTCTTAGTATTTTTACTAAAATTCAATTTTTTTCCATCTGAGTTCATTGAATTCTGTATCAAAAGTATCCAGACTTTTGGTTTACTGCTAGAATTCGAATGCCTTATTTAGTGTCAAAAAAGAAAATACACTAATATGCTAACTAGCTAAATGCACGTAAAATACTGTGATGATAGTGTGTACAGGGTACAATCATTATTGCATTTCAATTTTACTTACCTGTAACATTACTTGAAACATTGTAATACTTTGACAATTCGTAAATGTCTGTAAATGGTCCAAGTTAAATAGATTCAAATATTTTTAAATGTTGGAATTTCGATATCCAATAGGGCCCTTAATAGAATGTTTCTGGGCAAAAACGGTCTCAATTTTTGGGAAGTAATTAACTTTCGACTTCCAAGTGTCTTTTTACACTAATTAGCGTATATTTACTTTAAAATTATTTTGTGTACGTTTACACAGGTGTGTCATCACATCATGCCTTTCTCCAACTGTTCAATCTTCCGCGCGATGTCGTCAGCCGAGAACGCGTAGTCCACCACTCCTTCTTGCTTTGTTTCTGTATCTCTTGAACTTTTCTGTAGGAAAATATAAAATTATAATTATTTTATTTTAATTCAGGTATACTTATGATAGGCTCAGGTCAGCAAAGTGATATGGCCCTCACGGGCGCATATACATAATGTAACACTAAAAAATTCGGAGCATTTTTTCAATGTGCGAACAGTGGCGAATGACTTTTCAGGAAAAGACCATATTTACCAACAAAACAAACAGCAAAATATGAGTAAATTAAAAACTTGGATGGTGTAGTCAATTTTTGACAGTTCACCAAATCATGGCGATAGTATAAAGCTAAGCCACTACATTAATTGTAAGAGCTTTGGAGTCATCTCGTGTTTTTGGATATAAAAACACGTGTATGATCTCGATACTATAATTTATTAAACTGAAAAATATTATTTCCAAACTGGACATTGGCAGGAATTACCGAAAACTCGGTGGATTGCCATAATTAATATAAAAATTTAATTGAATTAAAACACTACATAACGCACCAAAAAAATAGTACATACCCAAAACTGAGCATACTCAGGCGACACAGCCTGCAGATCAGCTATTTTATCCTCCATGTCCTTGAGCCTCTTGTATATGTCCTTGGAGACAGGGCCTATGTTCAGGTACTTCTCGATGGCCACCACGCGCTCGGCGATGGATGAGGGGAGTCCACTGGTGTCAGTCTGTTCGGGGAACATGTCCGCGGCTGACACGGTTTGAGGACCCCATTCGTTGTGGACTTTTCGAACTGTGGCGTGGATGAGAAATGGGAGATTAAAAAATATATACTTATAGGTAATTGTTGTCGAGCTTCGCTGATCTTGGGTTCGATTTCTAGGTCTGGCAAATGTTATTGAATTATTCCAATAGTTTTTTTTCCTGGAGGGTTGGACAAACTGTGGTCTCAATGAGCACAAAGCTGGTGCCCTGAGACGGGGCGACGGGGTCGTGGCAGATCACGAAAGATATGGCGAGAACTGGGTGAATTCCTGCACGTTTGGAAGGCATAAGCAAGGTATTGCGAAAAATGGAAGGAGTGGAGGGAGGCGTTCGTCTAATAATGGGATGGAATAGGTTAACCAGACAAAAAAGCCAGGAGTGTAAAAGCTGGTTGTTCTGAGCATGAGCTCTTCCCAGAGGTATTAATGTTTATCAATGTGTATGTATCGTTGTTCCACCGAACTGTGAGTGTGAGAGTAGGGGGGTGCTCACATTTGTACATTATAACATATCATGCGTACTAGCCTAATCTCTCTTTGAGATTTAAAGAATATTATTATATATACACAGAAAACAACTCACCCTTCAAATGTCCCTTCGAATCGCTCCTCCTAACAAACTGCGTCCGAACTCTTGCGCAAGTTTCCGTCTCCATATCATCCTCCTTATTCGGTATGAAGTCGTGTATATTGCTGATGTTCACTTGTTCCCTCTTCCGTTCTATGAAGTTATTTATACGTTGCTGCAGTTCTTCGCAAGATACGTTGATCTGGACTAGCGTTTTGTCGACTGGTAGGGCGGGGTTCGGTGCCGGAGTTGGGATGGGTGTAGAATCTGGTACTGTGCCTGTAATATTTGGTAGTTTTTACCTTTCGGTTCTGGTTTATTGGAGGTTTATAGCGCGGCTTCACTTGGCGTAGTTTGGCTAAATATTTGCGTTACTTTAGTAATACAAACTATGTTCTAGAATTATTAGTGTAAGATTCATATTACTTTGCATCGAACTTTTGCCAAATACGCCAGATGAAATCGCACCATAGATTAATTCAAGATTGCAGTATTATTGACTAAAACAACGCTGACTTAATTAAAATGTTTCTTTGTGGTTCTAAAATGTAATGTGGTTTTTATTTATTTGAGCATAGGTACTAACAGTGCGTTTTTACCCGACTGCGCAACGCAAAGAAGGGTAATTGATTGCTTGAAATACCTATGTGTAAAGGTCGGCGCAGCCAGATTACAGCATTTATTTTTCTGTATATTTATTTATTGTAAATTGACCAATTAAATCTGCTCAATTGTTCTGTCTTAGCTATTTGTGATGTTAGGGTTGCAAAATCTTGAATTAAAAGTAGTTTTGTTGAATTATTAATTGATCCTACGACTGCATCCCAGGATTTTTCAATTCTTGCCCACAATCTTTCTTCCCTATTTGCCACAACTTTTTCTGTATAGGCTTACATTTTGTAACTAAGCACTCAAATATATTTTAATTAATCGTGATAAGCTGAAGTAGGAAAAATTACATATTATGTTTTTTTTAATAATTGCCAATACTTAAAAACCAATACTTTCGCAATATGTCATAATAATGTGATAATTATGATATTAATATCATCATATTTATTAAATTAAAATTAAGTATATTTGTGTGTAAATATGTAAGTTTAATTGCTAGTGTGTAATAGGACCTCAGAAAAATTAAATACTTATCGGCAAGTGAGAACCAGCAAGTGTACATTATTGCCCTTACTAATAATCACTGTGTAAAGTTAAGCAATGAATAAAGCCCGTGTAACCATACATTTTTTGACGTATAAACCTGTCATAACTTTATGCAGCGTTTGTTAGTAAGGCGCTATAATTATATTATGACTTCGGGAAGAAACTAGTTTATAAAAGAAGTTAGTTTACTATTCTTAACGACGCGGCATTTGAACTTGCGACTTTTATCAGTCTGTTATCACCAAAGCGGACCACTCGGTTATCAATGAAAACCACTTGAAACAATCTTAAACTTTATTTTTGATTACTGCATTGATCACTTAAAACTAATTTCTTCAAATAAAACAGAAAAAAAAAACACCCAAAATTTACCTAAACATCATATATTTGGGTTTTACTGTAAATTATGTAAATAGAAAGAGATCTACTTATTATTAAAAAAAAAACTAGATCTGTGAGAAACAGTTTAAAACAATGCATTTTATGCTGAGTGTACAAATCATTAAAAACAATTTATTGATATAAAACATTACCTATAACTTATAAGTAATATTGTTTTGCATTCATCTTTCAAAGAGATTAGCCTTTCCCAAGGACAGAAAACGTCACCATATAAATAAAATATATAACATATTTTACCTACAAATTCACAGATATAAAATAAAATATGTAAAAAAAACATCGTGAGTAAGAATCACGAAATATGCATAACATTTTTATACATAATAATTTATAGTTCATAAAGTATATTAAATATGGTAATGTTACTTTAAATAAAATAAAACGAAGCAGCCTATACTCATTTCTCAATAAGGCTCTGCACTAATTTTAGTTGCTGAGCCAAAGAATTTCGCGGCAATCTGCCTGCAAGATAAAGACCTAAAAAATTTAACCTATTGCTCACAGCCCTCCTAATCAATAACTTAAATGATTAGGAACATTTAAAGCCTAAAAGGCTCTAATCTACTATAGCACTAATCAACATTACTTCGTAACATTCAAAACCTTAACAAAAACCCATAAACCGCTAACAATAGAACTATTACAATCTACGTATTTTTACTTCAAAATGCCCTGGTAACGAATATAAACTAAAACAACCGAATTTTTGCATTTCATTTAGAAGAGAGGTGAATTTTAAAAGACCCTATGGTGGTCATGTTTCAATAGAACAGCATCGCTTCGACATGACTACAACTTGGCGAAAATTGCGTCTGTTAGCTGCCAGCCTGCCACGAGACAAAACCTCTTTTTACCCGACTACGGCAAAGCCAAAGGAGGGTTATGCTTAAAGAGTTACTTATTGCACCGCTCTTAGGTCAATAATGTGTTGTATTACCTTGGGGGCTGTCAAGGCCACCTCTAGCATATCATATTATGATCACAATCAAGTGGCCACAGCCAACCCTAAAGATTCCAAACTAAGCAGGGCATTTTTTATGATTTTCAATGACATTTACACCTATTGTAATCTGTTGAAGTGATCTTTTTAGCCCCCTATACACAAAGCCGAGCAGCAGTCAAGTTTTAAAGTTTAAATTAACTTAATTCTTCACAAGTGTGACGAAAAACGTATTTATCCTCAGCCGTAACGACATACTCAGCTCTCGTGTACCATAATGTACTCTTAAGGCACCGTACATTCGTACCAATTTGTTAAACTAGCCATATCGAAGCCAAGCTGTTCCAACGACCAATCCCCAACTAAACACACAAAGACCTAAACCTCTCAGCCAACTGTCTGACCATTACAAGCTCTACGTTTAGTGGACCACGCACATTCGACATTCTCCTTCCACACCGGGGCATCTCCTTCGTACACCTCTTTCTTCCATATGGGCACGCTGGCTTTGAGGGTCTCTATGCAGTGGGAGACAGCGTCGAGGGAATCCCGTCGGTGCGGGCTGCTGACTGCTATGACCACGGATGACTCCCGGCACGGTACGAAGCCGAGTCTGGAAGAATGGAGTTGGTTATTTAAGATCAAGGTTCGTTTATCCAGAAGTTGTCTCCAAGGGGTCACCCGTGTTATGTTACTCTGTCGCGGGGGTCTTAGCGTGATGTAATGTAGCTTTTTCTTGTTCTGATGTATAAGCTATATATCATACTCATAAACTAACCCATTGATAAAAATTATAGCTAAAAAGAGCAACACGTTAATTTCAATATTTCTCAACGGACTTAAAAAATGAGGAGGTTCGTAATTTATCTGAACAAAAACTTTGTTTGTTTGATTGTAATGAATAGGCTCCAAAACTACTGGACCGATTTTAAAAAAATCTTTCACCATTCGAAAGCTACATTATCCCTGAGTAACATAGGCTATATAATATCACGCTATGTACCACGAGAGCGAGGCAGTAACCAAAAACCTAACGTAACGCGGGTGAAACCGCGAGGAATAGCTAGTTTTATATAAAATGAATCATAATGCTCTATCTGTAAAAATGTGTTTTTCTATGCATAGTTTCTTACAGCCGAAGGGAAGCCAGAATTTTTTAAATAAGGCCACATCATTCATCAAGATTTATTATGTTCACAAACACGGCAATATCAATATGTTTTTATGCAAAAACAAAAACGTTGACTCGAGGTCGTACATCACTTTGATACAGCAATGCACGATCGTACATTATTCTAGCAGCTTCTATTAACAGCTTCAAATTTGAACCGTATTCAAATGCGCTAGAGTTCAAAATAAACACTTTCAAAGTTAAAGAGGATGTCAGTAATTTTCTATTGATAAATAATAATGCTGTTTCACTGACCCTGGAATTGACAAGGCGTATATTTTCTAAAGGTGATTCGTCACACTGTCGAGGAAATATTAAATCTTTAACTAAAATAGAGATATAATTATTAACATGTTTGTAAAAAAATAATAATTGGAAGCAATGTTCCTATCGAAAAAAAAACATAAAGACGACGCGACGCAAAAACTTGAAGAATATTTTACCGTTTTATATTGGAAATAAAAATATATTTGAAAAAAAAAAAACATTATAAGTAAGTACTTCTAGTTTAAAAAGAACCAGAAACCAAACGAAATTCATTAAAGCGCATAAATTATTTAATTTATTTTATAAATTAACATAATAATTACTTTTTCACTCAGGTAAGTATAATGGAATACTTTACCACAAAAAACATTCCAAGTTTTTTTTGGGTACGTATTTAATTAAAAAATTACTTGTTCACATAATCAAATAAGTAGAACCGTAGTATTACAACTAGTGAAGGGCCGGATATACGAAGTATCCGGCCTGTCAATCCCGGTACCACAGGATTCTTTCGATGTAAAAGTGCATTTCACATTTAGTCAACATAATAGGGATGACGACAGCATAAAAAAATGGCATTCTGTTTAGTCCGTCACGTAGATCGGCCAAAAATACGGGACACGTATTTTTTGCTTGATCAAAATAATAAAAAGATAAAGAGCAACAAAGTTCCGGAGCTTTTGACGTCACCGTGCTGCAAAAATTGTATCTGATCGTGACGTCACGCACAACTTCAACGCACTGTATCGTTGTCATTTTTCGTTTACGAGAAAAAAGAAAAAAAAGGTGTCCAAAATTTTTTATATAATCTCACTGACGGACTAATTACTTCTTTTTCGTCGTCTCGCCTATTGTAGGTAATTTTTTATCTAAATATCCCGATCACAAATTAAAAACACTCCAAAAGTATCGGAGTGATTAAAACATACTAGCTGTCCCCCGCGGTTTTACCCAGGTAGTACCCGTTCCCTTGGGAGTTATGGGATAAAAACTATAGCTATGGACTATCGTGTACCATATTTCATTTAAATCGGTACAGTCGTTTTTGTGTGAAAGCGAGACAGGCAGATAGATACTTTCGCATTAAACTTATAAGAGCAATATGGAAGTATTTTTGTCATTCCACTTAAAACATCTCTGTTTACAGGCCATGCAGTTACTTTTTTATCAGTAAATGTGTCTGTCGTTATCACTACAAGATACCAAGTTCAATTGCATTGATCGTTTGAAAGTGACATCGGTTATTATGTATTGTATTCTTAAGTATTTACATGTCTGTAACTATTTTTAATTTCAATAGACATACGTCCTTACAGGTAACGGTCATTTATAATTAGAACGAACGCTTAATACGTAATTGTACAATCTGCAGTTCAATAAAAAATGCTTTGCTATGATGCTAATTTATATACGCGACTCATGAATAACTATTATGAATATGAACTTGAAATACTAATCGTGTACCTACATACCAAGTTATTGAATAACTAGATTACTACATAGTGTAAAATAAAGTCAGCTTTACGCTGTCCGTCGGTCCCTATGCATGCTTAGATCTTTAAAACTACGCAACGGATTTTGATGCGTTTTTTTTTTAAATGAATACAGTGAATTAAGAGCAAGCTTTAGATATATGTATAATACTTGCATATTATACAAGGGCGGATCCAGCTTTGGCACCAGGGGGGGGTCGTGGTTAAGACAAGAAGTAATAATTTAATTTTGATGATAATAAGTATGTACGGAAAATAAGTAGGTACTTTGTTCATGTATGTAAATACTGTACCTCAAAATACATAAGCCTATTTAAACCTTCGAACACACGTGATTCGAGATTCAATAGAATGGCAGCCCGACAGTCGGCTGTCGGGCCGTCGTCGAAAGGTTAAAAAATCAATCAATTTCAATAAAAAAAAATCAACCAATTTTTCTTTCCCCCTAACGCGTTATCACTTGCATCTGGGTACGTTTTGATAAAAGTGGAAAAGTGCCAGTCCCAGTGCCGGATTAGCCATATGGTGGTAGGTGGCATTTGCCATGGACCCCGTGTCTCTAAGGGGCCTCGCGCCTCCGAGGGGCCCCCTCTGATGCGCCCGATAGAAAGAAAAAAGGACACACCTCACCTTAAAGTTCACACAATTTTTGCAGGAATAGCACTGTCTAAAAAAAGGGTCTAGTTCTAGTCCAAACAAGATTTTGTTTTCATTTAATTTGAATATTTTAAAATGTGTTTATTAAAAAAAGTGAGAAAACCCTAAAAAATACAGACCAGCTAGCATGGGGCTAGCTGGTCTGTATTTTTTTAGGGTGTAATTAGTTTAAAGCAATTATACTACAACGGTTTGATAAGTCTGTGACTTTTTAAATAAATAAATATTTTGGCTCGTCTCTTTTAGCTCGAAACATAGTCCAAAGTATCTTCATAATTTTGATTAATTTCAAATGATGGATTTTCAAAACTCTCAAAATAAGCTTTTGTTTCAATAAAGACCTCTTCACATTATCAGCCTATTGCCGTCCTTTGCTAAACGTAGGCCTCCCTCAGAAAGCTACAGCCATCCCGGTCTTGGACAGCTCGCATCCAAAAGTTGCCCGCCACCTTCTGTAAATCAATGGTCCATCGTGTGGCAGGGTGTCCCTCACCATTCGTTTATTTAAAGAGGTCTCCACGCTATAACATGTCTAGTTCAGCATCGTGCAGAATGGCCGGTCTACTTCCATTTGAGCGTACTGACTCTGCGAGTATTATGGGTGGTACTACATAGTTCTCTGGCGAATGTCTCTTTCTCAATACAGGCTGAGCGACCTTAAACTTGCGGGCTCTTATGTTCTCGTTTCAGCTACATCGGTTATTACCGGTCGTACACATTAAAGATTTCAGGGTTAAAAGATTGTGAAATTGAAAATTCAAAGGTTTCACGCAATATTCTGAATGCTCATACCCAGCCTAAGAGTATCCTTCTGTTAGCCTCCTTCTTGAAGTTGTTCCAAGCCTGTCGAATTATTTGTCCAAGATATATTCTTGCATCAACTCGAGAGTAGCGCCATTTTCACATACGGGAAACAAGGCCATCTACATCATCAGGTTTCGGTTCCACCCAAGTTCATTCCAAAGCACCCTTTGCAGTTTTTGCAAGGTCTGGTTCCATCCGTAAACCAGTGTGAGATATATTATATTGACCGTCGATAATTTGGCCAAGGTCCTCCAAAGCGTTGGTAAAACTTGAGATTATAATATAATCTCAAGATGGGTGGTGCCGGACCGATGCATGTGAAACTCTTAGAGGGAGGCCTTTGTCCAGCAGTGGACGTCTATCGCCAATGATGATGATGATATTAATTTCAAGTTTTATGAGTTATTAACTCCCTGTCTTACATTCCGACGGAGTTTTGTGCTCTGTTCTTGCACTTAGATGGTCATTGTTGTCGCCTCGTACAGAGATTTCAACACTACGATACAATTATAACCTCTTCTTTTAATTCGAACTTCCTAGCATTTTCTTCAGGTTTGGGAACAAGATACAGTTGTAGATGGTTAATTGTGGAGAATATGCTGGAGGACAATAATTTTGCTGCCTCGCATTGTTTTGCAGAACAGCATTATTCTTTGTCAAAAGAGATCTATTCAAAAACTCTGAATAATTGTTATTTTCTTGTAATTATTTTACCTTTTGCAAAGAAAATAATTTGGATGACACCTCGCTTCCCAATAATTTGTAGCCAAGACTTAATTGGCTGGCAGAGCCAAATTAGCTTTTTGCGCACGATAACCTAGAGAAAGCCACTGTTTGATTCTTCTGTCTGTGGTCTCTGTCGCATTTTTATTGGTTCTTGATTTGTCTACATTATCGAAACGAGCCATAATTCGTTAAATTGTGACTGAACATCGCCAACACACCTTGGAAGCGGTGACGCTGGCTCTTTTAATTTAATAGTGTTCCAGTAGCCGGTATCACTCAAACAGCTTCATGTCAAATATGATATGACATATTTGCACCTCACACATATCTGCCGATTTTTCAAAACCATTTCATAGATTTTATCTAACATTTTTGGTTTGACGATCACTTTCGGTTGTTACTTGTACCGATGCGAACAAAACTCTGTAAACTTCTTCGTCCTCAAATTTTTTTTTTTAATATCATGTTACTAACTCAACTTTTATCATGAGCCGGTTCCAGGACCTAGCTGTCTAGGTCCTGGACCAGGCTCAGGGGGGGGTCATGACCCCCATGACCCCCCCCCTGGATCCGCCCTTGATATTATAGTAGAGAAGAGCCAGAAGTTTCAATGGTTTATAACAGACGTGCGAAGTAGGGTAAGTCGCTTGTATCGAATAATTTATTACAAGAATATAACGCTAAAATTTCCTAGCATCTTTATCAATAATATGTATATTATGTATTATTATTGATGATGAAATTTTTTTCAAGACAATTGTTTACCCAAGTGTTTAACGAGGCCTTTACATATTTCCTTTTATAATTCACTTTTGTTTTCGCATATTTTATGCGCGCCATTATTAATTTGTCTGTATGTTAATTAACTCGTCACTACAAAACTACTGAAGGAATCTTAATCCATACTAATATTATAAATGGGAAAGTGTGTCTGTCTGTCTGTTTGTCTTTCTTTCACGGCAAAACGGAGCAACGAATTGACGTGATTTTTTAAGTGGAGATAGTTGAAGGGATGGAGAGTAACATAGGCTACATTTTGTCTCTTTCTAACGCGAGCGAAGCCGCGGGCAAAAGCTAGTGAAATTATAAACGAAGGTAGCTTCTAATCCAGATGGCGATCGCGATAATCGGTATTTACACGAACGAAGTAATGTCGAATAAAGTAACTATGACATAGTGATATAAATAACTAGCTGCCCCCCTCGGATTCACCCGCATTAAATTAGGTTTTTGGTTACTGCTGCGCTCCCGTAGGTACACGTATTAATATCTACGATATAAAATTAAGTCGGGTTTTCCTTCCTGAACTTTAGAACGCACGAACCGATTTCCACGGTTTTGCATTCGTTGGAAAGGTCTCGGGCTCCGTGAGGTTTATAGCAAAGAAAATTCAGGAAAAATCCACGCGGACGAAGTCGCGGGCGACCGCTAGTAGCCTATATATTATTTTGATATATAGGGAGACTGGTAATTAGTGTACGATACTAAAACACGTGATTGTGCTCATGATAATCAACAACTTTTACTATGGGAACAAACCTGAAATCGCAAAAAAAACAGCTGCTCAGTACATTTATGTATGCCTAATGTACTGAACAACTGATATATTTTTTTCACACAAAATAGTTTGTTATCATGAGCAGAATCACGTGTTTAAGTATCGTGCACTAATTGCGAGCACCCTATATAAGCTACTAGCTTCTGCCCGCAGCTAAGCTCGCGTTAGAAAGAGACAAAAAGTAGCCTATGTTACTCTCCATCCCTTCAACTATCTCCATTTAAAAAATCACGTCAATTCGTCGCTCCGTTTTGCCGTGAAAGAAAGACAAACATACAGACAGACAGACATTTTCCCATTTATAATACACACACCGGCAAAATTAGGGGAACACAAAAAAAAGGTCGTTTTTCTTAACAAATTTATGTAGCACATATTTTTTTTTAGTTAATCAATAATTAATTGCACTCAAACTAACTAAAATAAACGCTAAAGAGACTCGCACAATACTTGTACGTGAAGAAATAAACAAAAATGACAAAAAATGAGAATTGAATGTTTTTTCCTTAAAAGTGAAATCTGTAAACATTTTCAAAAATGACAAAAAAATGGAGTTTTAGTATCGGGTATTGCCGCCACGGGCTCTAATTAAAGCCTGTACACGATTTCCCATGCTTCGGATAACGTTATCAATGAGTTCTTGGGACAAATTGTTCCACTCTTCCACTAACGCTAATTTAAGTTCCTCCACATTATAAGGGGCTGGATTTCTTTGTCGAACATTTCTTCCCAGGTAGTCCCAGACATGTTCTATCGGGTTCATATCCGGTGATCGCGCTGGCCAGTTCATCTGAGTGATGCCTACTTCATTAAGGTAGTCACTCACTATATGCGCAGTGTGAGGGCGTGCGTTATCATGCATGAAAATGAAATTTTCGCCTATGAATGGGGCAAAAGGCATGACATGGGGTTCTAAGACTTCTGTATTGTACCGCTGTGCAGTTAGCGATCCATTACTGATGATCACTAGCTCCGTGCGGGCTCCCAAACATATGCCACCCCATACCATAACTGACCCTCCACCATACGACACAGTTCCAGTGAAATTTGCTTGGTGATAACGTTCTCCTCGATGTCTCCACATTCTTTCACTCCCATCCACGAAATTTCCACAAAATCGGCTTTCGTAACTGAACAAAACACGCCCCCACTCATTAGTCCAATCTTGGTGCTCTCGAGCGAATGCTAATCTTGCTACACGATGAGCTACCTCGAGTTTTGGGGCCTTTGCTGGCACGTACGAGTTTAAGCCAACTTCATTCAACCGTCTTCTAACAGTCCTTTCACTCACGTTGACGTTACGGACTTCTGCTAAACGATTTCGGGTCTGGACAGCTGTTTGAGGACAATTTCGTAAAGTCTACATGACCAAGAAACGGTCATCCAAGGCGCTAGTTGCTCGATTTCTGCCCTGTCCTCGTCTGCGCACGAACGATCCAGTCTCCCTATAACGTCGGACGACGCGATGAATCACCGATGTCGATACACCCAGTGCACGACTTACTGAGCGATAGCTGTGCCCTTCCTCGATCATGGTTACAGCCCTAGCCACAGAAGTTGCTGGTAAATCACTCATTTTGTATTAGAACAATGTGCACTATTCAAATGTAAACAGTTAAATGACCCACAGTCCCTATTCGCAGCATCCACTAAAGTTCTTATCAGAATGAGTACAAAACGTTAAGTGAGCAAATTCTTTAGGCTCAGGAATTTACGTCATTTTTTACCAATATACCAATAAAAATCACAGAAAGCTTAGATTCATCGCCCACATTTGCTGTTGATCTACTGAAAGCAAATGTTTCAGCCTGTCGTGTAGAATTTAAATTTAAGCATATTAACCCTGTGGCCGTTGTAAAGGCTTTTAAACAGATTAAAATCAAAGCGACTGAAGATCTTTGGGGCATGTCTACTAATGTTTGTAATTCTATAATTGGAACAATAGCGCCCTATTTAGCGTGTATATTTAATTTATGTATAGATCAAGGGGTTTTTCCGGATTTAATGAAGTACAGCAAAGTTATACCACTTTTCAAATCCGGGGATAGCAAAGACGCTAATAATTATAGACCTGTTTCTGTTTTACCGGTCCTCAGCAAAGTATTTGAAAAAATAATGCTTAATCAAATGCTCAGCCATTTTAACTGCAATAACATCTTACATGACCAACAGTATGGTTTCACCAAAGGACGTTGTACTACTGACGCCGGTGTCACTTTAATCAAACATATATTTAAAGCATGGGAAGAGTCGCAAGATGCTATTGGCATTTTCTGCGACCTCTCCAAGGCATTTGATTGCGTGAGTCATGAAACACTACTTTTGAAACTTGAGCATTACGGGCTCGAAAAATTAGCGCTTAGTTTAGTAAAATCTTATCTTACTGATCGACTGCAACAGGTTCAAATTAATGGTGTGAATTCACTGGCTCAAAGGTAAAAATAGGGGTACCGCAAGGATCAATATTAGGTCCTTTCCTCTTTTTAGTCTATATAAATGATTTACCAAATTTGCTGGAAAACCAACCTCAAATGGTGTTATTTGCTGATGACACTTCACTGATTTTTAAAGTGAATAGACGTGCACAACACCTTGACGACGTAAATAACGCTATGCTTAAGGTTCATAACTGGTTTACTGTAAATAACTTAGTACTAAATGAAAAAAAAACTAAATGCATAAGATTTACTTTACCCAATGTTAGAAGTACTGAATGTAATATTGTATTGAACAAGGATGTACTTGAATTCGTCGAAAAAACGGTTTTCCTTGGGATAACGCTCGACTCAAAGCTGCAGTGGGGCCCTCACATAACATCTCTTACAGCGCGGTTAAGTTCAGCTGCTTTCGCTGTCAGAAAAATCCGGCAATTAACCGACGTAGATACCGCGAGACTAGTCTATTTTAGCTATTTTCATAGTGTCATGTCTTACGGTGTTTTACTTTGGGGACGTGCTGCAGATATAGAGTCCGTATTTGTATTGCAAAAGAGGGCTGTCAGAGCTATATATAATCTCAGCAGCCGCGAATCTCTAAGGGATTTGTTTAAAAGTATTAACATCTTGACGGTACCTTGTCAATATATATACGAAAACATTATGTACGTTCGAAAAAATCTTCATCTTTTTAGTAAAATAAGTGACAGGCATAATTTTAATACCAGAAATAAGAACAAATTGGATCAACCAAGTTTTAGATTGTCAAAAGTCCACACTTCTTTTATGGGGTATTGTGTAAAATGTTATAATAAAATACCACTCGAAATTCTCCATCTAAATGAGAAAAAATTTAAAACATGCATTAAACGCACGCTATGTAACCAAGCATATTATAAGTTAGAAGATTATATCAATGATAAACATGCTTGGCTAAATGCTGGTCCTGCTCCACATAAGCTCACAAATTAGAAATTTTAATCATTGGAAGATAGAAAATGTTTCTTATCCCCTTAATTTTTGACATGAATATTCAAAATCGTTATTATTATTATTGTATACCTATTGGTAATTAAATTTCACTCATTTATATTTATTTAGGTACAGTACAAAACTTTGGTTTGTGTAATTTAGATGCATATTTGAATTTTGTAAATGTGAGTACGATGCAGTAAGATGCAGACTTATTACGATAGTTTTCTACTGGCACAAATAGACATGGTGGTTAGGAGCATTGTCATGCTCGCTCAAAAAGTCTCGCTGATGGTGGCGAGTGCGTTGGATCATTCGGTTCCCTTCAAAATGGTTGAGCTAAATGGTGCTGATGCCACGCGTCATGCTCGTGAACGGGCGCTGTCAGTTGAGATGGGTCATCTCTTAACTGCCATGACTTTTTACTTTTTATTTTATTTTAATTTTGTATTTGTTTATTATTTTGTTACATACACATTGTTTTCACATGTAGAAGCAACAAAAAGAAAATGTAACCAAGATTTTGTAAAACATGATATTTTTAAAAAAGAGTGTCCGTGGAGTTTCTTGCCTGTTCTTCTCCATAGAGATCTACGTTTTGGAACAGGCAATTAGCGTCACTTTTCTTTTCTGACTAACCGACCGACTCTTTGACAATTCATAAGTACCTGTAAATGGTCTAAGTGAAATAAATGCTTTGAATTTTGAATTTTGAATTTCTTAAACAACCATAAATTCTTGTCAAAACACTTAAAATTAAAGTTGGTGGTACTTTTTTTTTTTTAATCTTTATTTAATTTAAAGGGTTTGATAATACATGATCATGCCACCCTTATAGGCATTACAATATTTAATTAACTAAGTACTATCTACGTTTAGTTGCTAACTTGACTATATTATATAACATTTTAGCCTCTTTTGATTGAGGGTAAGCTAGAATGACATTACAGTTTCCAATTTCACGTAAATCTATATTACACTCGCGCATTAACATCACCCTCTCGACTTCGTTCCGGATACACTCAACTAAAATATGGTAGACATCTTCTACAACGCCACATTCGGTACAGTTTGGTGAATTTAACTTGCCCATCATAAACGCAAAGTTGTTCAGTGGAAAATGCTGGTGGTACTTAAAACCACCTGTTATGAAGTTATTAACACATAAACCAAAACTACTTATAAAATTACCCGACAATGTTAGAAAAAATCAACCTTTTTTTTGTGTTCCCCTAATTCTGCCGGTGAGTGTATTAGTATGGATATTATTGTGAAGTTCCTAGTTTTTACGTGAAAGTCAAACAAACATTCATATTTCCATGCACACTCACAAAATTTCACTTTTATAATACTGGTGGGATTTTAATATTATAAGTAGGATACGAACCTGTGATATATAGCTATACTATGGATGGCGGGCCACTTGGTGCGAACCTCTTCGCATATAGACTTCATAGCTTTCAGGGCCATCGGCTCGTATGCCTCATACTCCAGCCGGACCACCTGCACAAATAGAATAACACGTTAGTAACGATATTGGTGCCGATTCTCTTATTCACAAACTAACGTAATTTTAAGTTAAGTGCATCTTTCTCTTTCCATTTAATTAAGAAAAGGACAGAAGTTAAAATATTAGTTAAGTCCTGTCAAATTGAGACACACCATAGATAATTTAGACGCGATTTAAAAAAAAAAACATGGCGTCAAAATATACGTATATTTTCTACAAGCGCTGTCTAATTTGACAGGATTAAACTAAAATGTATCTTCTGTCCTTTTCTTTAAGAAATTGAAAGAGAAAGGTGCATTTAACTTAAATTTAGTTAAGTTTATGAACAAGAGAATCAGCACCATTATTATTGTCTTTAAATTAAATTCTCGAACACACGTGATTCGAGACAATAGGAAAACAATAGCAGCCCGACAGCCGGCTGTCGCTTGGTCGTTGAAAGGTTAAATAATTGTCATAAACTCTTAATTTGCAATAAGCGATGTGAGATTTGTTTTTTTCTTAAATAGTTTTAAGTTGACTTTTACTACTATAATAATGGATATTGCCAAATCTGAATTAAACTGATTTTATTTTAAAACACGTATTTCGCAGTACTTTCGAAATTGTTAAGTTTTTAAAATTCCAAGTTAACAATGTGTTTTATATTTTATTGTAGACATTTTTAATTTGCTGTTATTTGGATAACAATTAACAGTGGTAGCATCAAGAATTATTTAAATTCTTGATCCCAATTCATGTTAATTTCACTTAATTCCATTTAAAATTTACGCAACTGCAAATCGAATAAAACAACAACAATAAAAACGAAATGGAAGATTCTAGAATTTCACATAGGTAAGAGACCAAAATTAATTAAACATAGCGAAAAACATTTTTGCCAAATTGTTCCAAAACCTGTTTAATTTGGAACAAAATTAACTTACGAAATACGACGTCGTGTTTGTACAGCTGATAAATGATATCAATTGTTCAGTGCCAAATATTTAAACTATGTAAGTACCTATAGATGTTAATTAATAAAATAAGTTTTGCCACTGCAGTGGCTGAATAAAAGTCATAGCTCATTAGAGCCCGGCAGCCACTCCGCACCGACTCGCCTCCTGCGGCTAGTATTCTTTATATGGACTTGTATGGGCATGCGCTCACTATATCAACTCCGTAGCGGGACCGGATCGCCTCGGTTATAAGGCGAGTCGGTGCGGAGTGGCTGCCGGGTGGCTGTAATGAGCTATGACCTTAAGACTTATTATACCTTCGAACACAAGTGATATGAGACAATAGAAAAAGGATAGCAATAGCAGCGCGATAGCCGACTGTCGCTTGGTTGTCGATAGGTTAAAATGTAGCGACAGCGACTAAAAACTAGAATGAATTATTTTTAACTGTAAGTAATTAACAATGACACTCCTTGGGGTCTAATGGAAATAAACAATTTGACTTTGACCAGCCTCAACTTTAATAAATAATAATAAATATCCTTGGACAACTCACACACGGTCATCTGATCCCAAACTAAGCAGAGCAGAAGCTCTGCTTAGTTTAGTACAAACTATGGTAACCAGACAGCTGCTAAACATACATATATAATTTATAAATACATATTATAGATATATTACACCCAAACACAGAACAAACAAGCATGCTCATCACACAAAGTTTTTCCTGGGTGGGAATCGAACCCACGACCTCCGGCTTAGCAGTCAGGGTCACTACTGACCAACAGGCCCGTCTAAACTTTGCACGGGTGTAACAAATATTGGACATTCTCGGCTTTGCTTTACTATAATATGCCTATACTATACTCGTATTATACTCCCAATCCATCCTGTATTGGTGAAAATGTTGTGGAAATCCTTTCAGAAGTTTTTCGGTTCATCACAGACAAACAGACGAAGCGGAAAATTTGTTTTACAACAAGAAAAGGACGTTTCAAGGTTGACAAAAAAGCAATTTATTTATTTTCAAGTCTTTCTTTACTATGGTAGCTTACGCTGTTTATCTCAAATACCCTTTAAACAATACTGAAGCGCTATGTTGTTTAATAAAACTTCCTTCAACTCAACTATCTAAAGGTCGTTCTTAAAATATACTTATTATCAATACGACCGCGCATAGAAATTCTGATAGTCTGTTGTAGACGCTTGCCTGACATATATTACCATATCATATACTAGCTGTGCCCCACGGTTACTTCTGCGTTTTTGGTTACTGCTCCGCTCCTGTAAGTCGTAACGTAATGTAACATGGCCTAAGTATAGCCTTCTTCGATAAATCAAAGTCGCTATCCGCTGTCTGTCCCTATGTATGCTTAGATCTTTAAAACTACGCAACGGATTTTGATGCGGTTTTTTTTTTAATAGATAGAGTGATTCTTAAAGAAAGTTTATATGTATGGTACATGCTTATTATAGTAGAGAAAAGCCGGGATTTTTAAAGATTTGTAACACCCGTGCGAAGCTGGGGCGGGTCGCTAGTGAACTATATAACGTAAAAAGATTTATTGAATCTGGACCAGTAACGACTGAAATTAGCGCATCCAACCAACAAACAAACAAACTTCATCATTTTAATATTTAACATTGGAACACGTAATTCAAGACACAATAAAAAGACAATAACAGCCCGACCGCCACCTATAGATACTTGAAAGCAGTAGTAATCAAAAACCCAATATTACAAAAAATCGCGAGGGACAGCAGTCTAATATTATTTTAGATTGACCCACCCACAAAAACTACTTATAACATAATTATCTATTGTTATCTAAGTGAATGTTACACAATATTATTGTTAGCTAAATTATCCAACAACGTCACATCAGTTGGTAGCCATATTATCGCCGAGTTTGTTATTCGAGTGACTTGCAATTTGCAGTACATTATTATTCTTTTTATATGATTTTAAGTACAGCTGATATTTTTATGATCCCCTTATTGTAATGGTTTGTTGGTCACAGTCAAGGCGAGAGCAATTTAGCTTGACTATTCTACGTCTCTAGCTTTCCATCGTAGTCACAAAACACCGGCTCCACCATAAGAAAATCAAAATATTGACGTATTAAGTGTTATTTTTAACCAATTTACAAAATAAATATCATTTTATCATTTAGTCCGACAGTTCGACTTTGGTGGCTGTAATATTATGGCTTAGCCCAAGTACGTAATAAGCGGTATTTATTTATTCCGACCTAACTGTCTCTTTTGTAGATTTTGTATTATTGCTTCATGCATTGCTAGTGCTACATCCATAATTAGTCATCTCGTGTTCTTGGTTATAAAAACACGTGTATGATCTCCATACTAGAATTTAATAACCGTACAATTGTCATTTAAACTGAAATATTATTTTCAAACTGGACATTGGTAGAAATCACCGAAAATTCGGTGGATTGCCATAATAAATATAAAAGTTGAAGTTGAAGACATATTATACTCAAAAAAGTAATATTATTTATTTTTTAATTAAAGATGAAAACGGACATTTGTTTTGCCGGATATTCGGCGACCGGATATTCAAATTGTTGCGACCAGTTTACCATCACGCAGATATAGCAAATTTAAGAAAATTATAGAAACTGAACTGTTGTTCGTTTGTTTAATTCTTATCAACTTTAAGAATTAATCAATTAAACAAATATAAGGGGGAAAATGCCAAAAAGTTTGACTCTTCAAGACTGTTTGCCACAAATTAATTTCTACAATATAGTTTCATAATAAATAAATAAATAAGTTTCATTGTTAAAAGATAGTTATAATTGTTCACATTAATTGTGACTATGGACAATTTACTTTCAAAATTTTATTAAGTATTTACCTATATTTCTGTAGTTTTCTGCCTAAAAATTGTTTACTATGCATGCAACAGAATAACAAAGTAAGATAGTTAAGATAGAAAAGATTGGATAGATACTGAATTATTATCTCCAATTTCTCGAGTTTTCTCATGAAAGAAAAACAGATAAATTAACAAGCAATAGTTCCACAAACCTTTTTCCCTTCAAAATTGTCTCTAGTGGTGCCGATGAAGATGGAGATAGCTCCACAGCCGTCTTCGGTAACAAGTTCCGTAATCTCGTCCACTGACAGCTTATCCATAGTCAGCTTTAGGTGATCCATTTTAGCTTTGTCTTAATTTTGTAGTTATTACGAAAGAGATTGCTTTTCTATTTTAAATCAGTCTACTAACAGCTTATATTAGTAAAAAATACTATAATTTCGACAGTACAAGGAAATTTTAACCCCCACTGATGGGAGGAATCACAGCAATACTGTCTCGTTCCCTAATTTCTATATCAACATCCTCTTCGCAAACCACTTCGTTTTTAGCTAATAGAATGTTATCCTTTATACTTTGTAAGTTGTAATTTTCACTAATAATGTCAAGGAGTTTTGAGTAGCTGATCTTCGTTGGAAGACGTATTGTGGTTTCTCGTGTCCCCGCTAGCTCCTTGGACCGTGCGAAAAATAATATTTTCACAGTGACGTCATGCCCTATTTCCATATTTTATTCTGAAAGACAAACAAAAATATCTTTTAAACTTTCGAACACACGTGATTTGAGACACAATAGAAAGACGCTTGGTTGTTGAAAGGTTAAACCATCCATAAGTATATAATAATCACTTGCTTTATCATTATTTATTTAAGTTGCAGTTTATTTTTCTTGATAATGAAGAAAACTTTTGATATTTTATTACACTCAGGAAACTTAATTACATAGCCATGAGTTACAAATTAATAAAAAATATTTTGTTGTATTTTTTGATATATTCCAGATTACTGTTACAAAATTCCATAAATTTGAATTATGACACACTTCCTACAATTATTAAAAAAGAATTTATTTATTTTAGCTTACACTGTACATTTTTAATATTCAAAATAATACGACCCACTGGCAATGTCAGCATCAAGGCATTTAATTTAATAAAAGTAGGTAGTGGTAGGTATTTTACAGACAAAAAACTATACCAGAGCACAAGCAAACACTTTCATTACTTTCATTAAGTACCATTTCGAATTTTCGATGACCCATTTCACTAGTGAACCAGTTATTAAAAGTAAGAAAAAAAAACAAACTAAAAAAGAAACATACTCAAATACCTGTTCCCACGCACTAGTCTCCCAACATTTAAATTTAGAACTGGATAGTAAATTAAAAAGTTATGTAGATACTTTTTGCGCCAAGTGTAATGGTGTAATATTTATATGCTCGCTACGTACGTGTGTAGCATGACGCAGTCGCACTTACACTGAAAGGTAATTACAGACGGCACAGCTCTAAACCACAACAGGTTTTTGTAATCTCTTAACCATGCATGACAAATAAAGAAAATGTAGCTGATAAAAAATAACTATTTATTAATCGTCAAATTACATTAAGACGTTAAAAGTTTTACTGATTGACGAGCAAACAGCTTTTAATAATGATGTAATACTACAGTTTCTACAACTTCTACAAGATATTAATTTGATAACATCAAAGAGGTTAGAACTTAACCTTGACATTTTGGTTACAATAAAATTATATTTCAAAAGTGTATACTTACAATAATCATTTTAATTTTATTAGTAGATTATAAACAATTTGAATATATTCTAAATATTATCGAATATATTATCATAAACAAAATATTTATTGTTTTTCTTCTAACACCTGATTAAGCGTAAGTGACAGTAATGGTCTGTTTTTGGAGTTAGTAGCTTTTGCGCACTTATAACTAGTATTCAGTAATCGTCCTAATGAATGTACAACAAACAATGGTAAGCACAATTGTTATTGTTGATAACTATTACGCTAAATTAAACATTGTTATAAAAATCAAGAGTTGCCTCTATTTTGAAAACTAGAAGCTTGCTTCATGAACGAACTGTTCAACAACTGACATTACAAAGTAAAGGTGTTTGCACGCTATTAAAGTATTTTGTGAGTAAGTATAACGTATTATGTAGTATGTAAGGAACTGTTATTTTTAATAGATTACAATGTTTATTTTCCATTGTCTGTCACTAGTGCGCATAAGTACATTTAAGAGGACTGATTCGTATTGTATTAATGTCAGTTCCATATAATTAGACAGGCTTGTTGCCAATATGTGCAACAAAGAATTAATTTTCGATTTAGTCTGGACAGTTTTGCGTTTTTGGCAGAAACCAACAACGCAAAATAACCTCCCAACAAAACCTTTCTATTTAATATTCATAATTTTAAAAGGGACTCCGGTATGTAGTCAATCGTTTATGCCATCACAGATCCGCTATCACAACGGAACTTAGCCATTATAAATAACTCATCTAGTCAACAATAAAATATTTAGTTACATATAGTTAATAGGTATTAAACCATCGAACACGCGTGATTTGAGTTTCGAGACACAATAGAAAGACAATAAAAGCCCGAGAGCCGACTGTCACTTAATGTAATTGATTGTTAACCGACTTCTAAAAAAAGGAGGAGGTTCTCAATTCGAATGTTTGTATGTTTTTTTTTTTTTTATGTTTGTTCGCGCATATCTCCGTCGTTTGCCAACCGATTTGAACAATTCTTTTTTTGTTTGAAAGGGTAGACTTCCCAAATGGTCCCATTGTCATCAGGTTCAGGATCTGATGATGGTATCATGCCAAAATCGAGGGAACTTCTCAATTTATTTATAGAAAAACGTACATTTTTTTTTAAAGTTACTCTAAAACGTAGTTGGGACTCTAACTAAAAAGTAAAAAATGAAAAACTTTTTCCAAAAAAAAGATAACTGACTTCAAAAACGAAAAAGCTCAAAAATAACTATTTCTGAAGTCGGTGGCAAGGCAACACAATTCGACCGCCAGAAGAGAAGCCACCGACTTCCGAAATAGTTATTTTTGAGCTTTTTCGTTTTTGAAGTCGGTTATCTTTTTTTTGGAAAAAGTTTTTTTTGTGTCCCACATCTGAAAAAGTTTATTCACAAATAATAATGTTTCATGAAATTAATCCCGAAAATTAAAATACAGATAAATATAAATTTTGACATAAAATAAATAACACGTTATAATAGGTAGTATTAGCCACAAATAACAGTTCCCGCCAATTTAAAAATAACGGACCGACTCTAGTGTGTACTCACCTTTTTGTAAACTGACATTTTAAATTATAAAAAAGTTACCGGATTTCAAACGGTCTCGGGCGCCCAGTGTATTTGTGTTTGGGTTCAACAGCTCTGCATCGCATTTTGGCAAGATTCCCTCGGGCGCGCGCGTTACATAAAATGAACGTCGCGTGTCGTACCACACAAAAAGGATAAAAATAGATTTTCTGAGTGAGTTGCGTGTTCACATCACCGACATTTTTGTTTTTAAATGACATACATACGCGCGCCTTCGCTTGTACTACGACGTATTAGAAATCTGAGTGAAACTAACTGAAGTCGTTTGACTGTATACATTGGACTGATTTTTTTCTTTGTGTCTCGCTCCAGATTGGCGCTCCGAGGATCGGCTAACGAGTGCAGGTGGCATCTTATTGTGACTGGACGGCGTGTGTTGTGACGAGTGACGGTTCAAGTGTGTGTAGTGAACGTGCGCCATGGCTCACCACGAAGAGCCCATGGACATTGACAGTGATTTTGACAACAAAGAGAACAGTTTACATCATAACAATGTGCTGCCCTTCACAGAGAAGGGGTACGAAGAGCTGGACGTCTCCGAGCTGAACATGAAACTCAGGTATTCCATAACTCCGGCCTCCTCGCCTATGTCTAAGAGCTACACTGCTAATTGTGTTGATAACAGAAGCCATGAGTTAAGCGATGACACCCTAAACGTCACAGTTAACGAGAATAGTAATTTAACACGCTCACTTAATGCTAATATGAGTAAAAATGACGGTGTAGTAAAATCTCTCAAATCTTTACCGCTCCAAACAATCTCCACGGAGCAGTTTGTTGATAGTAATAGGAACACATCAGTACTTAGGCCTCTTGATACCACCGTATCTCAAGACAATGCAAACATAACCGTGACAGTTAGCGGCCCAAGTGACATTGATGAAAACTTATCTCTGTTGAGTTCATCATCATCTGCAGTGCAAACTCCAGAAGCTACAACACCGACAAAGGATAACCAGAAAAATGATGGTGGCAGTTCTCCTATTATGCGAGGAATCAAAACAGTCCTTAACATGTTTAGATCATCACAGAGTCCCATACCACCTGCCGATAGAGAAGATCATGTAAAACCTGATATACTCAGCCCGGTAGAAGGGGCACTATCAGCAGAAGATGCCAAGACGCAGGCAATGTTGGCTTCAACACCTATTTCTGCTCATCGGAAGAAAGAAGCAAGTCCGACTAAAAGAAACAGTCCACATAGAGAATCCATAGTTTTTAATGAGGATTTGGAGAAGGAACTCCAGTGGAAAGATGAAACAACCATTATATTTAGTCAGGAGCGTATTCCAATACACAAGCTATTTTTTCAACAACCTCTACCTGACATTAAAAATACTGAACAGGAAGCAGCTTTGCCTTCACAAGAAATTCAAGAAGACATGAATTCCACAGTGGAATATATGGACATTTCATGCAATGACTCTTTTAAGGACAGGACAATGACAGACAAACAAATTATTGGTAATAAGAGTGACTGCACATTTACTGGTGAATCAGATGGAGAGTTTGTTGATTGTGAAACAACATTTACTCAACATGATTCTATTCTAGATGATAAAAATAAGACTCCAGTCAATACTTCAGCACATAACTTAGATTTGACAAAAGATATGGAAATTAGAAACGAAAACACAAGTGCTTGCAGGCTCAAACAAATAATATTGAATACTACTCAAGATATTTTAGATGCAACCCTTTCGATAACACCTGAGGATTTGATTACTGAAGAATTTAATAAAACTCAAGAGAAACCAGCACAAGATATATTGGAACAAATATCCCAGTCTGTAAATACAGAAGTAATTAACAATGTTACTCTTGAAATAGGTAAAGAAACAGTTGGAAGCAAAGTATTAACAGAGACCCAGGAAAATACACTTACTACAAATACTACAACTTTACAAGAAAATTCACTTGTATTAAATCAAACAGTTGATGTAGAAGTAACAAAAACAGATTTTGATGAGGAACCCATTGCTAACAAAACAATAGAAACACATTTATCTGAAACTATTACTATTGACAATCAACACATTTTACAAGATCCTGATTTAACATCAAGTAAAATAGTTGAATCTAATGAAGAGCATACTGGAGATATAAGAAGTCTGTTCACAGATAATAGCAATCATAATTTAAGTCACGAAATTACCCAAAATATTGAAACAAATAATATTGGCCTTGATGCTAGTGTCCATGCCAATAATTCTACAAACTTAGTTGAAACTGCAACTGAAACAACTTATAATCCTGAAAGACTTGAAGAAATTGTGAACAAGTCATTACTTAATCCTGATGATGAAGTGAATCCTAGTCCTATTAAAGAAGCATCAATGACTGAATTGGCTGCTGAAGTTCCTTTACCAGATGAAGATGACCTTGAGAAAGAATTAAATGTGCCTGATGATGTAATAGAAGCTTCTTCCCAGCCAAATAGCTTGCCCCTTGATTTAGTAGATGACATCAAAGTTCAAACTGAAATCCCTGAGTTAATTCATAATGTGCCACTTGAAGCTGTGCAACTAAACTTAGAAATGAAAGACAACACTGATAATGAAATTATTTTGCCTCAACCCATGCCCTTGGACATTTCAAATTTAGAAGCCGGCAATAACATACTGGCTAAAACAGTGACAGTAGATCAAGAACCACTGAAAGTGTTACCGGAAGTTAACAAAGATAAAGATATGAAGAACGAAGATATGCTTTTAACTGAAGAATCACAAGTTGCTATCGTCGATATTGCATTGCCATTGAATATTGATACTCAAACTGAAAATAGCGACGTTGAAGTTATGAACAAGGCTGAAACTGTAACTGACTGCTTGAATGCAACTGAAACATTGAATACTGAAGAAAATGTAAGACTGGGTCAACCAATGGATATTAATGAAAGTGTAATAATTGGACCTTTGCCTGATATTGTAAACCAGGCAAATATCGCGCCTATCGTCGAAAATGTAGAATTACCCCAAAACATTCCTAAATCAGTATCGCTAGAAGAACCAACAACTTTGCCCGAAAATCTCGAAAATATGGAAAATGACGTTATTAAACCAGGATCTATGCCAGAAGCAGCTGTTGTGCCAGAACTTTTATCAAATGTTGCTGAAATAGTTTTACCTCCAAATGAATTGACAAATGTTGAAGGAAAAGAATTACCTATTAATTCACCCAGTAAAGAATTGGTTGAAAAGAACCCCGTTATGGATGCCACCAGTTTTGTCACTAATGATAAATCTGCTCCTACAGACAACATTACAGATGCACCACTGAACAACGTGGATCTAATACCTGCTAAGCCAATGCCAGACACTGATAAGGAACCTGATAATACAATTGTCAGTGAATTTGCTGCCATCAAAACTGAGGATGACGAAATTGTACTTTCTGAGAACAACAGTCCCTTTGTATCAGTTGTTGCTGGAGATATTCCGGGAATGGAACCCGAAGAAAATATCGATGTTCTAAATATTGACCGTCGATTAGCAACACCCGGTAAAGTCGTATTTACTCCACCGGCTTCTCCTCCAATTGCTTCTAAAGGATACAACTTCAACTTTGATGAAATTGATGATCCATTCGCTACAAAAACTAAAATAAGGGTATCACCTCCATTGGATACTCCAACTAAATCTTTTGAACCAAAAGCGAGTTTTAAAAGTGTGGAGAAACCTTTGCCGAAAAAGGAAATAATGAATAGGCGAAAATCACAACCCGAAAGAAAAAAGCCGCTAGCTTCGAAAAGAAAATTCAATTCGACTTACAGCGACACAGTCAGCGACAAAGCAACAGAGAGCCTTGCCCAACCATTTGCTGTCAGTGATAAAATGTTGGAATCACAAGCTAATGAAGATTTGAAAACTAATATTACTCTTGAAGATAAATTGATTGAAGAGGCCAAAATTGTTCACGAAGCAACACTTAATGTAGCGAAAGAAGTAGAAGATTTAAAGCAAGAAATTAAACCTAAAGATGAAATTGACCAAACTGTCATAATTTCCTCCACGGAGGTTATCGAAAGTAAGGAATCTGCTAGTATTTCCCCCAAAGATTCAAAAAGCACTTCGTCATCGGAAAAGTCTGCATACTTTTCTATAGGCACATCGCCAAGTGAAAGCCTGTCTTCAAGAAATGTTTTTAACATACCAGAGATCGATGATAAGAACTTCAACCCATTTGCAACTAAATCCAAAATGCGTCAGTCTCCACCTCCAGACCGCGTGGAAAATCCGTTCGCAACCAATACCAAAATCATAAACTCACCTGATTCGTCTATGATTATACCTGAAAATGATGAAATAGTTAAAGCACAGGATACCACAAAAACTGCTCCTAGCGACAAAATAGAAACTGAATTAATGGAAAAAGATAGTTCAGGAAACTTAAGTAACACGACTACTTCATCGAAAGCTACTGATGACAAAAACTCAACAATAAAAGAAGTAAATACTGAAGACGAAGACACAATAGAGGGACCATTTTTGGAAGTTGAAGATTTGAATACCGACGACAAAATGCCAGATTTTGATAGTGAAAATATCGACATGATGCAATTCCAAGATTTACCAACCCGAGGAAACGATGAAAATCTGGATAATGGCGAACTGTTTATAGATGCGGAAGCATTTGAGTTCCTTCTGAATCAGAATAAGAACACTGTTGTTGATAGCGGTAAAGAGAGTTTGTTTTTGAAATTTGATCCTCTATTTGCAAAAAGGATGTCATCAATTACGTCTGAAAGTTTGGTCGCTTCTTTAAATAAGATTCAGAAAAGACAAAGTACTCCTACGAAGGTTGCGATGCCAGAAAAAGAGGCCAAATCGCCTATAGCTGGTCCTTCTAATTTAAACACAACTCAAGACATGGACATAACACACAACTCGAGTGAAGAATTCAATGAAGACCTTAATGTCACCGTATCCAAGCCGATGATGGTTGTGCCTCCAGCTGTCAACCCAGTAACACCCAGAAACAAGTCATTAACCCCAAACAGATCAGATAGGCGTTCTATCACGTTCACGTCTCCTGCCATGGCCGTTATTGACAGACTTCTGTCTTTAAGCGGCAACAGTTCTCTTTTGCATGACACTTCTGCGTCCCATGCCACAAGAGAGCAGAATGAAGCTGACTTAGTAACTCTTACACAGCTACGAGAGTTATTAGCCGAAAAAGAAATAAACGTTTACAGTTTAAGATCAGAAAGTAAAGAACTAAAGGACAGATTAACTTCCTTAGAATCTCATTTAAAAAGTTTAGAAACAGAAAGTCAGGAAAGATTAAAAAAGATCAACGATTTAAACGATCGGCTTGCTGAGAAGACTAGGATCAATAAGAGCATGGCGGCAGTTGTCGAGGAATATGAGAGGACGATAGCTAGTTTGATCTCGGAAACGGCACAGGACAAAAAGAGGCACGCGGAGGAGAGAATAAAGTTAATCAATGAAAGAGATGAACAAACTGCGCACTTAGCCAGCATGGAGGTGTCCTTCAGCGACCTCCATAGCAAATACGAGAAGAGCAAGCAGGTTATACTCAACTGTAAGGCTAACGAAGACTCCTATAAGAAATCTCTTAAAGAATTTGAAGAGAATCTCGCTAAAATGCAAAACAATTACGAGCTCTTAAAGCAGCATGCGACGTCCAAGCTCAACCATGCCAATCAAGAGTTGGAGAAGCTGAACAGGACACACGAAGCAGAAGTTTTGAAGCTCAATATGGCGATAAAAAGAAAAGATCTCCACATCACATCACTCGAAGAGTCTCTCGCGCAGAAGACGAAAGCAAACGAGGAGCTTACAGCCATATGCGATGAACTCATCAATAAGGTTGGATGAACTAATTTTAGGCTTTTCTACATTTGTTGTGTCTGTGATCTAGGCGGATACTCCGAGACTTGCTTTTGTGCTTATCTTAAGATAAGTAGCATTAAGTTATAACTAGTCTCTACGATATTGTGCCAAATCATTTTAGTGTAACATTTTATTCCTGTTTTTTATTGTACTCAAAGACTGCAAAATGTGATACAATTCGAGTTCTAAAATCATGTTACAGTGTAAACTTATGTGTATGTAATGAGATCACGGAATATTTCAATCAGTACCATCATACCACTGCACTATTATATTATGCCGGCCATAATTTAAAGTGTGCGCGAAGTCTACATCAGACACAGATTTTGAAATAATTCATAGAAATATATATTTTTCGCATGTAATAAGCTGTTGTATTTAAAATAACCAGATATTTATTTTGTATGTTAAAATTTTGGACAATATTTTTGGGAAAATATAAAAGTTCACCTAAAGATATTTTTGTAGATATATATTCTTGGAAAACTAGATTTTTAGACGTAAAATTATAATGACTATCCTGTGTTTATGAAGCCAATTGACTGTTTTGGTCTAACATTGTAAAAAATGCGTTGCATGTCCCTATTATATGCCTCATCGCGTCAGCTGGCATGCGTTGATCTTGCAGTCTAATAACTGACTAGCCTATATTCCTTAATTAATTTTAATGTTGCATCTCATTTTTATTCCGTAAATTAATCGATCTCTGACATTCTCCCATTATGTTATATTTTAGTTTCGATCGTGTAAAAATTAATTTTGTTCAAGTAAACATTATTATAGATCGAGTTTGCAGTAACGGGTTGTTTTGTCAGTTATTTTTGTATGATATAGAAATTAGTAATTATTTTAGTTAATAAAGTTGACATTTTTATAAACACGTCTTTTTTTTTAAATTAACTATGCCCTCGGTTGCAGTTACAAAAATGATGTCCATGAACGTTATAGATAAAGTAGGATAACTTAGCAAAACAGTCAAGTCGCTCTCAGGCACAACATATCAAGCAGGACAATTTTTAACTACCTAAACTTCCTGTTATTGGCGATCTAAATTGTTTAGGCTAGAAGTACCTTATTTAAAAGGAAGTCCTATCAGTTATTATTTTCTAGAATCTGGATACATATTTTACGATTAGCCGATTCGTTGAAATCGAATGCGAATTTCAGCGAATCGGTTTCTCGTAAAATACGTCTAATTTTCTCTTGACATTTCAATGAACTTTTAGAACGTTAACCTTCTGTAAACAACTGCAGTATTTTTCGTCTACGGCGTGGCCCGAGCACATCTATTTTAAACAAACGAACTTTATGGGCTTTTTTGTAGACAGCGCATTTTATATTCCAATACTTAGTTTATTTATGAACGGTAACAGTGGAATTCTAATGAAAGTTCTTATAACCGTTTTTACATCCAATGTTGAACCCCAATATTGGGGTAACTCCAATATTGGCTGCAGTGTGTCCTTTTACTGTTTGATAACAGCAGGTAAAGGAAAGTCAAAATTACTTTATACATCCGAACTAATATTATACTAGATGAAAACCCGGCTTCGCTCGGGTGAAATGTGACTCATAATACTACACCTCTAGATACAAAATGTAGGGAGATATTTCTGTAGTTATTAGTTCTTAAGGAATATTAAAGGCAAGCAAGGCATAGATTCGTATAGCTTTGGTCATTGTGTTTAATAAATATAGTAAATAAAAACTGCAATAGTTTTACATAAATAATTTTTATTTTAAATCAACATAAAATCGTAATGTTTATGTTAATAAACATTATGATTTTATGTTAAGGGAAACACCAAAAATATGGTCTTCAATTGATTTATCTACAATGCATCGCAGAGGCAGTTCAATATGGTCGTCACCATCTTCATTAGCTGATCCATCGCCTACCGTTAATACCCATTTAGCAAACTCTAAATCATCGTGAGTTCTCATCTCTCATCTCAGTTGAGTAAAGTTTGGCCACATTGAAAAGTGCTTAATTGAAGCATTTATAATATCATTTCGTGACCCATTACTACAACTGGTAAAATCTGACGAAAATCTCCTGCGAATAATAAAGTTTTGCCTCCAAAAGGTAATTTATTTTTCATTATATCTTGAAGGAGTCGATCAACTACAACAATATCATGACCTTTAGTCATGGGTGCTTCATCCCAAATGATTAAATGAGTTTCCTTCAATAACTTAGCGGCTGGTGAGCCTAACGACATATGAGACGTAGAATCTACATCTGAATTAATTGGAATTTTAAATCGCGAGTGTGCTGTTGTACCACCATCTACAGAGTTGCTGCAATACCAGAAAACGCTATGGGCAGGCATATTTTGTTTTCAGATCTTAAAATATGTAAAATAGTGGTAAATATAAAAGTTTTTCCAGTTCCTCCTGGGCCGTCAAGGTAAAACAGCTTTTTCTCTGTGGGATTATTCACAGCGTTTAGTATTGTATCGACCACATATTTTTGTTCGGAGTTCAATTTGTGGTATTTTTCATAGCCATTTGCTTTTTCATGTTCACAGTCATAAACGGAATCAGATAAGAAAGCATCATTTTCACTAATATCGGGCTCTGGAAGACCGAAATCTGTCAGACTCTTTCCGTGGAGTTTTAATGCTTCATCAATTTCTTGTAAAGCCAGCTGTTTGGATAATATTTCAGGGCGTGATCTTGTAAAGTCTTCGATAAAATGTGATGCAAACTTTTCCCAAAGAGCGTTAGGATCAGTTACTTCACAAAATACGCAAATTAACGCAAACAGCTGTCGTAATTGCCGAGGAAGTTTAAAACCGATTGCTTCATCCAAACATCTTTCCCATTCTTGATCGTCAAAAAGGAGCCCCCTTGCTTGAGCAGCTTCTCGAAATGGGTTGTAAATAATATTTTCATAAGTTCTAACATCTCTGAAGCAAGTCGGCCCTTTGACGTGAAAAAGTGATAGTCGGAGATAATATCGTTCCCGGTCAGAAAAGGAATAATTATACATTCTTGCAATTACTTTATCTGCCACTGACTGAGATATTCGTGGTTGCCATGTCCATGGATAAATCTGAAATGTGTCGGAATTTCAGTGTAAAGATATTGTCGAGCACTTTCTTTGGTTCTGTTTAGTTCAAAAAATGCTAATAATATTGATTTTTCTGCTGATCTAGCTGCTGCTTCATGAACATTCAGATCTGTAAATACGACAGTTTGTTGGTATTCCAAATGAACACCTAACTGTATAATTGTGAAAATTCAAATATTCGCCAAACTGCTTCAGGAACGAAACATACCTGGTATCAATATAAGTCTTAATTTCATCATGGTGTTTCATTTCATTGCTTGATTTCGATTGATCACTGGACTCCTGTGGCGCTACTGTGATTTGTATCTTTGCTCGGTCATGACCTTTATAAATAATATTTATTTATATATTTCACACTTTTGACACTTGAACAAATTTCCACATTTATGTGAGCATCAAATTTTTTACATAGATATGGATTGTAAGGCACCACCCATCTGTTATCACACTCGAAATCCTTCTTTTTTATTGTTCTTCCGTCGTCTCTTCTTCTTATTATAGCATAACCTCCATTTTGGGTACCATCTCTAGTTTCTCCGCAAAATGTCTTTGGATAGTTTTTAGAACATTTAGAGGCAGTTCCATCATTTTTTATGCAGGGCGAATTCATATATCCACATAGCCCATGGATCATATTTTTGACACAGTCTGGAATAATTCCTGGTCTTTATCTGGATCAGGTATTTCTGCACACACAAATTTATCATAATCTTCTGATGACCTTGGTTTATCTTCATTTCTTAGAATAATAAGCATATGAGCATGTGGAAGCCCACGTTTCTGAAATTCAATGGTGTAAAACCACGCACTTGGTATTCCAAAAATATGTTATAGTTTAAAAATTCTGGCAATTAAATCGGGCCTATGTTCTTTTAATCTATATTAATAATTTCGTCAAGGGGTACGGTAGACTCGATTGAAACATTACCTGAATAACAAAACATAAAAAAATATCGATTTCGAGTCGACAACATATATCCGCAAAATTCGGATTACGGAGATTATTTCGTTTTATTAATTCATTAAATTTTGAGTAATGACACTGACGGACAAACCGCAGTCGACATTTTGAGTAGACAATATATTATCTCTCAAATACGTCTCACCAATCAACACGTTGTCGCGTCAAAAAAGTACATTATTCCGACCATACCTATATGTGTACCAGTAACTCATGACAAAAAAAAAAGTAAAACAAATAATGATTTTTGGTATTGTTGTCATGTCATCTGTCAAGTGACATTACGTTTGTTTGTTTACATTTGTTATTTTCATGAAATCTTTAGTAAAAAGTGAAAGAATGACTAAGAAACCACCGCGGTTACAATCCAGAAGCACTGTTTATAATGTGTACTGATAAATCTGTAAAGAAGAAGGTGTAGCTTACATGCAATTTTCGATTTTAGACCGCGTGCTTAGCTTGCGTTGACTGGTTAGTATGAGTCGCTAAAGTTGATACTTTGTTTCATAATATCCATTTATATGAGTTTATCATATGTATATATATATTGCGTAACATATAACTTTGGCTTATTACAGGGGCGTGTACTAATACTATGCGACGAATTATTGCAGAAGGCCGATGAAGAAGGCAGTAGCCTTGGTGTCAGATTCACATGAGCCGCCTAAAGACGTTTGACTTGCCTTATGTGACGATCACTACCATAGTCAATGCGCTAAACGAACTGGGATACCAATCACAAAGCGAATAACCATTTCTTTCATTTTTGTTGTGTAAATAGAATAAAATCTTATTCAATCGTCTCATCGGCTCACAGAAAAATACAACTAATCAAACATCACTGTTGAATAAACTGCACAAATTATCACCTATGTCTTATTCTGATTAATAATAACTAATAAGACATAGGCGATAATTCTGTAATATTCTGTAAAGTTTGATCAAAATCCGTTCAGTAGTTAATGCGCGAAAGACTAACAAACAAAAATACATACAAATATTTCCTCTTTATAATAAAAACATCTACATAAATTTTAATAATCTAGATGAAAACCCGGCTTCGCTCGGGTGAAATGTGACTCATAATACACCTCTAGATATAAAATGTAGGTAGATATTTCTGTAGTTATTAGTTCTCAAGGAATATTATAGGCAAGCAAGGCATAGATTCGTATAGCTTCGGTCATTGTGTTTAATAAATAAAGTAAATAAAAACTGCAATAGTTTTTACATAAATAATTTTTATTTTAAATCAACTAACATAAACATAACATAAATTAACATAACAAATAACTTTTAAGGTTTATTCTCTGTAGTCCTTTCTTTACTTTGGCAGGTAGATAAGTTACTACTTACTAATAATATTAAGAAAAAAAAAAGTAAAATGTTCTTTATTCAACTCAGCTAAATCAAAAATAATATTGTGAAACCAATTGTGTAAATTGTAATTATACAATTAGTATTCACCCGAGAATTTGGCAAAGGTACTTATTAAGAAATATCAATTAAACATCACAGATTGATTATCATAAAATTTCTCTATATATAACATTTTTCGTTAAATATTTTTCACCTTTCAGGCCTTGTTCAGTGGTATTAATAATTAGAATATTTATATCATCAAATTTTTTTTCGCCTTAAAATGATTAGCATCAGATGTATTGCCTTTGTATAAATCTAATAATATATCTGGAATTGGCTTTAACGTTCTATCTGCGTCTATGTATACCTTCCCATTATGACAACAGTTTTTAAAATGATTTTTAATTTTTTCACCTAAAAAATGAAGTGCTTGACATTAAACACATTCATAAATCATAGAACCAACTACAGATACTTGAATGGTGTTATTTGAAAGTGCTAAATATACATAGTTAGTCCGGGGCTGATGTTCTGTAGTCAATATGCTTGAATATTTACGTTTCTTCGGGGGTCTACCTGCCATTTGAAATGTTTTCTTTTTAATCTTCTTTTAAAGAAACAGAATCACTGCTGACTGACAGCATTGATTCTTGGAGCTACATCGTTTTTTTCTCTTGGTACGAAGAAACATCATCTCTTCTGTTAGCGTCAACTCTTCATTATCCACCTTAAAGGATAAAATATACAAATATTCAAATAATAATAAATAATTATTATTTTGTATGTATGTAGGTATATCCTCACACCTCTATCTGGTAATAAGTGTTATTTTTCATTTTACTGTACTTGGTGAACTGCACCATTAACTTACCAGAAAGGTATCATTGATTGGTCAGATGCATCAGGAGCAGTTTGATTTTTTGGAAAAAGTTTTGAAAGTGCCCGAGCCTTTGTTATTCTTAACAGCCTAATTGTTTCCAGGCCACAGCACTTGCAATAATTGAAATTATCTGTTAGAATAGATGGACTGATTCAAATACACAGTGTAATGTCTAATTGTATAATAAGAACCAGCCAAGTCCAAGTTGTACTTGTGTATGGAGGGTTCCATTTCATTATAAAGAAGAACGGCTAAAATCGTGTCTGTTTTTTTTATGTGTTCATGACACCTCAACACAGGCTATGCATGTAGTCACTTATTATTTGTCGGGTTATAGAGAAAAAATATTGAGCCGCTTACCGAGTATAATGTTGTCGCATTCTACACATCGGCTGCAAATTTGCATTTCCTTCCAGTTTCTTGCAAATATTTTGGCATTACAAAAATTGCATGCCACTGGAAGTAAATAAGTACTTGTTATTTGAATGCAGAAATTCTTACAATTCACTTTATAAGCATAAAACAGAACAATATTCACTTAAAAGCACAACCTGCCTACATACCTACTAAAATACTACCCACCATCTTTACGAAGAGCCCTTCGCTGCATCCATTTTCCACAATTGTGACAATGTTTACCAAATGCAAGAAGATTCGGCTGTTAACAAAATTATATATAGGTATCAATCATAATGTATGTAGGTAATCTAAAATTCTAAAATAAATAAATGAATGATATTGTAAATCACTATGCAAAACTAAATGACATTTGAACTGAAATCGAATAAAAATATTTATAAATGACTCACTCAATGTTTCCGTCAACACTAAAAAAAAACTAAAAAAAAATTTTTCGGGCGCAACATCAAGACCCTTTATTCATATTCTTAACACTCAGACAAACATCCTAGCTATTTGTCCCTAGGTGTACCAGTAACTGATGACAAAAATGGTAAATAAAATATGATGAGAGCAACACTGGGGAAAAAGGATTAAAATATTTTGATACTTACACTAATTGTTTATTAACAATACTAATATTATAAAGAGGAAATATGTGTATGTATTTTTGTTTGTTAGTCTTTCACGCATTAACTACTGAACGGATTTTGATGAAACTTTACAGAATATTACAGAATTATCGCCTATGTCTTATTAGTTATTATTAATCAGAATAAGACATAGGTGATAATTTGTGCAGTTTATTCAACAGTGATGTTTGATTAGTTGTATTTTTCTATGAGCCGATGAGACGATTGAATAAGATTCGGTACATCATATAGTCTGGGACCCAAGAAAGGACATAGGGTAGTTTTCGTCCCGGAAATCCCCCGGGAACGGAAATGAAGTCGCGGGCAAAAGCTAGTATAAAATAAATTAAGATAAACCCAATCTATAATATAAGTACTTTATTTACACAACAAAAATGAAAGAAATGGTTATTCGCTTTGTGATTGGTATCCCAGTTCGTTTAGCGCATTGACTATGGTAGTGATCGTCACATAAGGCAAGTCAAACGTCTTTAGGCGGCTCATGTGAATCTGACACCAAGGCTACTGCCTTCTTCATAGGCCTTCTGCAATAATTCGTCGCATAGTATTAGTACACGCCCCTGTAATAAGCCAAAGTTATATGTTACGCAATATATATATATATACATACTAGCTGACCCGACAGACGTTGTCCTGTCAACTATGAATATTGAATTCGAATTGACATACTACCTACCTACTACCTACCTACCTACTACCTACCTACCTACCTACTACCTACCTACCTACCCACTACCTACCTACCCACTACCTACCCACTACCTACCCACTACCTACCCACTACCTACCCACTACCTACCCACTACCTACCCACTACCTACCCACTACCTACCCACTACCTACCCACTACCTACCCACTACCTACCCACTACCTACCCACTACCTACCCACTACCTACCCACTACCTACCCACTACCTACCCACTACCTACCCACTACCTACCCACTACCTACCCACTACCTACCCACTACCTACCCACTACCTACCTACTACCACATCAAAGGGACGTTCCTTTACATTTCAAGTGACATTTTACGTCAGATAATTCGTGTTTGACGACGATACGATACTAACGTCACTCAATTGTTTTGGCTTCCCGAAACCTCTCGACTAACACTTGAACTTTATAGTATGGTGTTAAAGCTCAAATTGACTCTACGTTTTAGTTAGAAAACGTTTGTATGGGAAAAAGAAAAGGGCTGTTTTTAGGGCTTTCCCGACAATTATTCGTTTTTTTTTCGCCGTATAAACCATCCTTGAACTACAACAAACATTTAAAAAAAAAAGCAGCCAAATCGGTCAAGACGTTTTCATGCCAAGTCGTGACAACGGAAAACGGGTTTCATTTTTATATATATAGATGATAAACTCATATAAATGGATATTATGAAACAAAGTATCAACTTTAGCGACTCATACTAACCAGTCAACGCAAGCTAAGCACGCGGTCTAAAATCGAAAATTGCGTGTAAGCTACACCTTCTTCTTTACAGATTTATCAGTACACATTATAAACAGTGCTTCTGGGTTGTAACCGCGGTGGTTTCTTAGTCATTCTTTCACTTTTTACTAAAGATTTCAACTTCAACTTCAACTCTTTATTATTGGCATTTGCGGAAAACACACCACAATTCTGCCACGACCATGTTTATTTTACAATCACAAACGTAGAAAGATTTATTTCAAAAATATATGCAATATGACTGCGATGGTCTCCTCCTTGTGAAGAGACCTGGTCCGTCAGCGCCTCGTCAGTGAATCAGCAGGGTGTACCACGTGCAGGTGAGGTTGGCTTTGACCCTGGAGGTGATGGTAGGGCCACTTACACCCCTACTAAAGATTTCATGAAAATAACAAATGTAAACAAACAAACGTAATGTCACTTGACAGAATGACATGACAACAATACCTTATTAAAATCATTATTTGTTTTACTTTTTTTTTGTCATGAGTTACTGGTACACCTATAGGTATGGTCGGAATAATGTACTTTTTTGACGCGACAACGTGTTGATTGGCGAGACGTATTTGAGAGATAATATATTGTCTACTCAAAATGGCGACTGCGGTTTGTCCGTCAGTGTCATTACTCAAAATTTAATGAATTAATAAAACGAAATAATCTCCGTAATCCGAATTTTGCGGATATATGTTGTCGACTCGAAATCGATATTTTTTTATGTTTCTATATTAATAATTTCGTCAAGGGGTACGGTAGACTCGATTGAAACATTACCTGAATAACAAAACGTAAAAAAATATCGATTTCGAGTCGACAACATATATCCGCAAAATTCGGATTACGGAGATTATTTCGTTTTATTAATTCATTAAATTTTGAGTAATGACACTGACGGACAAACCGCAGTCGACATTTTGAGTAGACAATATATTATCTCTGAAATACGTCTCGCCAATCAACACGTTGTCGCGTCAAAAAAGTACATTATTCCGACCATACCTATACGTGTACCAGTAACTCATGACAAAAAATTTTTCAAAAAAAGTTGTCATGTCATCTGTCAAGTGACATTACGTTTGTTGGTTTACATTTGTTATTTTCATGAAATCTTTAGTAAAAAGTGAAAGAATTACTAAGAAACCACCGCGGTTACAATCCAGAAGCACTGTTTATAATGTGTACTGATAAATCTGTAAAGAAGAAGGTGTAGCTTACATGCAATTTTCGACTTTAGACCGCGTGCTTAGCTTGCGTTGACTAATTAGTATGAGTCGCTAAAGTTGATACTTTGTTTCATAATATCCATTTATATGAGTTTATCATATGTATATATATATTGCGTAACATATAACTTTGGCTTATTACAGGGGCGTGTACTAATAACTATGCGACGAATTATTGCAGAAGGCTGATGAAGAAGGCAGTAGCCTTGGTGTCAGATTCACATGAGCCGCCTAAAGACGTTTGACTTGCCTTATGTGACGATCACTACCATAGTCAATGCGCTTAACGAACTGGGATACCAATCACAAAGCGAATAACCATTTCTTTCATTTTTGTTATGTAAATAAAGTACTTATATTATAGATTGGGTTTATTTTAATTTATTTTATACTAGCTTTTGCCCGCGACTTCATTTCCGTTCCCGGGGGATTTCCGGGACAAAAACTACCCTATGTCCTTTCTTGGGTCCCAGACTATATGATGTACCGAATCTTATTCAATCGTCTCATCGGCTCATAGAAAAATACAAGTAATCAAACATCACTGTTGAATAAACTGCACAAATTATCACCTATGTCTTATTCTGATTAATAATAACTAATAAGACATAGGCGATAATTCTGTAATATTCTGTAAAGTTTCATCAAATTTGTTCAGTAGTTAATGCGTGAAAGACTAACAAACAAAAATACATACAAATATTTCCTCTTTATAATATTATTAAAAGAACATAGGCCCGATTTAATTGCCAGAATTTTTAAACTTAAATTGGAGAAACTTTTAGATGACATTACAAGGAAACATATTTTTGGAATACCGAGTGCGTGGTTTTACACCATTGAATTTCAGAAACGTGGGCTTCCATATGCTTATTATTCTAAGAAATGAAGATAAACCAAGGTCATCAGAAGATTATGATAAATTTGTGTGTGCAGAAATACCTGATCCAGATAAAGACCAGGAATTATTCCAGACTGCCTCTAAATGTTCTAAAAACTATCCAAAGACATTTTGCGGAGAAACTAGAGATGGTACCCAAAATGGAGGTTATGCTATAATAAAAAGAAGAGACGACGAAAGAACAATAAAAAAGAAGTATTTCGAGTGTGATATCAGATGGGTGGTGCCTTACAATCCCTAAACATAAATGTGGAAATTTGTTCAAGTGTCAAAAGTGTGAAAATATATAAATAAATATATTTATAAAGGTCATGACCGAGCAAAGATACAAATCACAGTAGCGCCACAGGAGTCCAGTGATCAATCGACATCAAGCAATGAAATGAAACACCATGATGAAATTAAGACTTATATTGATACCAGGTATGTTTCGGCTCCTGAAGCAGTTTGGCGAATATTTGAATTTTCAATGCACAAAATGAGTCACACAATTATACAGTTAGGTGTTCATTTGGAAAACCAACAAACTGTCGTATTTACAGATCTGAATGTTCATGAAGCAGCAGCTAGATCAGCAGAAAGCATTTTTTGAACTAAACAGAACCCAAGAAAGTGCTCGACAATATCTTTACACTGAAATTCCGACACATTTCAGATTTATCCATGGACAGTGGCAACCACGAATATCTCAGTCAGCGGCAGATAAAGTAATTGCAAGAATGTATAATTATTCCTTTTCTGACCGGGAACGATATTATCTCCGGCTATTACTTCTTCGCGTCAAAGGGCCGACTTGCTTCAGAGATGTTAGAACTTATGAAAATATTATTTACAACTCATTTCGAGAAGCTGCTCAAGCAAGGGGGCTCCTTTTTGACGATCAAGAATGGGAAAGATGTTTGGATGAAGCAATCGGTTTTAAACTTCCTCGGCAATTACGACAGCTGTTTGCGTTAATTTGCGTATTTTGTAAAGTTACTGATCCTAACGCTCTTTGGGAAAAGTTTGCATCACATTTTATCGAAGACTTTACAAGATCACGCCCTGAAATATTATCCAAACAGCTGGCTTTACAAGAAATTGATGAAGCATTAAAACTCCACGGAAAGAGTCTGACAGATTTCGGACTTCCAGAGCCCGATATTAGTGAAAATGATGCTTTTTTATCTGATTCCGTTTATGACTGTGAACATGAAAAAGCAAATGGCTATGAAAAATACCACAAATTGAACTCCGAACAAAAATATGTGGTCGATACAATACTAAACGCTGTGAATAGTCCCACAGAGAAAAAGCTGTTTTACCTTGACGGCCCAGGAGGAACTGGAAAAACTTTTATATTTACAACTATTTTACATATTTTAAGCGCGTAGCGTTTTCATAGCGTTTTCTGGTATTGCAGCAACTCTGTTAAATGGTGGTACAACAGCTCACTCGCGATTTAAAACTCCAATTAATTCAGATGTAGATTCTACGTCTCATTTATGTCGTTAGGCTCACCAGCCGCTAAGTTATTGAAGGAAACTCATTTAATCATAAATTTGTTGTATCGATTTAGAGTTTGCTAAATGGGTATTAACGGTAGGCGATGGATCAGATAATGAAGATGACCCGAGCGAAGCCGGGTTTTCTTTTTTTTTTTTTTTTTTTTTTTTTTTTTTTTTTTTTTTTTTTTTTAAGTAAATAATAATAATACTTAGCTTCTTTACTTCAATCTTCTTTGGCGTCTTCTTTTCGCCTGTTTCTTCTTATACTCACTTTTACGTTCGTAACATATAATTATAATTAATATTTCTTGCGTACAATTCACTATGTGCGCTTTATATGCGCAATAATTGGGGACTTCGCTATACATACATTATCTCCACCTGAAAAAAAAATGTGGAGACGGCGGCGCCTCCACCACTTGATGAAAAAATTACATCCAAAGGCAAGTCAAACGTCTTTAGGCGGCTCATGTGAATCTGACACCAAGGCTACTGCCTTCTTCATCGGCCTTCTGCAATAATTCGTCGCATAGTATTAGTACACGCCCCTGTAATAAGCCAAAGTTATATGTTACGCAATATATATATACATATGATAAACTCATATAAATGGATATTATGAAGCAAAGTATCAACTTTAGCGACTCATACTAACCAGTCAACGCAAGCTAAGCACGCGGTCTAAAATCGAAAATTGCGTGTAAGCTACACCTTCTTCTTTACAGATTTATCAGTACAAATTATAAACAGTGCTTCTGGATTGTAACCGCGGTGGTTTCTTAGTCATTCTTTCACTTTTTACTAAAGATTTCATGAAAATAACAAATGTAAACAAACAAACGTAATGTCACTTGACAGATGACATGACAACAATACCATATAAAAATCATTATTTGTTTTACTTTTTTTTCGTCATGAGTTACTGGTACACATATAGGTATGGTCGGAATAATGTACTTTTTTGACGTGACAACGTGTTGATTGGGGAGACGTATTTGAAAGATCATGTATTGTCTACTCAAAATGGCGACTGCGGTTTGTCCGTCAGTGTCATTACTCAAAATTTAATGAATTAATAAAACGAAATAATCTCCGTAATCCGAATTTTGCGGATATATGTTGTCGACTCGAAATCGATATTTTTTTATGTTTTGTTATTCAGGTAATGTTTCGATCGAGTCTACCGTACCCCTTGACGAAATTATTAATATAGAAATTAAATTTAATTAATTTAATTATTAAATTATTATTAAATTATTAATTATTAAATTATCCTTATGTTTTTGGATTATTATTATTTACACAAATTTATCATAATCTTCTGATGACCTTGGTTTATCTTCATTTCTTAGAATAATAAGCATATGAGCATGTGGAAGCCCACGTTTCTGAAATTCAATGGTGTAAAACCACGCACTTGGTATTCCAAAAATATGTTATAGTTTAAAAATTCTGGCAATTAAATCGGGCCTATGTTCTTTTAATAATATTATAAAGAGGAAATATTTGTATGTATTTTTGTTTGTTAGTCTTTCGCGCATTAACTACTGAACGGATTTTGATCAAACTTTACAGAATATTACAGAATTATCGCCTATGTCTTATTAGTTATTATTAATCAGAATAAGACATAGGTGATAATTTGTGCAGTTTATTCAACAGTGATGTTTGATTAGTTGTATTTTTCTGTGAGCCGATGAGACGATTGAATAAGATTTTATTCTATTTACACAACAAAAATGAAAGAAATGGTTATTCGCTTTGTGATTGGTATCCCAGTTCGTTTAGCGCATTGACTATGGTAGTGATCGTCACATAAGGCAAGTCAAACGTCTTTAGGCGGCTCATGTGAATCTGACACCAAGGCTACTGCCTTCTTCATCGGCCTTCTGCAATAATTCGTCGCATAGTATTAGTACACGCCCCTGTAATAAGCCAAAGTTATATGTTACGCAATATATATATACATATGATAAACTCATATAAATGGATATTATGAAACAAAGTATCAACTTTAGCGACTCATACTAACCAGTCAACGCAAGCTAAGCACGCGGTCTAAAATCGAAAATTGCATGTAAGCTACACCTTCTTCTTTACAGATTTATCAGTACACATTATAAACAGTGCTTCTGGATTGTAACCGCGGTGGTTTCTTAGTCATTCTTTCACTTTTTACTAAAGATTTCATGAAAATAACAAATGTAAACAAACAAACGTAATGTCACTTGACAGATGACATGACAACAATACCAAAAATCATTATTTGTTTTACTTTTTTTTTTGTCATGAGTTACTGGTACACATATAGGTATGGTCGGAATAATGTACTTTTTTGACGCGACAACGTGTTGATTGGTGAGACGTATTTGAGAGATAATATATTGTCTACTCAAAATGTCGACTGCGGTTTGTCCGTCAGTGTCATTACTCAAAATTTAATGAATTAATAAAACGAAATAATCTCCGTAATCCGAATTTTGCGGATATATGTTGTCGACTCGAAATCGATATTTTTTTATGTTTTGTTATTCAGGTAATGTTTCAATCGAGTCTACCGTACCCCTTGACGAAATTATTAATATAGAAATGCGAAAGTAACTCTGTCTGTCTGTCTCTTCTTCACGCCTAAACCACTGAGCCGATTTGAATGAAATTTGGTACAGATATAGTCTGGGACCCGAAAAAGGACATAGGATAGTTTCATCCCAGAAATCCCACGGGAACGGGAGCTATTATTCCACGCGGACGAAGTCGCGGGCAAAAGCTAGTGAATATTATTAAACTATGCCCTTGACGGGTCTGTTTATCTATCTGTTCGCGATAAGTTTTAAAACTACTGAATTCCTTTTTATGCGGTTTTCGCTTCGCTATGGAGCGGTTCAAAAGGAAGGTTTAGGTGTGTAATGCCTGCATATTATACTAATGAAATACTGCGAATTTCACACTATAAAGAGATATGAAAGGGGAGGAAACCAGGTATGACATGCTCAAAATCAAAATAGCAAGCGCAGTTTTTTAAATATAAGCGCAATATTTGCGTGTGAGTTTAACAATCGTCGAGTCGACTCGAGACAAAACAAGTGAAAAAGACTTCGCCCTTGAATTAGAGCGATGGCAGCTGTCAAGGAACCGGAATCCTGTTTGAGTGTAAATTAAGGGCAATTCTACGGTCACTGCACTGATTATTAAAAAGGTTTCTCCAATAGATAGGTATATAGAAAATATTTACGCGTCTGCCACGTGAAATTCTAAAACCCATATCGATTCTGAGTCGTGTAAGATTTCTAATGTGTAACATCTATACATGGACATGTAAGCTACTTATGTGATCTATAATATCATTACTGTATCAGCTTAGGCCTGACAGGAGAATAAAATTAACATTAAACTGCACGCGAGCGATAAATCGGGCAAAATCTTGCAGAATTATTCACCCACCGGCCCCGTCCCCTGCATACATTGATAAATGTGTGAAATATGTTCTTTATGTCGTTCTAATCAGTGCCAGGCCGTGCCACGACTTTTTGGCAAAAAAAGGCCATCTATGAGACTCCCGCCTTTCCTCGTTAGGATTTCGAGCGAGGAGGTTCTTTACGTTGCCATGGCAACGTGCGACAAACACTGCCAAACATTTTCACTGAACGATCAAAACGGTTCGGCGAAGGATTATGCACGAGTGATGTATGACGAGACGGTGAACGTGGTGAACGCTAGAGAGATCGACAGCCCGTCGAGTGAAGAGGAAGTGGTAAAAGCAACGATGTCCAAGTTTAATCCGCCGGTGAGACATACAGCGAGGCATGACTTCGATTCCGACAGTGAATCTGAATCGGAAGGTGACAAGTTTCTGGAGAATATTTCTGGGGAAGATCAGGTTGGTAATTTCGTAATTTTTATTACACTTACAACTTTTTAATCCATTCATCAATCTCTACAGTGTTATTATAGCAGGTAAGTTTACCTTTGTTGCCCACTTCCTTTGTCATTTTGTCACCTTTTACAAAAAAGGACAGTTGCACTTCCAAATTTGTGCGTAACAATTTAGAATGTCTGCCAAAATCATGAAAAACAAAGTAATATTTTGTCCCGAACCCCATTTACTTGCCAACTATTCCAATTAACGTTACTTCTGATTAAATCTTGTTATAATAAAATAGGTACCAACAAGAAATAACATATTACACGCTCCAATTACTGTCCATTATAATAAAGTTTAGTTTGATTTCACCGCCATAGAGTTATTTTCAGTGTAGACAACAGTAGACGAACAAATGCAGCGCAATTGCGGCATGCAAGGAATTTAGATAAACAGTCGCTACTTCGCTAGGCGGTCGGCCATATTGTGTAGATCTATTTCCCCGCCATAGTTTGCATGGCGTGATGGCGCCAACAGCTGTAACACCCTGCATATTGTTTACGTCAGTTGTAAACATGGACAATTTTGGAATGGGTTCAATGATCAAAAGTTATCTTCCGGGTATAGTTAAAAATGGTAAGTCGTAAAATGAAGGAAAGGAAGTTGGCAAGGGAAGTCGGCCTAATGCGACATTAGGGGGCTTCGCGAGCGGAGAAACGTTATGTGAATTCGATCGATTTTTAAATAGATAATACTTGCATTTGTATCGCATTTTATTTATTTAGTATAAAGGTTATAAGAAATACGGGTAATACTAATTGGTGTTCGTAGAAAATTGAATCAAATTCTAATAAAGATGTTTATTCAATCTTCGCCACATAGTCTAGCTAGAATAAACAATTTTGTCTTTCTAATACTTTTGTCAATCTAATATTATGCGTGGTCGTGTTAGGCCCACATGACAAAAAATTTAATTAATTATCGGGTTTGCTAGTCAGAACTCAGAGGTGTAATTATGTAGAATGTGTTAGCTGTTTGCGATGCATTATTATCCAGTGATAGTTGTTCGATCGTGCGAGCACTCACGGCCGTATACATTATTGATTCAGGGTATAAATAGCGTATTGATGCTACGTTACTAATGTTTAATTTTGAGTCCTAAAACATTGATTAAAAATCGCTTAAAAGAAGTATAAGGGCCACAGAGGCGCTATTTGTTGTGTTCTAATAAAATCTAGACGTAAACTTTTGATACATATTTAATGGATGCCGGCGGGTTATTCGGTCGCCGGCAACAATTTTAATTGCGCCACCAAGTTGTTACTGTTAATGGCACGGTATTCTAATGAAAAAAAAAAAATTGTTTTATTTAAAAAAAATCCTTAGTCGAATAAGCTTCTGGTGTCATCGTCATACAAGTAACAAACTGCGATTGCGAGATAGAGACTATAGGTTTATTAGCTAGGCCAAAGTACGTGCTAATTAATGTATAGTAATCTTGGCCTAAAAATTGTTAGTTCACCATAAACGCTTTAGTTATATAATAGTCATTTTCAGATTAGTGACGCTGGTTGAAAGATCGTAACCGTCGAAGTCTCGAGTCGTGACCCTCAGCGCAAAATTAGTCCGACAGAAATAATTAGGTCGAACGTTTGTTTTCCAATACGGTTTTTGCGATGCAAATAACGCTAGGTTGAACCTGTCAATTCTTAGCCTTTATTTTCCCGTCTTTCTTCTTTCGCATTTCTATTGTTAAGCTGAGATAATGAATCTATCTTAGTAATATTATTGTCACTGTAGTACAACTGTCAAACTATTTTGCTTTGGCAAGGAAGATAGAGACAGATTCCTAACAAATCCATAGTATTAAGGTCACAGCTCATTAAAGCCACCCGGCAGCCACTCCGCACCGACTCGCCTTATAACCGAGGCGATCCGGTGACGCTACGGAGTTGATATAGTGAGCGCATGCCCTTGTATGGGCTCACTATAAAGAATACTAGCCGCAGGAGGCGAGTCGGTGCGGAGTGGGTGCCGGGTGGCTCTAATGACCTATGACCTTTATGCTACAAAACGGCTGTTTATCTCTGCCGTAATGTAAAATACTTATTGTGATCAATCAAAGACATTAAACTTATCTTTAAATCTCTTTGTAATCAACTGATGTATGCCAGTCACCAGACAGAAAGGCCCTGCCTTTCGACAAGTCAGTGGAGGTCCCGAAGGTGTCGCGAGCGGACCTCATGAAGGAGACCACCAGCGGGAGGAGCAGGCCTGTCGCTAAACGGGAGGACTCTTCTAACTCAGGTAAGTTAAATGCGGATTGCTTTACTGGCTTGGCTGTTGATTTACGGCCGTCAATAACCTATCTATCGGTGGATTATGTTACTAAAGGTAGATATTTGACACTAGCTGTCCCACGCGGTTTCACCCGCGTTATGTTAGGTTTTTGGTTTTGGTTACTGCTCTGCTCCCGTGGATAATAACGTGTTGTTATGTAGCCTTTGTCTTATTCAAATGTACCTATAAGCCATATATCTGTAAAGTTTCATCAAAATCCGTTCAGTAGTTTTTCGTGAAAGAGTAACAAACATAAATACATACAAATCTTTCCTCTTTATAATATTAGTTTAGATTATGCTCCATTTATGTATAAATCAAACAATTTGAATTTGTCAAAGTCAAAATTGTGGCCAAACTAACGGATAGATAGGTTATTGAAAATGGATGGACGCGCAACAAAAAAGTACTCTGCAAAAGGGAATTTCATGAAGTCATGGAAAATTGTCCAAAATGAGAAAAATATAATTCTGTGCGAACTCCCCGCTCTTGAGATAATGTTGACAATGATCTTGAGACAATTTTTATGTGCAATAGTCTAGTAGTTAATTTCAGTTTTGGCGCCTCACATCAACCAAGGTCACTTATTTGTGTTATTAAATTTATTCCCTGTCGTTCTATTCAGTATTTTGGTAAGATGAATGGGACTACTTATATTCTTAAATTATTGCCAATAACTTAGTGTCAATTTCATTACCTGCTCATATTCTGTCTATTACACGGTTAGCGCAGTGATTGAATTCGTAACTGTGCTGCGTATAGCGAGTTCGATTCCCGCAATGGGCAATTATAAAAGTATTTATTTATTTATTTATTAGATCGCATTCATGTCGTTTTCAAGGTCTTGTTGCATAAAATAAGTTTCGTACATGAAGCCTGCTAGTTAGTTGTTTGTGTATGTCAGTTTATGTTTGTAAATGGCCCCACGACACAAGAAAAATTCCAAGTGTGAACATTATGAATTCGCTTTGTTCAATTAAATAACTAGACGTATACTTAAACTAGTTTTCATTTCCGTCTCTCGATGAAGTTCCCTTATGATGAAATTCCCAATTTTCATTTCAAAACAATGCTGTAATGTGTTTAGCTATTTTAAACTCGCGCAAACACTCTTTGTTTATAGAGTAGATATCGTTCGTGTTGCGCTGAAAATGACCTACTAAATACTTTGTTATCTAAGTTTTACATTAACATAACATCACGACTGTTTCTTTAGGGCACTTAGCAGAGTAAATAAGAAATAGTAGTGTGGAATTAATGCACTTTATTGACGAAAAAGGCCCTAATGTTTTTACTGTATATTATTAACGATTGATAAGATATTATACTAGCTGTGTTCACTCAGTTTGTTACGGTACATAATACGTTACGTTATTAAGTTTTCTTTAAAAGAAGAATGATAGGAAGGAAAAAGTGAAGTGTATAAAGGAAAAAGTGAGGGACAGGTTGACATAGATAAGAAATCATGTTAAGCCTACCCCAACTAAAATGGGACATTGGCAAGAAGATGAAGTATTATAAGTAAATAAATAAACAAAATCTCAGCCCAGCTACCGAACAACACGTTATACTGTAAGCATATACCTACGACAAATTATTACAAATGGCTGTGGTTTGTGGTCGTGTAAAACGGACACTGAGACGAATTCAACAATACAAGTGTAGTACGCTCTACTTAGCTTAATATGTCGCCCTTTATGTTAGAGAAAACATGGTTATGTCATGTCTGTGATGTCGCTTTTACTAAGCAAATACAACATTATACAGGGTTATTGGTAAAACACCGACATCCTCTCAGGACTATGTTACTAACATCATAATCCACAACTTTTGTTCTACGACATTTTAAACATTATCATATTTTAGTTCATTACATTTACATACAAAATTAAAAATATTAAATTGAACACTCTAAATGTGACGAAGTCTGCGTAGCATACTAGGACAGTGCGCAGCAAGCGTAGGTATGTTGTTACGGCACAATACAGAGTTGAAATGTGTTAGATAGGACAACGAAATCTTGAAGATTTGTTTTTGGTAAATGTATAACATTTTGTAAAAAATCATAGATTAAAAGTTGTTGTTTATGATGATAGTAACATAGTCCTGAGAGGATGTCGGTGTTTTATCAATAACCCTGTATAATCAAAGGAAGATACATATGAGAAAAGTTAATAGATTGTCTAGTTGAACCCAGCTTCAAACTAGAGATTTTGCTCAAGGCTACTACTCCCTTGTATTACGATATTTACTACACTCTACACTACAGAATTTAGTACATAAAATATCCAAATTAGTGTGAGAAAGTGAAAAACATTTTTCCACCCTAAGAATTCCCTTTCATTTACAAGCAACCACACTCAAAACAAATACTTGTAGGCTCTACAACAATTTGTGCATCAAAATCGAACCTATGACATTTATCACACCAGCCAATCCCCTACCGCCGTCAACGCAAATAATCGTGATTTTTCGCACCCCATTCTAACCAACAGCATACATAATTTTTCATCCTTCTTAATATTTCAGACACAGATACTGGGGACCTAGAGCCTGAGCGAGTGGTGGACCCCGTGCTGGGTAGCGGCCGCAAACGGGGGGGTGGGGTCGTTATACCCGCGGAGGGGGCCTATGACCCCAAGAACTTTGTAGATCTGAAGGTGCCTGCTGAAATGGAGAACATATTCCAGTATATTATGAAGTAAGTGAGTTTAATTCTTGAGTTTTGCAATTTTAAGGCAAGCTGAAACCACATTTTTTTATTAATAGTCTATCTTAGACGTCACTGATACTCCGTGCCTAGGAAACGCACGTAAAGCCGTTGGTCCCGGTTGTCATTTGTACTTTGACAACCAGAAAGTCTGAACAGGCTAACCAAGGGGTACCGTGTCGCTCATGTCGTTTGTGGGAAGGTCTGATAGGCGGACGGATAGTCGCTTCACGTAAAACACTGGTAACCAGCGGAATCCCTAAGATTGTTGGTAAAAGGAGGATGATGAAGTATGTCAGTTTGCCACCATTCAGCAGCAATAAGTAATTGTTCAATATGCGTCCCATACAAAAACAATGTTAAATATCTAAATTTGAACTGAACTGAACTGAATTTGAATTGAATTAAAACTGAAGTTAGTATTTAAGATGTTCTATTGTATATCTCCAAAAGTCTATAGGTCATAGCTCATTAGAGCCACCCGGCACCAACTCCGCACCGCCCGCACTCGCCTCCTGCGGCTAGTATTCTTTATATGGATTTGTATGGGCATGCGCTCACTATATCAACTCCGTAGCGTCACCGGATCGCCTCGGTTATAAGCCCTTCGCGCGCGGTCGGCGGGTGGGCCACTCGGTGACAACGCGCGGGCCAAGAGTGGGCCGCGCGCTGCCCGCGATTGATTTTATTAACAAACTACTCGAAAATTCGTGGACCAAGCGGCGTCAACTCGTTGACGCCTCGGCGTTCACTCGATGACCGCGGGTGGGCCACTGGTCGACCGCGGGTGGTCCACCCATCGACAACGAGTTGACGCCGTGCGTCGAGGCGGCGCGGGGTGGCTTCCGGGTGGCTCTAATGAGCTATGACCTTATGTCGAATCGCGAAATAAACATACAGACGAATTGATAATCTCCTTCTGTTGAAAATCACTTAACGAGCTTAACAGAATTTATGTTATGGAGTGAGATCGACCGCCAATGAGTCAGACGTAAGATATTTATTTCCTCACGTTTTCTGATGTAGCGACAGTGCAATGCTCCAATAGTGGGCGTTAGGGTCCTGCCACACATTATGTATGTGCAGGTGCACATTTAATTCGACATACTTAATTTATTTTCTAGCTGTACTCCGCAGTTTCTAGGCGTGGTTAGCTGTCTTGTAGGCTGATCCGTTCCCGTAAGTTTATACGGCGTGATGTTGTAAAATGATAAAATGCAATTTATGTTGTAAATTGGTTGAAAATAACACTTTTACACGTAAGTATTGTGTATTATTCTGAAAGTTTAAGTTTCATGCATTGCATAGTAGGTAAATCCTTTGATTGTTTTATCAATCATTGCTTAGTTAAAGCCCCGTGCTTAGGCGATGTTAAATTGTTCGAAACGATGTCATTTCGCGTCCCGTCCGAATAATGACATTATGAGATAACAGCCTCACAATCATATACTTGTATTCAAAATTAGAATGTGATTTCACAGTTTTGAGCCAGAAAACCAACCACTGATTTAATATTACCTAGACCATGAATTTATCCCGTCTACAAATCAGGTCATAGCGATTAGCGATCCTATTTCATAGTACACGTGGGAGTACACCCACCAACCAACCTTGCACTTAGCTATATTAAACCAGCACTAATTTAAACCTTATCTCTTTAACATACAGTTTAAATTTGCTCACCAATTATGATCATTATAATAACTAGAGAAGATGAATACCGGTGTCAATGAGGCCGAATGAATCTAATTTTATGCTCGTAATATGATTTAATGGAGCACTTTCCATTGCTCTGTGTTTGATATTGAATATCTTTTTTATTGGGATATCATGTGTCTCGGTTTTGGAACCTTGAAATTGATACTGAAGTTAATTTTTATTGCGTAGTGGAGGCTGTGATTCGGGTACTGGTTTTTAGGGTACCGTAGGCGAAAGGTGTCTACAAAATTATATTTGTTATAGTTGTTACTAGCTTTTGCCCGCGACTTCGTCCGCGTGGAATAATAGTTCCCGTTTCCGGGGGATTTCCGGGATGAAAACTATCCTATGTCCTTTCTCGGGTCCCAGACTATGTCTGTACCAAATTTCATTCAGAATTGGTTTAGTAGTTTAGGCGTGAAGAAGAGACAGACACACAGACTGACTGGCAGAGTTACTTTCGCATTTATAATATTAACGTACGGATTAACTGTGGAACTATCTTGAGTGTACACAAAAAAGATTATTGGGGTTGTATAAGCGTGAAAGAGCTACATTGACCATGGTAAAAGCATCCAAAACATATCCAATGGCGTTTTTATTTTTGATGGATAGGAAATCATCAAATTTCTTCTCCCGCCCCTGAAGAGGGAAGGAGGGTCAGACTTTTAATGACTAAAATTAACGGTTACCCTTATATATTCCGGGGCCGCGGCCGCGTAACCATTAGAAGCATCGACACGCCGTCGACACGGGTCTGGTCCTAGCCAGGCGGCGAGCCACCTACCGCTCGCCTTCCGCAGGCCCACGCCTCTAGTGGCCATCATCTTACGACTCTCGACAACTAAGCCTGGGTCTCTGTCCGGGGCGTGAAGCTTGACGCTGCCTCACGCGCCCCGCCGCTTTCGTCTCTAGCGTGTCACTGCCACAACCCAGTAACTGGGCGACGATACCCTTTGGTTCGACTGGTCAGACTTTCTGGCTTCTGAATACCCGTAACGTCAGAGTTCTACGAATGACAACCGGGGCTTAACATGCTTTCCGAGGCACGGGATGTCAGTGATGTCCAAGATAAACTATAGAAAGTACATATGAATTGAAAAACTCACATTGATACTTGCCCGGATTCCGTGAACCCGTAACCTCTTACACGCGCCTTTATGACGACCCAGATGTGTTATTCTGATGTATAAGCTACGAATATCCTGCAAAGCCATCGGCCAATATTCTTTATTGTACACCAATAGAACAAAAACAGTAAAGGACAATGCAAACAAATATGCAAGAGTATAATAGGCGGCCTTTTTTCGCTAATAAGCATTTTCTATTACATACTATCATTTATATTGCTTGCTGCGGAGTAATATTAAAACTGTGTATATCTCCGAAGATATTTTTTGAATAAATGACTTCCGCACAATGAAAATTACGCTAGGGACATTTTGCGTTTTAGTAATTTTATATTATCTCCGAAACTATATGACCAATTGACATACTGTAAATGGCAAATCTTATCTGTATGATGTCCTTGTGATACTGAAATAATTTATTGTCATAAGAATTAATATTTTGTTGCTCAAATAATCAACCAAACGTAAGTATGCCGAAAAATCATTTTTTTAATGCAATAAAAGAAGTATAAAAGATAAAATATAAAAGATAGAGATATGGTATCGCGGACTTTTTTGTAGAAATAATTAAGACAAACCAAGTTGCCATACATTGTTTTTAATTTTAAGCAACTGTTTAGGCAGCGCACGCAAATAATTCTGTTTTATGAGGTATTTTTTTCCGACTTGCTAGACAAAAGTTGCGATAGCTCGGTTAATATACATGTTATAAAAATAATTTATAGCCTATATATAGCACTCGAATAATGTAGCTTTCTGCCAGTGAAAAATTTTTTGGATTGGTACGTTAGTTCCAGAGATTACCCCAAACATACAAACTTACAAATTTTACCTCTTTATAATATTAGTATAGATTAAACCAATACTGTTTGTCTGCTAAAAGGGCTGTATCCATTCATTGGTAGAACCAACTTTTGATTCCGGGTTAAGTCAGTATTTTTTAGGCCGAGTCTTGGAAAATGTACTGAAATCTCTGAATCTTATTTCTTCCAGAGGGCAGCCCTCCTACGTCCGCCTGTCGACCTCCGTAACCATAGCTCGGCATTTAATTATATTGCCCAATTGTTAGAAAATGCATTTAGTACCCTTAAATACAAATACTTGTTAAAAAAAATACAATACCTTAATTAACATAAGGCGATATAAATAGGTTAAAAATATGATGTATATATGTGATTACTAGCTTTTGCCCGCGGCTTCGCTCGCGTTAGAAAGAGACAAAAAGTAGCCTATGTTACTCTCCATCCCTTCAACTATCTCCACTCAAAAAATCACGTCAATTCATCGCTCCGTTTTGCCGTGAAAGAAAGACAAACAGACAGACAGACACACTTTCCCATTTATAATATTAGTATGGATGTGTATGTGTGATAGGATTTAATAAACTCAGGCTCTGAACTAAAGGTCAATCTGAAGGTCATACGAATATTTGTCCTATGCGGTACGAACCCGCGACACAAACGCTCAACTACCACGTCTACCACTGTGCCATCCGTGCCGTCATAATTTATAATGAGGAAGACGGCCACAAACTAAATGAATAGATATTATTTTGATATCTAGTCAACAATATCACTGTTTACATAATTTTAGACGAAATTACCTGATAACATTTCACATTTCCCAGAAATCCGTGAGATATTTCCAGAAACATAAATAACATAACACAGACGAGCAACAATTTGTTTCGTTGTCAACTAATGTCGCCGCTTGTCTTTAACCTCAATATGCACTAAAGAAAAAGCTGTAGAAAATTAAATTGAAGTAACCTAAATGTTTACTACTGCAGTATTTACTGAGTGCAACGCAAGTCTTTTGATAAACAATCATATAATATGTATATGATTGAGCTCTAAAATAAATATAAAAAGAATACAAACAAATGAAATTGGTATTTTTTTTTTCGTTAAATCTTCGAACACACGTGATTCGAGACACAATAGAAAGACAATGATATAATAGAGCGACAGCCGGCTGTCGCTTGGTCGTCGAAAGGTTAATTAATTCGCGGGCTACCTTGAACATCCACCTTAATGAATAGTATTTGCATTACGTATCAACAATTCATCAGTGATATGAAATCGTTGTTTACTCTTTTACCAATTGTTCCTTTCGACACCTTGATACCAAGCGGCAACAAAGTGTGGCCCGTCTGCCTGTCGCCGAAGATGTTCGCAAGATGAACTGAACAATCAGAGATAACATCAGTCCATTGTGGTGCCGTCGTTACCTCAATGAGAATTTTCAAATTACTTCCAATTATCTTATTCAATAAAGATTCTTGAGCTGGCCTCGGATTTTTTATTAGCTTTTTCCCAGAGCTGGGCAATGGTCTCTTAGTTCGGATTTACTAAGCCACTAGCTTCTGCCCGCGGCTTCGCTCGCGTTAGAAAGAGACAAAAAGTAGCCTATGTTACTCTTCATCCCTTCAACTATCTCCACTTGAAAAATCACGTCAATCCGTCGCTCCGTTTTGCCGTGAAAGAAAGACAAACAGACAGACAGACAGACAGACAGACAGACAGACAGACAGACAGACAGACACACTTTCCCATTTATAATATTAGTATGGATTCCCACAGCTGGGCAACGGCCTCTTCTCATACAGAGAGGGCACGAGCATTAATCGCCACGCTTGCGCAAGGAGGATTGGCGATTCCATACTTATTTAAACTAGCTGTCTCTCGCGGTATTACCCGTGTAGTTTTCGTTCCCATGGAAGTTTTAGGATAAAGACTATCTTATGTCCTTTCTTAGGTTCATTAGTTTTATCTTGAAAGTGTAACAGCCAGAGTTACTTTTGCATTTATAATATTAGTATAGTACTAGCTGTGCCCTGCGGTTTCACCCGCGTGATGTTATATGTAGCATAAATTCTATTCTGATGTGTAAGCTGATTTCAATTACAAATGTCCAAGATTACCCTGCATACTTATCTACTTTGCTGACCGTACATATGAAATTTAAAGTTACTTTGGTACTGGCCCTCCCGTATGCAGCATCAGGCCACGTGTACGTTCAGTTTAAAAGATTAGCTCATAGTTTTAATAACCTGCAGATAAGATAGTACGAAATAAGGTGGCAGAGGCGGTCAGTGACCTACTATTAGCCAATTTATTTCGTGTAGTTACATTAATAGGCTGACATCGTTATAATCCCAAATTCCCAACCTATTACAGAGATACTCTTCTCATACAGAGACACTTTTCTGAGAGAGAGAAGGTATAGCGAAATTATCTTGCTCGTTTGGCGATTTCAGACAATATCTTTACATAATATAAAATGAAGTCGCTTCCGCTGTCTGTTGGCTTAGATCTTTTAAACTCCTGAACAAATTGCAGTAATAAGTAATTTATGAGGAAGTGATGCAGTTTAATAAGTGGTTTAAGAGTAAGGTTTATGTGCATAATACATGCATATTATAGTAGAGAAACACGAGATTTTCAAAGATTTGTTACACCAGTGCGAAGCTGAGGCGGGTTCAGGTTTCTTCACAATGTTTTCCTTCACCAACACCATTATTTATTATTACCATTCAGGTACACTCCTCAGAAGATCGACATAGACCTGAAGCTGCAGCCGTTCGTGCCGGAGTACGTCCCGGCCGTGGGCGACATCGACGCGTTCATCAAGGTGAGCACGCCCGCGTGCAACGTGCGCGCCGCGCCGCTGCCTGACCACGTGCTGGAGCATATCGACAACTTGGGTGAGTGTAGTGTTCAGTACAGCCCTCAGAACATCGACATACGTTCATCAAGGTGAGCACGCCCGCGTGCAACGTGCGCGCCGCGCCGCTGCCTGACCACGTGCTGGAGCATATCGACAACTTGGGTGAGTGTAGTGTTCAGTACAGCCCTCAGAACATCGACATACGTTCATCAAGGTGAGCACGCCCGCGTGCAACGTGCGCGCCGCGCCGCTGCCTGACCACGTGCTGGAGCATATCGACAACTTGGGTGAGTGTAGTGTTCAGTACAGCCCTCAGAACATCGACATACGTTCATCAAGGTGAGCACGCCCGCGTGCAACGTGCGCGCCGCGCCGCTGCCTGACCACGTGCTGGAGCATATCGACAACTTGGGTGAGTGTAGTGTTCAGTACAGCCCTCAGAACATCGACATACGTTCATCAAGGTGAGCACGCCCGCGTGCAACGTGCGCGCCGCGCCGCTGCCTGACCACGTGCTGGAGCATATCGACAACTTGGGTGAGTGTAGTGTTCAGTACAGCCCTCAGAACATCGACATACGTTCATCAAGGTGAGCACGCCCGCGTGCAACGTGCGCGCCGCGCCGCTGCCTGACCACGTGCTGGAGCATATCGACAACTTGGGTGAGTGTAGTGTTCAGTACAGCCCTCAGAACATCGACATACGTTCATCAAGGTGAGCACGCCCGCGTGCAACGTGCGCGCCGCGCCGCTGCCTGACCACGTGCTGGAGCATATCGACAACTTGGGTGAGTGTAGTGTTCAGTACAGCCCTCAGAACATCGACATACGTTCATCAAGGTGAGCACGCCCGCGTGCAACGTGCGCGCCGCGCCGCTGCCTGACCACGTGCTGGAGCATATCGACAACTTGGGTGAGTGTAGTGTTCAGTACAGCCCTCAGAACATCGACATACGTTCATCAAGGTGAGCACGCCCGCGTGCAACGTGCGCGCCGCGCCGCTGCCTGACCACGTGCTGGAGCATATCGACAACTTGGGTGAGTGTAGTGTTCAGTACAGCCCTCAGAACATCGACATACGTTCATCAAGGTGAGCACGCCCGCGTGCAACGTGCGCGCCGCGCCGCTGCCTGACCACGTGCTGGAGCATATCGACAACTTGGGTGAGTGTAGTGTTCAGTACAGCCCTCAGAACATCGACATACGTTCATCAAGGTGAGCACGCCCGCGTGCAACGTGCGCGCCGCGCCGCTGCCTGACCACGTGCTGGAGCATATCGACAACTTGGGTGAGTGTAGTGTTCAGTACAGCCCTCAGAACATCGACATACGTTCATCAAGGTGAGCACGCCCGCGTGCAACGTGCGCGCCGCGCCGCTGCCTGACCACGTGCTGGAGCATATCGACAACTTGGGTGAGTGTAGTGTTCAGTACAGCCCTCAGAACATCGACATACGTTCATCAAGGTGAGCACGCCCGCGTGCAACGTGCGCGCCGCGCCGCTGCCTGACCACGTGCTGGAGCATATCGACAACTTGGGTGAGTGTAGTGTTCAGTACAGCCCTCAGAACATCGACATACGTTCATCAAGGTGAGCACGCCCGCGTGCAACGTGCGCGCCGCGCCGCTGCCTGACCACGTGCTGGAGCATATCGACAACTTGGGTGAGTGTAGTGTTCAGTACAGCCCTCAGAACATCGACATACGTTCATCAAGGTGAGCACGCCCGCGTGCAACGTGCGCGCCGCGCCGCTGCCTGACCACGTGCTGGAGCATATCGACAACTTGGGTGAGTGTAGTGTTCAGTACAGCCCTCAGAACATCGACATACGTTCATCAAGGTGAGCACGCCCGCGTGCAACGTGCGCGCCGCGCCGCTGCCTGACCACGTGCTGGAGCATATCGACAACTTGGGTGAGTGTAGTGTTCAGTACAGCCCTCAGAACATCGACATACGTTCATCAAGGTGAGCACGCCCGCGTGCAACGTGCGCGCCGCGCCGCTGCCTGACCACGTGCTGGAGCATATCGACAACTTGGGTGAGTGTAGTGTTCAGTACAGCCCTCAGAACATCGACATACGTTCATCAAGGTGAGCACGCCCGCGTGCAACGTGCGCGCCGCGCCGCTGCCTGACCACGTGCTGGAGCATATCGACAACTTGGGTGAGTGTAGTGTTCAGTACAGCCCTCAGAACATCGACATACGTTCATCAAGGTGAGCACGCCCGCGTGCAACGTGCGCGCCGCGCCGCTGCCTGACCACGTGCTGGAGCATATCGACAACTTGGGTGAGTGTAGTGTTCAGTACAGCCCTCAGAACATCGACATACGTTCATCAAGGTGAGCACGCCCGCGTGCAACGTGCGCGCCGCGCCGCTGCCTGACCACGTGCTGGAGCATATCGACAACTTGGGTGAGTGTAGTGTTCAGTACAGCCCTCAGAACATCGACATACGTTCATCAAGGTGAGCACGCCCGCGTGCAACGTGCGCGCCGCGCCGCTGCCTGACCACGTGCTGGAGCTGGAGCATATCGACAACTTGGGTGAGGCTACCTTCAAGTTAGAGTAGTTTAGTCTTCAAGTTAGGGGAGGGGTCACATATTTGATATCAACCTCTTTAAACACGAGTCTTAGCCTTAGCCTTTAAGTCAAGGGGTGGATGGTGGATGTATACTCTTAGTTTATTTAGTCTTCAAGTTAGGGAAGGGGTCATAATATATTCGACTTCAACCTCTTGAAACACGAGACTTTAAGTCAAAGGGTGGATGTATACTCGTAGTTTAGTTCAAGATTTAAGACTTTTACATTTGAAGTCGTGCTAGTTTGAAAAAAATATGGCTACAAAGGCTAAAAAGCCAAAAAAGCCTTCAATAATCAATAAACATGCAAATTATTTAATTTTTGTTAAAATGTAGCGTTTAAGACCAAAACTTTAATTAAAGACACAACGAGAGATAAACGGAAACGTAAATATTAAATTAACACATTTCAAACATACAATTTAGGTAATCTCACTACCAATAAGGAACAGTAATAAAACAATCATGTTATCTATGAACTCTGACCGCAAGTGTAATACCCAAACGATTTTTAATTTGTTAGTAATAGGTGTTACCTAACATCGATGTGTTGGCCTACCAAACACTAATAAATAAAATAACGTTTTCACAAACGTTGTCAAAAATCCGTTGTTTTGAGTACCTACAATTTTAAAAGCCTACGATTTTCTCTTGTACGCGGTATAGGCTCATCATTAAAGTTGTGACAGCTTATAAAAGGCATCGGATGTAATGTTTCAGGTTTAACAGTCCTAGACGAGCCAGCGGCCGAGCAGAGTGACTCCGCGCTTCTTCATCTGCAGCTGAGAGCCATCTCCAAGACTAGCAGTGCCAAGTCCACTGTGGTATGCAGACTATACTAGCCTATTACTGTCTCAGGACAAAAGCCTCTCTTCGTACAGAGAAGGCTTGAGTATTGTTCACCAAGCTTGCTCGTGGCGGGTTTTACAAGTCGATGCGCCTTTTTGATTATTATAAGTGGACGGTGGGGCGGTGTTTCCCTTCCCAGCCGACTAATTTGAGAAGAAACGAAACAAACTCAGAGGTCGAACGTAGGACTTACACGTGGAACGTACCTAGAACTTGATCAAGTGCAGTAAATAAATAGTAGGTATTTATTTTGCGAATAAATAATATTTGTCGAAGGTAATAACAGGAAAAAAGCTTCGTTATCCCCTTGATGCAGATTTGTTGTTGAAACTCCTGCGCTGCTTACAATAACTTTAAAAGAGCTAACTTTAATTCGGCTTTATAAGAGACGATGATTCCTGAGTTTGTTTGGCATTTTTTCTCCGAGGTAGCCAATAAGGAAATGTCACTGCCACAAACAATGAAGTTTAATATAAATTTGCTACCCTCTTTTTGTACCCCGAGGAATGGAATGTTTAAAAATCCTTTCTACTTACCACACTTACATCACCTTAGGAATATATGTGCAAAATGTATGCTTCTAGAGTTCTAGACCCAGCGGATTCAGCTGTGCGCTGATCGAACATGCTGTCAGTTCCTTCTTCAAAATCTTATTATTTTTTACGCTAGCACGTTTTCTATACTTCCAGTTAACGAAGAAGATAGAGAATGCGGAGAAGAACTCCAAAGCTATCGAGCGTTGGATTAAGGATGTCAGTGAGCTGCATTTGTCTAAACCAGCGCCTACTGTAGCGTATACCAGGTACGAGTAATAATAATAATAACACGACGTTAAAAAAATCGCATGCCTTCAGGAGGATTATGGAGAGACCAAATATATTAAGTTTATGTTACCAACAGTACCTATTTTCGCAATAAATGAATTTGATTTGATCTGTAAAATGGCTAAAACTCTTAAAATATAGCATGTTAATTTGGATCGGTCAAGGCACCACGGGTGCTCATGTTGCATTCAATAGTCCAATCAGGGTTAAAATGTTCCATTCCCAAAATGTGCAATGATGTCAAAATGCCAAATCTTTGAGAATGTGTGTTTTAATCAATAACTACGAATGTATCTATATCAGATTTTGATCGTCATCCTAATAATGTGTTTTAGTAGTTCTATCAAGCTCATTCATATTGTGTAAAAATAGTAAAATCATAATCATGTGGCATAGCTAGGTAACCCAAGCTAAGGCCCCGTTGCAATACATACTTATAATATAAAACCATCATTTACAGCAAGAGTAGTCCCATGCTATAAATGATAGTTTTATAATTAATCATCAAAAAAAAAACGCTAAATCGCATGTTTCGGGGGTCCTGTAGCTCGGGGGGTCTGTATCATTGATATGGTACCGTTGGATATTTTGTCCCTAAACGCGACAGTAGTATCAATTAAAAAAATAAACCAAACAACTTCTTTCCAGCAAAATGCCCGACATCGACACTCTAATGGAGGAATGGCCAGAAACGATGGAAGAAACCCTCAACGAGGTCGGCTTCCCTCCAGGCACGCTAGACTGTTCCCTCTCACAATACGTGGACCTGGTCTGCGGGCTCTTCGACGTGCCTGTCGCCGGAGACACCCTGAACGACAGGATCCAGGCGCTGCATCTGCTTTTCAGCCTGTATTCAGCCGTGAAGACTTCGCAGTTGTATGCTGAGCGGCAGAAGGAGAGGAATGAAAGTAACACGTAGGCTTTTAAGAATAGTTTGAATAAATGGGTTTTTTTTTTTGTGATGTGTTGTTTTTATTTATAAATCTATTACCTACCGAACTACAAAAGTTAATTAGGAAAGGCACGGTGTGCGTGTGAGTCGCCCATTCCAAAATTTCTGGTGTTAAAATAAAAATATATAATACTAGCTGTTCCTCGCGGTTTCACCCACGTTACATTAAGGTTTTGGTTATTCGCGGACTACGTAGCTTTCGAATGGTGAAAGAATTTTTAAAATCAGTCCAGTAGTTTTTGAGCCTATTCGTTACAATCAAACAAACAAAGTTTTCCTCTTTATAATATTAGTATAGATAAAATGGGTGTGTGAAGCCGGGAACATCTAGTTGCATAGATGTACCTATATAATTCTTGGTTGGTGCCTTACAATAATTTATCTGTCGATCGAAGAACGATGTCGTTTGGATCGAATTTGTATGTTTCGAGCTTATGTCAAATATCTATCTTTAGTAACGTAATTCTGGAGTAGATAGGTTATTGCAAATGGCTCTAAGTTCCAGCAGAAGCAACATAAATAAAAAAAACCAGTATCATGTAAATTATATTTATTGTAACTCAAATGAGATCTACATTAGGGTATCTGGAAGACTACATAGGACTACATTACAACTACTCTACACATGTACCATAGAAAAATATTGTATTTTAGTATTCTATGATTATTTTCATCATTCCTATTCACAATTTATATTACATTTTTCTAGTACATGGCTTTATAACTAGTTTCTGGTGACTTTTGTAGTTTTTTTATTTATAAATAGTCGTTATAGAAGCTTAGAGTAAGACTTGGATAGCGAAGGTCCGTTTCTTATATAATTGACTCCCTGATATAAAAAGTTATAATAGTCAAATCAACTGAATAATACCTTATCAGGACTGGAGTTTATACTAATTCAAATAGTCTAAATATACAAGAAAGAAGAGATTTTTCTAAGAAATATTCAGGAAATCAATTATGTTTCAAATACGATCTTCTTTTAGTAACTACATTCATTTAAACCCTTTGAACATCGACGTTTCAATAATTGAATCAATTTTAGTGACTACTAATTAATATATTAACATTTGAACTAATAATTTAATAAATCATTTGGCCAATAGCCGACTATGTACAATTTGTAATTAACGTGCATTTAGATATTATTATACAATTTACAAATAATTTTATACAATTTAGGCTAGCCGTCGTAATTCAAAGGGTGTTTGTCGACACAAAAAAATTTACAATAAACCCTAAAATATAGCATTTTTACAAAGCAACTTTATCACAGTGTTCAATAATTCGCACCCACTCTAACATACAAACATAGAAACGTAGATTAGATATAATTATGAGCCTTAAAAGCTTGTACATACTATAAACATTTCCTTTCTGACGGGCCTTTTAAAACATTGTCACATTAGTTTCATATTTTTTGGCCCTTCCTTCGCCTTTGTCACAGCTGAAGGAGTAGTGTGACGTAAGCAATTTTTCCTTAGATATGTCTTTACGCTATAACAAGCGATTTTGGAGGAAAACTAACACAAAAGCAAGAAAAGGAGTAACAAATAAAAATTAATGTTTAAGTTTGTTATGAATGTGGTATTCAGAATCGACATTTGAAAATGACCAATAGTTTAAAAAAACTGTGAAATCATTAAACTCGCGATTTCATGTTTATGTGAATACTCTGAATACGTCAGTCATTACAGGAATAATTTTGGAAATGTGAAATGAAATAAGCCTCAACCAATCCTTAAATGCCTCTGATTTGCAAACATTTATCAATTGTCCTTGACATGACACAAAATTTGTTATTGATAAGTATATATTTTTTAAAGTTAAAATGCCCCTAAAAAATCGACTATTTGAGTACCTAATTTTAAGGCAGAGAAAAAAATACGATTACAGTTTATAGTAGTTTGGATAAACGGTCGAGCAGTCGACGTTCAACTAAAAGATATAGATAAAAAAAAGATAATAATCAGCCTAACTTGTATTCCTACGGTGCATTAGGCAGTCAACATTCACTCAGTACCCTTCAATAATTCACTCCCGTATCACGTTTAATCACACATTAAATTTCACTTTAATTAACTTATTTTTCATATATTAAACAGTCTCGGACCCGTGTCTTTTAACGTCACTTTTTTTTCGTATTTTTACTAATTTGTTTGTCTTCAGTCGATAGTTTTTTTTTTAATAATATTATCACACTGTCGCGGCTGGCAAGTCGATAAGTCTCACTTTTTTTTTATTAATTTTCCGCACGTTAAATGTGCTGTCACTGTCGGTTACCTGTAACAGTAAATAAGAAAGTTAGTTTGTTCGGTACATCTTATATCTTTTGCATACGGCTAAACATAAGTATAAGTGGTATAAGTCGGTTACACGAGGTCCTACGGAAGGGATCTATCCTATCTATGTCTAAAAATGGACTTGTAATTCACGAGCTGAATAAAGATAGACCAAATCTCTAGTAATCACAAGTGAAGGATGCAAATGGCAGTGTTTGTATACTGATATTCGCAACATATAGAAGGATTCACCATTTCAGTAATATATTCACCTCGCTAGTGGTAATGGAACAAGTTGAAGAGCCTCCGGTTAAAGAAGCGCTGCTGCTTGAGCTCGGACAGCTCGCGCTCGTCGTCGTTGCGGATGCAGAAGTAGCTCGTGATCACGCTGCGGCAGATCGGGCACTTGTCCAGTTTCGCTGGAAAATAGAGAAGGAATAAGTTAGTAACTGTGAATGCCTGCACTTGGGATAATCCGTCTGTATATCTCTCTTCTTCACGCATAAACCACTGAACTGATTTTAATGAAATTTGGTACAGAAATAGTCTGCGACCCGAGAAAGGACATAGGATAGTTTTCATCCCGGAAATCCCCCGGGAACGGGAACTATTATTCCTCGCGGACGAAGTCGCGGGCAAAAGCTGGTCTACTATATAAAAATAAGTCGGGTTTTCCTTCCTGACGCTATAACTCCAGAACGCACGAACCGATTTCCACGGTTTTGCATTCGTTGGAAAGGTCTCGGGCTCCGTGAGGTTTATAGCAAAGAAAATTCAGGAAAAGTTCACGCGGACGAAGTCGCGGGCAGAAGCTAGTACTGTATAAATAATACAAAATACTTGTGTAATAAACAAGAGTCCACTTGCGGGTTGGTCTTTTGTTCAATTTTTGTCTTGTAATACAAATAAAGAATAGGAAAATTTTTAATTCTAATTTTTACGGTTCATGAAATAAAAGTAGCAGATAGACGTGCGGACGGACAATGGAAGGTAAGTGTTAGTTCTGAAAGCACCCTTCAGGCGAGTATTGTATTTTAATGTATGAATCAGGTCATATCAGAGGTGATCCTTTGGTGACAAATGTTCTAAAATATTTCTTTATATTATGATCGCCAGATTTATGACGAATATTATAAGCTACTAGCTTTTGCCCGCGACTTCGTCCGCGTGGGTTAATAGTTACCGTTCCCGGAGGATTTCCGAAGTGAAAACTATCCTATATCCTTTCTCGGATCCCAGACTATTATCTGTACCAAATTTCATTCAAATTGGTTCAGTGGTTTAGGCGTGAAAAAGAGACAGACAGAGTTACTTTCGCATTTATAATATTACTACGGATTAAAATATCACGAATCATGAGAGAAATCGCAGGATACAGCTGGCATCATATTATTATAAGCCACATTATTTCCGAATGTCTTAGGCATCTTTTAAGAAGATAGTATCCTTAATTCCTTGATATAAAAGGTGAAGATACCGCCTAAGGTCGGCTGCTCAAGGCGCCATTAACATTGACAAGCACTGCATTTGTATTGATGGCCTGAACGCACGTGCCCGCGATCAGAATGACAAGTGATCGGCTCGTACCACAGTTAAGGTTGCAAGCGATGCTATAGTGAAGCTATCAACTTAGGAAATTAACTCAAATATAGGATAATGCAGTAAGTCCATCATTGTGCAATGTTTTCTTTGTGCATAAAGTATTTATAAATAAAATAAATATAAATAAGAACCAAGTAGCTTCAACTTTCTAACCGACAGTCTCTTTGACAATTCAACAGTGGATTCCTAACTCAGTCAGGAAATAAAAATATGAAGTTTTAAAGAAACATTACAAGAGTTACGGGAACAGAGCGCAGTAACCAAAGACCTTAGGATTTAAGTTACCTGATATCTTAATTTATGTAAAACTGCGGGGGGCAGCTAGTCGTTCAATACAAGATTGAATTCGATAAGAGTTAGATCCTATTTATCCAGGCAAGATAGACCCTGCCTTTTTGATAAGTTTAGCTTCCTTCCACATTAGGGTTTATTAAAATAATAAACAGATCTTATTCCTTGATACAAAAGGTGAAGATCCGTCAGCTAAGGTCAGCTGCTCAAGGCGCCATTAACATTGACAGGCGCTGCATTTGTATTGATGGCCTGAACGCAGCCCAGCGCGATCTGAATGACAAGTTATCGGTACGTGCCACAGTTAAGGTTGCAAGCGATGCTATACTGATGCTATAGTGAAGCTATTACCGTAAGTTACTTTAATTAAAAAAATATCTAATAAGAAAGGCGAATGAGTTAAAATTAATTGTACCCGAAAACAATTAAAATAACTAATATAGAGGTTAAAGATCTCAAACTCAAAGTATATATTTCTAACTAGCTTTTGCCCGCAGCTTCGCCTGCGCGAATGTTGGAACTTCCATCCCCTATTCCACCCTTTTAGGGTTGGAATTTATCAAAATCCTTTCTTAGCGGATGCCTACGTCATAACATCTACCTGCATGCCAATTTTCAGCCCGATCCGTCCAGTGGTTTGGGCTGTGCGTTGATAGATCACTATGTCAGTCAGTGAGCTTTGAGTTATATATATTTAGATAGATCATTAAAAAGGCACTTTAGAACGTCATTAACAAAAACAAATAAAATTGAAAAATGAATCTAATTATGTAGAACAATAATCGTTAAAAGGGATAGTCTCAGTTATCTGTCCGTTCAGAGTTAAACAGCCTCCCTTAAAATTTAGAAATATTATCCAAATTATTCTAGTTATGAATGATCTCGTAATTACACCGGCCGTCTACATCTAAGAAACACTCCATTATATTAACCGTGCTACAATATTTATGACGCAATTATCACAAATTATTCCTATTCCTTCCATCTTGAGGAACAATAAGCTATAAAGTATATCTCGTATGGAGGTGTGGGTCAAAGTTAATTGCTCATCGCATGCTATACAAATCAACGCCGTGACTTGGGTACGTGACGAGCTTTATAAGACTAACACGGACTAACAATAATAAGTATATTTTACTTTTGTTTTTGACGTGTTTTATGTACTGTTGTCTTTGGTACGTGTCTTATGGTGCGAATTAACGTGGCGTATTTGGCATATTATTTGGGTGTTCGATGCAACGTCATATGAACCTTATTTTAATAAACCTAGAGTATAATTTGTATTAACCAAGTTACGCAAATATTTTGTCAAATACGCCCAGTGAAGTCGCTACATTCGATTAAATTGGACACATTTTACAATTATAAGCAAAAATCCACTTAGGAAGGACTTTTGGAAATTTCGCCCACAAATGGGGCTTAGTAATCAGATTTACGCCTACACACCAGCATAACAGACATAATAATTAACAGTGCGAAACTAAACTGCCGTTGGGCCAGGATTGTGTGCCAAAGAAATGATGGTATGTGGTTGCACAGGACTCTTCTTTGGAGACCCGAACTAGAAGCAGAAGTGTCGGTAATCCAGCTGTCAGATTGTCGGACGATATCAAAAAGACTGCAGGATCGGACCTGACTAGAACCGCTGCATCTATACTTGAGCCAAATTCGATAAAGAATACAGGTAAACAAACCAATATTTATAGTGAGAGTTATCACAACTCACTTTTTACAAATCTTCTATTATTTACATGATTATCGTCTTTTTCACGTTAACTATTAATTAAGAAATCTTATTGCAGCATTATTTCACTACAATCACTCAAATAACATGCATATTACCTAGTTATTTCAACCAAGCAACGGTTTGTTTACCTCTATTCTTTATCGAATTTGGCTCAAGTATAGGATGTCTTGAAGAACCATTCAAGAGGCATATGTTCAGCAGTTTCTGAAGAGAAGAAGATAACTCACGCAAGCAGTCGGCACAGAGGCACGCGTGCCGGCACGGCAGCAGCGCGCGCGACAGCGGGTGTGCGGCGCACACGCAGCACAGCGCGTCGGCCGCGTGCGCCGCGCCGTGCCCGTAGCCCTCCGCCGGCCCGCCGCACTCGCCGCTCACGTACAGTTGCTGGAAAACATTCAATGGCTTATTAGAATAACGTCATGATACCAATGATGTTATAAGTAAAAAAGTGTTGATAGGTTATGTGCAGTCAAAAAGTGGCACATCAAAAGTTTGCCAATTGACCAACAATACTGAGTATCGCGTTGACATTTGACGTTTATCTCTTTTTCACTCGCACTACTTCAATCATGTCATCCTACTTTGACGTGCAATATATGTGTGCGTTACGGTGCCGTTTTTGAAGATAGAATTTCGTTTGGGTAACCTATCTACACCTTTTTACTTATAATATCATTGCATTATACCATGTCGATAACCCCAAAGTGCAAGTCACATAAAATGGCATCATGAATAGCATCGGCGGTATGTCTTTGCGCGGCCGTGGTTATAACGCGTATAAATTGTGCTTCATTTCCATGCATTTTGTATAAAATTTCATTGGAATAGGCAATGATGTTATAAGTAAAAAAGTGTAGATAGGGTACCCAAACGAAACTCTATCTTCGAAAACGGCACACTAACGCACACATACATTACACGTCAAAGTAGGATGACATGATTGAAGTAGTGCGAGTGAAAAAGAGATAAACGTCAAATGTCAACGCGATACTCAGTATAATGTTTGCCAATTGGCAAACTTTTAATTTGCCACTTTTTGACTGCATATAACCTATCTACACTTTTTTACTTATAATATCATTGGGAATAGGAAACCGCCCTGTTCGTGCATGAATTGAATGGACCACAGACGCTGGTATCTTATTCAGTTTTGTTGTTCATCGCAAATCCAGACACAGGGCTTATCTGATGAAAAACGACTATTTTTGACTTCGGACTTACTCTAATCTCAAGGGTATTGCTGCTATGGACTTAAAGCTCACTTGTGTAAATACCAGCCTATTACTGTTCTAATGCAGGGCCAGGATATATCTTTACTAGCTTCTGCCCGCGGCTTCGCTCGCGTTAGAAAGAGACAAAAAGTAGCCTATGTTACTCTCCATCCCTTCAACTATCTCCACTTAAAAAATCACGTCAATCCGTCGCTTCGTTTTGCCGTGAAAGAAAGACAAACAGACAGACAGACAGACAGACAGACACACTTTCCCATTTATAATATTACTAGCTTTTGCCCGCGGCTTCGCTCGTGTTAGAAAGAGACAAAAAGTAGCCTATGTTACTCTCCATCCCTTCAACTATCTCCACTTAAAAAATCACGTTAATTCGTCGCTCCGTTTAGCCGTGAAAGAAAGACAAACAGACAGACAGACAAACATACAGACAGACAGACAGACACACTTTCCCATTTATAATATTAGTATGGATTATGGATGTGATGAGTATGATTGTTTGTTCTGTGTCTGGAAGTAATTCTTTCGTCTCAACATATTTATTTAATTTACTAATGTAAAATGTACTCAGATAGTGACTAAGTGTTTTAGATTAAACAATAATATTGACGTACATAATAACTTGTAATCATATTGTAGTTATTTACATGTGTTATTGCACATAAATAATATAGTTCTATTCTTGACAATGTATTGGTGATCATGTTTTTATTATCCCATCAATAATCAGTAATTTATATAGAAGGAAATAAACATGTTTACATTATGAAGATTTTACTCAATTTTCTAAGTAAGTAATTTACGTCTACAATGTTGTTTGCGTTAGTTAATCTCTAGAAATACATTTGTGATTAATACAAATCCGTGTATTTTAAGCGTATTCATATTGTATCATTAAAATATAGAGTGCAATCATATTATACCACGTTAATTTAATTATTTTCTCCAAATCAATAAACTAATAAAAGAAAAACAAACATTTAAGCTCCTACACAAACATCCACACTCGGAATAGAACACATAGCCATACAAATACTTGACCCGCACGAAAATTAAAAGAGCGATACGCAGCACATCACCCAATCATTTAGCGGTAGCGACTGCACCAACAGTACTTTTTCTAATGTTTTTCACGATCTCATATAATAGGGAAGAGGAACTTCGTTAATTTATACAGCTCTCTTCAGCTCATTTCCACAGAAAACAACCATTTTATACAAAAGCTGAACCGACGAGGAAAGCTATAAAAAACTTTTACCAAAAAAATAATAACCGCCTTCAAAAACTAAAAACACAAAAATAACTAAAATTTCGGAAGTCTGTGGCAACACAAATTAATTAGCAGAGCCACCGACTTCCGAAATATTAATTATTTTTGTGTTTTTAGTTTTTGAAGGCGGTTATTATTTTTTTGGTTTTTTTTTTTACTTTTTAGAGTCCCAACGTCTGACTGTGTATTACATACAGTATCTTTCAAAGTAATATAAAACGAAAATATAAACTTTTCGTCGATTTATTTTTTTATTCAAACGAAATTGAGAAACCTCCTTTTTTTGAAGTCGGTTAAAAAGGACGCGTACGCATCTTCATACAAAATAGTTTTCTATGGTCATATTATAAGCTGTAATAGGCGAGACGACAAAAAAAAAAAACGAATTAATCCGTTAGGTAGATTACCAAAAAATTTTGAACGTGTATTTTTTCTTTTTTCTCGTAAATAAAAAATGACGACGATACAGTGCGTTGTAGTTTCGCGTCACGCCTAGGTAGGTACTAGGTACAATTTTTACTGAACGGTGACTTCAGCCACCACTCTGTAACTTTGATGCTCTTTATCTTTGTATATTTTTATTATTTTGGTCAAGCAAAAAATTGGTGTGAATCCGCACGCAGCGTTTCTCGAAATCCTTCATTATGCGCACCGCAAAAGAATGGAATTCCCTGCGTTATCTGTGTTGTCTGTGTTTCCAAAAGCATATAACCCGGATGTTTTCAAGAGACGAGTGCATAGGCATCTTTTGGGTGAGCTCGCTCTATCGTAGGCTCCGTCTATGCCCTCGGGCTAGTCTGGGACCAAGAGCAAGCCCATAAGTAATAATAAAATAAAAAAATGAGTCTAGTATCTTTGGTCGGAATAAACAGAATGCCATTTTTTTTAATGCAGTCATCATCTCTATTGCTCGTACCTTCAAACATGAGAGATGCCCGTTGGCTTGCTTCAAGTACTGCGCGATGACACCGCTCGGCAAAGGACACTGGTCGTCTCTGATGTGCACTACGCTTATCAACGCCACCTGTAAACAAATATATAAGACATTGGTGCCGATTCTCTTGTGCACAACTTAACGTAAATTTAAGTTAGGTGCATCTTTCTCTTTCCATTTCTAAAAGAAAAGGACAGAAGATACATTTTAGTTTAATCCTGTGAAATTAGACAGCGCCTGATGACAATTGACGTATATTTAGACGCCATGTTTTTAAATTGCGTCTAAATTATCTATGGAGTGTCTAAATTTGACAGGACTTAACTAATATTTGATCTTCTATCCTTTTCTTAATTAAGCGGAAAGAGAAAGATGCATTTAACTTAAATTTACGATAGTTTGTGCACAAGAGAATCGGCACCATTATCCCTGAGTAACATAGGCTATATAATATCACGCTATGTCCCACGGGCGCGAGGCAGTAACTAAAAACCTAACGTAACGCGTGTCAAACCGCGAGGAACAGCTAGTAGGTAATAAATTAAATGTAAACAATTCTATGTATTCAAGTATGTATCAGTTCTATGTATTCAACCGACGTTAGATAACAAACAAATTGAAAACAATGTCGGTAAGTAGGTATGTTTTTTACGCAATTTTTAGATAAAACTAATGTCAATTTCATTTTCATTTAGTTAGCTACCTAAACCGATGGAAAATAGATCCAACCAGTCATAAAATCATATTTATTTTGTAAATAGGTTATATAAATAACACTTTTACACGTCACTATTTTGTTTTTTTTTTATTTTAAGCGAACGATTGGGCCGGTGTTTCCGAGCTGCTGTATCAGTAGTCTGCCGACCCTCTTTCTCACTTTAATTGTAAAAATATGGTCTGCGAAAGTTTTCGTACTTTGAGTATTCAGTAAAATACCACAAGACACCAGCATATTATTATGGTCTCATTTCAGGACAGGCTTATTCTTATTCTAAACATGCTTGTTCAAGGTGGACACGCAATTTAGACGTATACTTTATCACTACCTGTTTGCTATATAAAATTATTTGTTATCTATCATGAGTATTTTTTATGACCAAGTCATCATCTCCCTAGCCTTTCCCCAATTACGTTTTGGTCGGTATCTAGCCTAACTGGATCCAGCTGGATACCAGTGTTTTACGTGAAGCGACAGCCTATCAGACCTCCACTACTACCAGTTACTGGGCGATACGATATCCTTTGGTTAGTGTTGTTATATCCAAGTATCGGCATTATTAGGTAATCAGCCGCCACCTTATATATTTTTATGAGCTATTACTGAAAAAATCCTTACAATAAAACTCACCAATACTACGCACTATATAAATATCACCCGTAGCACAAGTAGACTGGCACCACGGCTTAAAATATTAACACAGCTGCAAAAGGTACGTGGGGTACATGTTTGTGTGAGCACTTTATTTGCACAGAATTATTGATTGGGCCTTGGCTTTCAGAGGTCGCACGTCTATTTGGGTTTTTTTAGAATTCGCATATACATGGAGGTTTATTTCGTACGTTTTGCCAACATCGACCATTTGATCAGGTAAACATGAGTAAATATCTCGAAAGTTCTTATTTGCAATTGAACAATTGGCCACAATACACATAGGGCTTTTTAACACTGTAAAATTCATACAATTTTATTTGTACAATTTAACATAGCGCAAAAAACGCTAATAAACACTATATGTATGAAAAGCCCGTATAATTTTTGAGTTTACTTGCGCTAGTCAAAAAATAATAATAATAAGGAGGACGTCCGGTAAAAATTCCTTGAGAATTTGTGACGATGTTGCAATAAATCGTAATAGAAAGAAGGAAAAGAACGAGAGTTTGGCCGGACTAATTATAATATACTAGCTTTTGCCCGCGACTTCGTCCGCGTGGAATAATAGTATCCGGGGTATTTCGGGGATGAAACTATCCTATGTCCTTTCTCGGGTCCCAGACTATATCTGTACCAAGTTTCATTTAAATCGGTTCAGTAAGAGACAGACAGACACAGACAGACAGAGTTACTTTCGCATTTATAATATTAGTACGGATTAAAAAAAAAATCTTTTTAAATTTGTTTCATGACAACAAACATTTGTTTTCGTAGCGGTCGCTTTAGGCGTCGACAGAAGCGCCCCTTAAGAAGTCGTTTAAAAGAAAAGACATTAGACCCGTTAACTTCATAAACAGCCCATCAAACGAACATTTAACCAATTTTAATTGCTGGGAACGACGTTTATTCTTGGTGTTGAAAATGTCTTTTTATGGCAAATACCGTGATAATGTGGGAACCATAGTCTATAATACACTTTCTGCTTTGTTAATTGTCTTTTTAAACCTATTATTTAGGCGTTGACTTCAACCAAAATAGATAAGTGATGTCTAGATACACTTTAAATTGAAAAAGTAAAACGGGCGCTATCATGGCTGATCAATCAATCAAACTTTATTTGTGAACACAGGTAGGTACAAAATACAGATCACACTACCATCATTTTAATATCAAGTTTAAATAATGCAAAAAATTTGGTAATCAATTATAATATTTTTTTACATGCATGTCAAGGTAATAAATTATATTTAGTTACATAACAGGTCCGGCAAAGTCATATTTTATCATTAAAGAAAAAAAAAACAATTTATTTTGAATTTGTGGATGTTCTCTTCATTCCTTATACATTTAGGTAATTTATTGTAAACCTTTGGAGCTATTACAAAAATACTGTACTGTGTACTGAATGTCTTCTATGCCTCAGAAAGCAAGTTAAGTAGTTGGTTTTGGTAGTCATTTATAAATCTTTCGACAGTCATGAACTCAGAAGCCAAGTCCAACCAAGGCGTATCGTGTAACCCGGTAACTGCTGCGTCCTGATTAGCAGTCGCTCTATGTAAAATATTGGAATTCAGCTGAACCTGATTAGACTAGAAGTCCACCCTCGTTTGTCCCCCGCCGACGTCACCGTCACGGCAACGATAACCGCCGATACATTCATCTACTATAGCCGCGTGTCCTCCGCACGTCACGTCACCCCATACTACTACGCTTAAAATGATGGCTTATCGAGCAAGCGTTTTATTCCTTTGACGAATTTAAGATGATGTAAACTTTGACATATTAATTTGAATTGTAATTTTTACCGTGACTTTTTATTGTGACTCTTTCTTTTGACTTGACTATTTGTGTATGTGTTCCAATGTTGTTTGACAACTTGATTTTTAACATGTATTTAATAATGTATTGTGTTTTTTTACCTGAATATGACTTGTAAGAATCCCAATAAAATACTATGACTACTAAGGTCGGTTCGCCGTCAACTCGTTCTCGGTGGCGGCGGCGTGGAAAAACGGCCTAACTAGTTGGGAATAAAGGATAGGCGGATGATGGAGAGGTAATCATGGTTCTTACCGTATCATCAGGCCTGAGTTCTCCGGTGTCCCGTAGATCTCTGGCGAGGACCACCACGAGAGGGTAGCAGGACCGCGGAGGTGGTCCCAGATGAAGAGGTTCTTCCGTCGATAGCCTGAGGGCCTTCTCGTCGTGAGGGTTGCTTCTGGAAAGAACAGGTAGTGGTTACTATGTGCTACTGTAGAGAAAAGTAGATGTTTTAGGAGGATCTTTTTTTTCTTCTTTATGGACCTCCCTCTGGGAGGCTCGTTTCCGCACTTAGCCGTGAAATTGGACTATTGTACGTACGTAAGACGAGGCGGCTGCTACTCCAGTCAGCCCACCTCCTTTCAGAAGCAGATCACGGTCCGTGGTCTTCTCAGGGTTTCGGGAGTGACCTTGGGGTTTCAAGAATCTCTCTCCGGATGCTTAAGAGGATAAGGTTTTTGCACCGCACCCAAAAGAATATGTTACTATGATAGTATACACAGCCAATCCGTTAATCTCGTGTTAATGTGAAAATCATCCAATGACTGCTCCCGTCCTGGGTGCGGCGGGAGGGCGTGTCAAACTCTTACTGACTAAAACCCACTCATGTTCCTTCGATTGCCCTTTATGCTCCAGGGTCACGGTAACTATTATAAACATTCCGCAACCCCGGCAAGCGTTGGGCCTGTTGGGCTCCTTCCTGTGCTGACTCCTTCTCTCTGAGGCGCGCGTGGAGCACTAACGCGCCGTCAACGCGGTTCTGGTCCTAGCCGGGCGGCGAGCTACCGGAGCTACCCATCGCTCGCCATCCGCAGAACCGCGCCTACGGTGGCAGGTCTTGGGTTAGGTAGCCCGTGCCTTTAAAAGCACGTAGAGCTATTACCGCGCCTGATTTTTATCTTGTCAGTCGATGTGACAGTAATCTGGAATTGCTGTCCCATCAGGGTATGAGAGCAAAGGAACAGTGAGAAGTGCACACGCGTGTGTTTTCGCAGCATCACAATTGTGCACTATATAATATCTTAGATTGTGTAATTTCCGTTGACATTGGTTCGTGTGGTAAATTCGATCTGGAAAATATTTTTAGTAGGTATGTTTGGATTAAAAAAAATACAATATGATTAAGCTTTTATTTTATAATAAAAAAGGCGTAGTGGCATCGAACTCGTCTTTAACAAAAAAAACCGGCCAAGAGCGTGTTGGGCCACGCCCAATGTAGGGTTCCGTAGTTTCCCGTCCGTCACAATAAGTGTACCTACATATAAGTGTAAAAAAGGCTATTTGTTACGTTGACATACTAAGTACGCAAAAATTATTTTGTACAACCTTTTTGTCTTTTTTGTACAAAAACTGTTCTTTCTATCAAGTTCAAAATAATTTTCCTAGAAAGTTCTTATAAAGTTCAACTTTCCAGATTTTTTTCATATTTTTTAAACCTACGGGCAAAAGTTAGAGGGGGGGGGACGCTTTGATTTTTCCTTTTGGTGCGATTATTTCCGAAATTATTGACATTATCAAAAAATGATTTTAGTAAACCCCTAATCATTTTTAAAAACCTATCCAACAATATATCACACGTCAGGGTTGTAATTAATAAAAAACCACTTCCCTATTTACATATAGGGGGGCTACCCTAATAAAACGTTTTTTTCCAATTTTTATTTTCGCACTTTGTCGGCGTGATTGATATACATATTGGTACCAAATTTCAGCTTTCTAGTGCTAACGGTCACAGAGATTAAGCGAGGACGGACGGACAGACATGGCGAAACTATAAGGGTTCCTAGTTGACTACGGAACCCTAAAAAAGGCTCGATTTAGTAATCAGGCTGTCACATTGTGTAGATGCACAAACTTCACTTCAAGGTCAAATATGAGAATAAAAATAAAATAAAAAACACGAAAATAAAGAAGAAGAATACAAAAGGATATCAATTTTTGCACCAGAAAAGGTCAACACAGTCGAATTATATGTAGGTACATAATAAGTAAGTAATAAAAAAATATAATTGATTGCTGCAATTAAAATTAATATATTCAAAGCTTTTTTTGCAGAATAAAAATAATGATTTACACGTTAAGTGTGATTAAACGTTTACTGGTGGTGTCACATTGCTAATTGGGTTGTCAAAGATCATGAACATAAATAAATCTCTAAACAAAATTAATCGCTTAGGTGTACGGATTGATTTATCAAAATACTACACAGATTAGAAGCTTTGCACGTGGATAGATAGTAGAATTCTATTTTGGTATTTAACAGTTTTCGCGGTGAATACTAATCTTATAAAGCTGTAGTTAGTTTTTTTTGTATATTTATTTGAATCGGTCGATTTGATAAAATATTTTTATGATGAATAAGCTATTTATCGAGGAAGGCTATGGGATATATAACATTATAATAATAATAATAAATATCTTGGGACTAGTCACACACGGTCATCTGATCCCAAGCTAAGCAGAGCTTGTTTTATGGTAACCAGACAACTGATATACTTACTTATATACTTCATAAATACATACATATTATTGATAAATTACACCCAGACACAGAACAAACAATCATGCTCATCACACAAAGTTTGTTCTGGGTGGGAATCGAACCCACGACCTCCGGCTTAGCAGTCAGGGTCACTAACCACTAGACCAACAGGCTCGACAACAACATACATTATGCTACAACCTATGAAAGCGGAGTAGTAATACTATGTAATACGGAGTATGATAACAGATGTGAGTGAAGGTACAGGGGACAGTTAGTGTGTAATAAACCAAAGTTTTATTAGGTGATTTTCAAATCGGATCAGCAGCTTTTCATCTATACGGATAAAGGTACGTTAAACTTGTACAAATCTAAAAAAAACTACACCAGTCTACGTCAGTCAATTTTATCCCGATCTTAAACGCATCTAGTTTCTGCTAACCATCCAAAAAAAAATCCATACTAATATTATAAATGGGAAAGTGTGTCTGTCTGTCTGTATGTTTGTCTTTCTTTCACGGCAAAACGGGGCGACGAATTGACGTGATTTTTTAATTGGAGATAGTTGAAGGGATGGAGAGTAACATAGGCTACATTTTGTCTCTTTCTAACGCGAGCGAAGCCGCGGGCAAAAGCTTGTATAAAATAAGGTAATGCTTCGTACAATTGCGTCAATAAAGCCGAATTGCGTCAATAATCTTGATATTTTACCCTGTAGTCAGCTTCATATGGAAATACCAGTCGTCCAGGCTGAATGAACCTTTCGTCCTTTTATTTCACCGGAACTGTTACAGCTTTTAACAAGACGCGAATGACCCATTGATTGCTTAATTAAGAGTAAGGCTACAGTGAGTTGTGCGCTTAAGAATATAATAAAACAGATTTACTAAACTAATTGAGGGTACCCCGATACATAAGAATTCATAAACTGCAAATATCGAAGTAATACTGCTATAAGTATAAGGGCTTGTGGTAGGTCCCTAATTAAAGCAGTCCACAACACCAAGGTACAGCTATACATATAATAAAGCTTTAATGTGGGAATTGGCAGGTGTGAGCTCCATCGAACTATTCAATCATGAGCCAACGCGTTTCATTCGTTTTATAATTGAGGTCGCCGGTATTATGCTTCACAATAGGAAAATTCAGGATTTTCTTTCATGGCCTTTTTTGCTGTCCTGACGTCAAACTTATCGTTGGTGGAATGAAAAAGTTGCCAAGTTTGAGTAGGACGAAGAGTTCACTAACGTACAATATTCAGATGGTAAAACAAACGCCCAAAAAGTATGATATTTGTTATAAATTAATAATTTGTAAAAAAAACATGAATCGCGCAACTTTATGTAATTTTACTAATTTTTCGTAATACAAAAACGATTTATTTCATTTTACTATTTGTAGAGCAAGCGCTATTGTGATACAAGGGTTCCTTTTGTACAATTTTGGTAAGGAATCCTAAAAAAGGGTGAACATTTTAACTGATTATCATTTTACTCTCATTGGCAGCACTTACGAACGGAAAGCTAAATTCATATTGTCATCGTCTCAGTTCTAATCTGTGACTGTACAAACGTTAATATCGTTTGAAAGAGCAATTTAATTATATCAATAAAATATCCAAAATGCTTTTGATTGGAGATTAAAATGCCAACGTTATCAAAAATAGCAGAAAAAAACATTTGTGTTTTCCGACATTTATAGTCATAAGTTTTTAAATAGCCTAATTTAAACAAGTTTTTTTAATTCGTCAAGGCTTTCAGGCTGCTCTTTATTCATTATAAACAGAGACCAGTTAGTATTCTGACAAAAACTAAAATATAAAACAAATAAGGAAGTCTTTTGTTATTGGCGGTCTTATACAATATTGGTTTAGTAGATCTCGGTTAGTTTTGAGCAAATTACGAGCAAATAAATCATAAAAAATCATAAAATCATATTTATTTTGTAAATAGGTTATATCATAACACTTTTACACGTCAAATTTTGTTTTTTTTTATTTATTTTAAGCGAACGATGGGGCCGGTGTTTCGTAGCTGGACTGCTCTGAGAAGAAACATCCGAAACAAACTCAGAGGTCAAAGTCTCTTTTAAAGTCCATACAATGGTATTGGTCAAAAATGTGCGAGAACCATGGAGGTTAATAATGCAGTCAGTGTTGATTTTCGAGAAAACCCGAAGGTACTAACTTTATCCTTATGATCTACGTGCTAAGAGTTTTAAGGACTCAATATCCTTCGAGATTGTTACTCATAGGGAAAGTACTTCTTTAGCAGTCGATATTAGGTCAATGTAGGGATGTACCAGGATTGTCGATGATCGAAGTTATCGATGGTATTATCGATCTAATACAGGTGCTGTCAAATGGATTTATTAATAAATTCTTTTTATTCTGTTAGAGATTACTTGATGACTTTTCCAATTCTTCTCTTCATATTAACGTTCTTCAGACTTATTAAAAAAAAAAACAAAAGGGTCCAGACGTTCTGGAGTTTTGCGCTTAGCAGCACATTTAGCTATTCGTTTTTATTTATATAAAAACTAACTTCTGCCCGCGGCTTCGCTTGCTTTAGAAAGAGACAAAAAGTAGCCTATGTTACGCTCCATCCCTTCAACTATCTCCACTTAAAAATCACGTCGATCCGTCGCTCCGTTTTGCCGTGAAAGAAAGACAAACAGACAGTCAGACAGACAGACAGACAGACAGACACACTTTCCCATTTATAATATTAGTATGGATTAAGTGACGTTACTTTATACTAATTGAATACTTAGATATGCACTCTGATTATGACTTGAAGCTTGCAATTTAATTTACTATTTAATTTTAGACATTAAATACTTTATTTGAAGGAGTTTTACATTGTACATAGTTCTATAAATGCTCATATTATGTACAAAATTAATAAACTACGTCAACGTAAAACAAACACTAAAAAAGGCATCCAAAAACTCGTGCGCATCGTTGCAAAAAAATTGCATCTAGTTTCAGCAAGTCGTATTAGAATCTATAAAATTATAAACCGTGTCTAATGTATTACAGTTCTTGCAAATAAATACATTTAATTTAAATTTCATCGATGTTACACAAGAAATGCATTTTAGCATTCATAATTCATTCATAGCAGTTATAACGTTCTGTATTCTATAGACGTTCTTAATAATGAGTAACCGTCTGACGTCAATTAGTGAATTACCATGGTTCATTATTAGAGTTTTCCGGTCCGAATGTTCAAGACGGTTGAGCTTTTTTGTACAGTTGACGCGTCTAAATCGTCATGCAACAATGGAACTGTGCACTTTTTTTTATTGGATAGGAAATCATCAAATGACATCTCTCGCCCTGGGCGGGAGGGCGTGTCAGACTTTGACTGACTAAAACCCACCCATGTTACTTCGGTTGCCCTTTATGTGCTATCACGACGCGAGTCCCACAAACGACTTGTCAATAGAACCGTCCTTGTGTAGCACTACAGTTCAGCTTACCTAGAAAGAGCCATTTTTGGGATGAGGAATCATTTAATGACTTCTCCCGCTCTAGGCGAAGCGAAAGGGATTGTGAGACTTCTACTGACTAAATCCCAACCATGTTCCTTCCTTCCCTTTTGTCCGAGGTCGCTGTATCTCTTCCGAAGATCCCGCAGCCCCATTGCTGGTGTCGGTCCTTGCCCTTGCCATGTTGCTGACATCTCGTTGAGGGGTGCGCGTGGAACACGAACGCGCCATCGACGTGGCCTATCGTCGTCAAAAGACGGACGGACAGTGAGCTAGCCCATTAATCACCGTCTACAGGCCAGCTACGATGGCCAGAAGCCATCACGTGGCCCTCGACGCCCGAAAGTGAAAGACCCCTTAGAGCTCGTCATGGTTTTCTTGACAACTTATTCCTTAGATTCTTAAGCAATTAAAATAATAATAAGGCACAAACAGCATTGTGAGCTTAGGTATCCTTGATGATTGTAAGCAGATTATAAATTGAAAAAGTCACATGCATGTGGTTGTGATACGGGCGCCTTACCACAATCCGCAATTAAAAATACATTAGTTATTCTAAATTCAACAATTAATTCTAATCGAAATTAGATTTGAAATTCCTATTGATCTTTAAATTCCTATTTGATCTATTTATATGGTAGTTAAATAAGATTGTTAAGTTATAGAATCTTAATACTACTTAAGATATGGATAAAACATCGTTGTTACTCAATATTGATGTTTCGACAGAGGTATATAAAAACCGATAATATAATCGATGTCGACATCGATAATTTCGCAACACCGCGCATCCCTAAATCGATGATCATTGTAATCGAATGTTGAACCATCCTCAATAATTTCGTGTTGTGCGAGGTCATGGCCGCTGCAGCGCTGGTACAATGACAGGCAATAACACGTATGCGATTAGCATAGGTACCTAACCTATGTGACAGCAGATTAATTAATATTCAATGCTTGATTTAGCTGAAGCTGTTAAAAAAATAAGTATACAGTTCAAGTGCATGTAGACAATCTGTAGTCACATTTCTGGCCCTGTCAAATGTGACAGCTGTCATCAATGCCAAGTGTCGTGTTGCGGAATGTTTATAATAGTTACCGTGACCCTGGAACATAAAGGGCAATCGAAGGAACATGAGTGGGTTTTAGTCAGTAAGAGTCTGACACGCCCTCCCGTCGCACCCAGGACGGGAGCAGTCATTGGATGATTTCCCACTCACCAAAAAAAAAAAAAAAAAATCGTAATATTGCCATGCGAAATTAACCCTTAGGGCTCTTTCAAAGAAGGCAAGATTGTTCGATCTCACGAATAAACGATTACTAGAAGATCGTTCAAATTAACTATTACACGTCTAACCATCCCCAAATTAAAGATTGCTCGAAGAACAGTCTTTTGAATTAACGATTGCTCAAAGAACAGTCGCTCAAATTGGCGATTAGTCGAAAAAGTTTGCACAAATTAACGATTTCTCGAAGATCGCGAAATTTACCTGAAATAATAATTGGCCGATTTAAGTTCTCATTTCTCTATTAATTCTACCGATTTTACTCGATTATGGCGAAAGTAAAATTGTAAACTGATTGATTTATTGATTGTTTAACAATCAATCTGAAATTCTAGCGATATTGGTAGTGCAATCTTATGTTGACTGCTATAAAATTCAAACAATCAAAGTTATCGCAATGTTTGTACACGTGTTTTACTAGTAGTTCAGGTCTTGCCATTTAGCAAACCGTCTAATTAACGGTTTATTTTTAGATATTTACATTTTCAACGCTTCTCAGAATATGTAATAGCATCTGCAGAAAAGGTACAACGGCGGACAAAAAGACCGCGGTGCGCTTTTATTATTACTCTCATTAGGTCGATTTTATCCGGTAGTAATTATAAAAACACACTGTGGATATTTTATCCGCCATTGTCCCTCGTCTGCGCAGGCCGTAAGATGATCCTAAACGGCTTTGCAATCGATTTATCTGGATATGCCCGTGGTTTCCATTGGTGATACAAGCGTATTAAAAATTGTCACTACGAGTAAAATAAATAATGTTGAAGACAGTGCCTCCGCCAAGAAAAAAGCGGCACGGCCTTACCAACCTTTTTTTCAAAGCAGTTTAGGCCATTTTCCAGCACCTATAATTTCGTTATGGATAAAACTAAAAGCTTGAATTCGGTTAACTGACTTGGCAATCGCTCCAAGCAATCTAATTATGTATTACTTGTGAGATACATTGTTTTCATGTGACAGCCTAGTCAATTAACCGATTTGGACATAGATCTAACTACTTTTTACGGTAGGAGGAGTTGCAAGACATATTTTTGTTACGCTGCGGCCTGCGGAGGCAGATCTGTAACCAAAAGGCGGGCGTACATCACGGAGAACTACGGCAATATTTCAAATGGAAATGTACAGTCACATATTGCCGATAAAATATGGACCGTTTGAAAACGCCTTAAGGTTGCAAATAACAGAGAAGTTACAGGTATTTTCCAACCTTCATGTTTACCTTTCATAGGTCATAGCGAGTATTACGTCAAGGGAATAATGTTTAGGAAATTTTCCGTTACCTTTGGCATTTTGCTAGAACTTTCGACCTGTGTAGTAGGTTGGGATGACGTCATAGCTCTTGTATTATTACTTAGGCATCTATTTATACATCTACATCTATAAAAGCTAATAAACTGAATTACTGATTGAACGACCAACGCAAAAATGAACCGTTGGGTAGAAGCACAAAAAAATTAGGTAGGAGTGCTTAAAGAAAGGCTTCAGATAAAATTCACCCCTAAGGGTGCAAAAGGGTGGTTGGGAAATATGAAAATGTGTTTACAAATTCACAGTAAATATTTTTTAATAACCTCTATTAGCTTCTTTTCATGGCGTAGAGGCGCACTAAGAAGAGATTCTACGTAAAAAAACAATCCGGTATTTGACACCATCATCAATTGACGTACTTTTTATGAGCTGTCAAAACGCAATTCTCCAATAGACTTTGTATGCCAATACCAGCTTGTGACGTCACAAGCTAGCAACCCTATTGACTATTTATTGATTTTATAGCAATTAAAAATCCAATTTTACAGTAAATTAAAAACAAATCCGATGCTTAGGACTAATAAAAAGATAGGTTTTATAAAAAATATGTCTTAGATTTATCGGTTAGTAGTGTCAAATACCGTATTAGCTGTTGTTATTTCTACTTTCGTGATAAAATTGGGGTAGAATTTGTTTATGAAAATGAACGGTAAAAGCTAAAGAAAATAACTAGTAAACATATAAAATAATGAGCTCAGCTGTACGCTGAAACGAGTAAGTTCCTGTAGGTCAAAGGTGGACTAGTGCATTCACAACTGAGTATTGTGAAACAATGAATGATGATGAAATGTTTTCTTATTCATTAAAAGTTGAAATATGTAGCAGGGACATGTGGTTCAGAGTTCAAACCCTTTGCTTCCATTTTATTTCTGGTTACGTCCTTGCTCTTATTAACGTATTTATTTATTTAAAAAATGTCAGAGTGGTATTGGTGCCGATTCTCTTGTGCACAAACTAACGTAAATTTAAGTTAAGTGCATCTTTCTCTTTCCATTTAATTAAGAAAAGGACAGAAGATCGAATATGAGTTAAGTCCTGTCAAATTTAGACACTCCATAGATAATTTAGACGCAATTTAAAAACATCAGACGCTGTCTAATTTGACAGGATTAAACTAAAATGTATCTTCTGTCCTTTTCTTTAAGAAATGGAAAGAGAAACATGCACTTAACTTAAATTTACGTTAGTTTGTGCACAAGAGCATCGGCACCAATGGTTGGTTGGAAACCGAAAACTAAAACTTTAGTTCGCATAGCTGGCGCAGTTTTTCAACCCAAATAACTTATTCACTAAGTTAGCAGTCTGTAAGTACATAAGCATGAAAAACTGCGTCAGCTATGCGAACCAAACTAAGTGCTAGTTTTCGGTTTCCAACCAACCAATACCAAATATATTTGTTAGTACTTATGTGTGAATTTTATCAGTTTGTGAAACAAAAAAAATGGTCCATGACAAAATTCGTCATGTCAACACAAATATACTTTTACTTAGTATGACAAATGTCGGTCTTCGAAGAATATCGACGATTGATTCACCACCAACTCCCATAACTGGGTATTTTACACGTAATTCTCTAAAATGAAACAAGTTTTTAGCCCTCAAACGCAAAATCTAATTTTACAGTTATAATGCAAATGTCGATTCATTTTCATAAAACTGTAAAATAAGATTTGTGCTGGCTTTAAAACAATAAATAGGTAGTCAATTGAGTTGGTTACTTGTGACGCCACACTGCAATGTTGCCATAAAAATCTAAAAGGGCATATTGACAGCTCATAAAAAGAAAGTAAAAAAAAGGCGGTGTTGCAATCATCACCATTTTAAAAGCAATCAATGTTAAAAACTTGCCAAAATCGTATGTAAATTAAAGTGTTTTTGACAGGTGAACGATTAAACACAAGGAAATTGAAACGGTGTAACAATTAAAAAAAATAACACCAGAATAGTAACCTGTTTAAGAGTTAATTGAACCCAGAAATTCGACTTCCTGAAAATAAAATGCAAGTACTTATTTAATTGGGTTTTGGAAGTTACATTTATATATAAAATTCCTATCCATAAAAAGTCTTGATAAAAATAAAAAAAACCGTTTTTTTAACAAAATCTTGCATTATGTATGAGTGTTGGGTAGAAACCATAGTGATTCAATAAGTGCTATTTTGTGCAAATTTGGAAAAAAATAAACAAACACAATACATAATTAATTTTTGTTTCTCATGCATGACTATGACTAATGGCAACTTACAGTTTTGTCATTTTTAGCTTTTATTTTAGTTTTTTCTCAGATGACGGCACCGTAGGAAATTATTTTGTTTCAAAATGACTACCTAATCTAAAATTGTATATTTCACGGTTTTTAACTTTTCGACGACCAAGCAGGACTGCTATTGGTGCTAATTCTCTTGTTCACAAACTTAACTAAATTTAAGTTAAGTGCATCTTTCTCTTTCATTTTCTTAAAGAAAAGGACAGAAGATAAAATAATAGTTAAGTTAAAAAGTAAAAAAAAAAAAGTTTTGTCGAATTTAGACATTCCATAGACAATTTAGACACGATTAAAAACATGGCGACTAAATATACGCCAATTTCTTCAGGCGCTGTCAAATTTGACAGAATTAAACTAAAATTTATCTTCTGTCCTTTTCTTTGAAAGAACGAAGAAAGGTCTGGTAAAAATCTGACACACCCTTTTTTTTTGGGTAGTGGGGTGGGAAATCATCAAATGACTGCTCCCGTCCTGGGTGCGGCGGGAGGGCGTGTCAGACTTTTACTGACTATAACCCACACATGTTCCTTCGGTTGCTCTTTATGTTCCGGGGTCACGGTTACTATAATACACTATGGTACACTTGATATTTTCACAGAGTAGGTATATAAAAACGTAGGCAATATTTATTGCTAAATAAAATAAAACTTTAATGCATTTGTAATGAAGGGCAAAAACCCTCAGTGGATGCCCCTACAGCATAGTCATTGAGGTCGACTTAGACGGTTAAGGAGGGGCAAATGAGGGAGGGGGGGAGGGTAACCTCTAAGTTTTAGTTAGGTACTAACTTATTCTAATCTCATTTTTAATTTATTAAAAATAAAAGGATTTTACATTAATAATAATATAATGCAAATTTCAAGTTTTGTAAAGCAATTATTTTGAAAAAGTAATTAAGTGTTATGTTTTTTCGCGTTCTCTATAAGAAGAAATCTTTTGGAATGAACAATAGACAGCTAAATTGATTTGTTTGAAAATGACCTTTCAAAGTGCCTTTTAACGGTCAGATGAAAATAATTTGACTTTGACGTGTTTTTGAAAAAAAAATTGGGGTTACCAGACTTGAGTTAAATAAGTGTGGACGAATAAAGAGGAGGCCTTTGCCCAGCACTAAAACACAAAATACTAGCTTTTGCCCGCGGCTTCGCTCGCGTTAGAGAGAGACAAAAAGTAGCCTATGTTACTCTCCATCCCTTCAACTATCTCCATTTAAAAAATCACGTCAATTCGTCGCTCCGTTTTGCCGTGAAAGAAAGACAAACATTCAGACAGACAGACAGACACACTTTCCCATTTATAATTATACTAGCTTTTGCCCGCGGCTTCGCTCGCGTTAGAAAGAGACAAAAAGTAGCCTATGTTACTCTACATCCCTTCAACTATCTCCACTTAAAAAATCACGTCAATTGTCGCTCCGTTTTGCCGTGAAAGAAAGACAAACAGACAGACAGACACACTTTCACATTTATAATATTAGTATGGATATAGTATGGATGCTAAAAAAAACACTACTACAGGCAGTATTCCACGAATAGCTTACACTCGAAAAATAAAATTAGTTATCTTTTATATAAGACTAGCTGTCCCCTGCGGTTTCACCCGCATTTTTCGTTACTGCTCCGCTCCCGTGGGTCGTAGCGTGATGGTATATAGCCTATTTCTATTATCATTCCTCGATAAATGGGCTATCTAACACTGAATTTTTCAAATCGGACCAGTACTTCCAGCGATTACACCCTACATACAAACTTACAAATTTTACCTCTTTATAATATTAGTATAGATAGTGAACTAATTAACTGACGGACAGATTGATTCTTAAACCTTCGAACACACGTGAATCGAGACACAATAGAAAGACAGTAGCAGCCCGACAGCCGGCTGTCGCTTGGTTGTTGAAAGGTTAATATATTAACGCACAGCCCAAACCGCTGGTCCTAGAGACATGAAACTTGGAGGGCATATTCTTTGTGAAGAATAGGTAGCCACTAAGAAACAATTTTTGGAAATGCCAACCCTAAGGGGTAATAGGGGATGGAAGTTCAAAATCCACTCGGGCGATGCCGCAGGCGAAAGCTAGTCCAATATAAAAAAGGTAAAAAAAACACCCAATATGAATTGTTTTTTTAACACTCTGTACCAACCTTATTACCGGTACAAAAGATCCGGCACTTTTAAAAATCGTAAGTATTATTATACAGGGTGTCCCACGGCTATGCCACATGGAGGGAAAGTACCTTAAATCTTGTAGATAGAACATTTTACTGAAAGAAGACATTATATGAATTTTAAAAACAATTTAAATTGCATTCATAGATTTTTAAATAATTAAATAGTTAAATGGTGTCACAAATAAAAGGAAGACCGTGAATTTTAACATTTGATGTAAAATTTTGTTCAGAAAAGTTAAAGGCTTACATTGCCGTAAGGACATACAATTGACAATCATAACTACTTATTACTAATTAATCTACCCAATTGAAGTACGCATCATTTAAATAAATAAATATCCATCACAACAAGACCAAAAAATTGTCAGGGAACGAAATAATCAAAAGTTATCACTTTGTATTCAAGAAGAAGGGACTAGTTTTGAGTATTTGGAAAATTGACTAATTTTGTATTAAAAATGTTAAAATTCATGGTCTTTCTTTTATTTTTGACACTATGTTATTTAGCAAAAAATAATCCTTGTGATAAAGCCTTTCGATATGTAGGATAAAACTACAGGCTGATTAATTTTCTCTAGTAACAGGTTCGATTCCCGGTTCAACTATGTAATTATTTAAATATCTATGAATGCAGTTTAAAATGTTTTCAAAATTCAAATAATGTCTTCTTTCAGTAAAATGCTCTATCTACAATATTTAAGGTACTTTCCCTCCATGTGGCATTGCCGTGGGACACCCTGTATAGACATAAGTGTAAACCGACGTAGAGATTTATGTTTGTGTGTCAATACATATATAACGGCATATTTTTTCTAACAGTGTGTTATTTATCTATTTATCTTCTTACGGTCGGTTGTGAATCATATCTGTGTGATGGCGATTGGTGCAAGTGATGAGCGAATTAGATTTTATTTCTGTAAAGTTTTTGATTCCGGTTGTCTTTTGTATTTCTTTGACTGTTGATATGGGAAGTCTGAAACCTGAAAGGATATTCAATTTGACCAAGGGCTGTAGTTTCTCTTAGTAACTGGGTTGTACTGTACGTCTTCAGCAGTCTGTCCAGGTAAAATATTTGTATTCAGCTGCTGGAACTACAAACGGAGCCTAACAAAGGCTAATGATGAATGATTATGGATTTTCCTCGTCCATTCTTCTTCACACGAAATTACTTTAAATTTAATAAAATTGTATTGTAATATTAATAAAGTTATTTTTATTTCTTTTAAATGAGTTCCAACGCATTTCTAATATGTAAAATCTTGTTGATCTGCAGGTTTCATCAGACTATTAAGTGGTTTTTTTTTTGGTGAGTGGGAAATCATCCAATGACTGCTCCCGTCCTGGGTGCGGCGGGAGGGCGTGTCAGACTCTTACTGACTAAAACCCACTCATGTTCCTTCGACTGCCCTTTATGTTCCAAAAAAAAAACTATTAAATGGTTATTCTTCACTAACTCAGTAAATAATTTAACCAGTAAGGCGGCTAGTATTGTTGATAAGGACGTGGCTGGTAACAAACTCCGTATAAACGGGACAAGCAAGGTCACGTTAAGGAAATACGGTTCGTTCAGGAAAATAGTGCAGTAAACAATTGAAACAACTGTATTAATTACTGATAAGTTTCAGCCATTTTATAAATGCACCAAGAGCCAAATTTTATTCATGCTATTTCTATCTTACTTAAGTAAAACAAGACATTACTAGTAACTGTTAAAATTAGATACAGTTTAGTCCTGTCAAATTAAGAGACACTATGGATAATTTGGACGCGATTAAAAACACGGCCACTAAAATACGTCGATTTACTTTAGGCGCTGGCTTATTTGACAGGACTAAACTTATACATATCAACATGTGTATCTTATGCCCTTTTTATTAACAAAATGAAATGAGAAAGATGCATTTAACTTAAAATTAATTTAGTTTGCGAATGTCAGAATAAAAAGTAAAAAATACATCTTTAACTTAGACCGAGCTCAATAATTGTGGCAAAGCAAGTGCATTGTCTGTTGGATTAATTATTAAATTAGTTGCGCGCTGGTCTCGTGATCTCAATTCAATTGTGCGTGTCTTCAATTACCATCAATTACCAGGTCTGGTGACATGGTTATTGGTTTTTTTCCATTATTCAGTTTTGAAGTGGGTAACCAAGGACAATGCCAGAAATCCTATAGAGTTTTGACCCATCAAATAAAAGTTGGTGCACAAGCATGCCAAATGTAGCAGTCTATTGGTGCTATATTAGTGTTATCTAAAAACATGTTAAAACACCTTTAGAACTTGCGGTTTTTTTTTAAATCTTAGAAATAATATTACTTTTAGGTTAGGTACTTCAAGTTTAGGTTAGTTGCATGTCAATGAATGTCTTGTTGACATAAGCATTGGCTCGCCAAGGAGTTTCGTTACACGTAATCACTAACGCTCATCATCATCATCTCCCTAGCCTTTTCCCAACCGTATTGGGGTCGGCTACCAGCCTAACCGGATTCAGCTGGATACCGGTGTTTTACGTGGAGCGACTGCCTATCTGACCTCCACAACCCAGTAACTGGGCGACCCGATACCTCTTGGTTTGACTGGTCAGAGTTTCTGGCTAACCAGTAACGACTGTCAAAGTTCTACGAATGACAACCGGGACCAACGGCTTTACGTGCTTTCCGAGGCACGGGATGTCAGTGATGTCTAAGATAAACTTTAGAAAGTACATATGAATTGAAAAAGTCACATTGGTACTTGCCCGGATTCGAACCCACAACCTCTTATACACGAGGCGGGCGCCTTATCCACTGAGCCATCACGACACTCTCTAACACTAACCCCAATCACTAACGCTCATAATCCCAAATAATTATTAGAATAAATATCTATACTTATAATAAAACTGTAGAGAGGTCAATTCTGTACATTGAATATATATTCAAAATTTTTATTGGAGGAGGATTGGTAATCGATACTAATGCCAAAAATGCAATTAGTAAATTTTTTGTCTGTCTGTCTGTCTGTCTGTCTGTCTGTATATGCACGCATGGGTTAAAAACTACTGAAGGGGTTTAAACCAAACTTAGTACGATTGTAATCCATACTTCCGGGCAGGTTATAGGCTATATAACGTAACGCTAAGACACATAGGAGCCGAGCAGTAATGAAAAGTGTGATAAAAACGGGGGAAAAAATATTCCTTTTGAGAGATTCCGTTGCGTGCACTGCGTAAATGGTTGAAGTAACGCAAAAATTATGTACTAAAGAATTGTTCCTCTTAAAAAGTTCTAAAAAAAAGTCCGCGACAGCGCAGCGTATGTCTAATATTTATAGTTCACTCACTATAACCATTTTTATATGGCAATGAAATTAGTTCTAAAATAATTCAAGATTTGCCAGGTTGTGTTATGTTTTCATGAATATAGTATTAATCCTAATTAATATAAATACAATGTAAAATTGTCGTTTACATCATTTAATTTCAATAAATAATATATCTTCGGAGACATCACAGTTTTAAAATTACTCCGCAGCAATATAATAATGGTACGTACGGGCAGTAACAAAGCTGGCCGGCTTTGCAAGATATGCGTAGCTTATTCTTCAGAATAACACATAATATTGTTCTTCATTACATTGCGCCATTAGCCACAGGAGCCGATCAGTAACCAAAAAACCTAACATAACGCGGGTGCGCGAGGATCGTGCCCAAGTGGTGGCCTCTCGCGCCCGCTGCTGGTTCAGGCCATGCTCCGAGGCAAGACTGAACGAGAAGCCGTCGCCTCCTTCTGCGAAACAGTCATGCTGAGGCAGCGTCAAGCCTCGCGCCCCAGACAGGGACCCAGGTGTAGACGTCGAGAGTCGCAAGACGACTACAGGCTACCGTATGCGCGAGTCTGCGGACGGCGAGATAGGTAGCTCGCCGCCCGACTAGGACCAGGCCCGTGTCGACGGCACGTTTGTTCCATGCGCGCCTCAAACAGCAGTCAGCACGTGACGGGGCCCTCTAAGGCTAATGCCTGCCGGGGCTGCGGAATAGTTCTAATAGTTACCGCGGCCCCGGAACATAAAGGGCAACCGAAGAAACATGAGTGGGTGGGTTTTAGTCAGTAAAAGTCTGAGTCTGAGTCTTCCCTCACGAGAAGTCGTTTGATCATTTCTAAATCCTCAAAAAAACATAACGCGGGTGAAACTGCGGTATATACATAAATAATATTAAAGTCACTGACTGACATCAACGCGTTTGTTGTTATTTAACTAACTACAGACACGAAACTTGGAGGGTTTATTCTTTGTGAATAGTAAATAGCCACTAAGAAAGGTTTTTTTTTTTAATTTAACACCTTAAGAGTTAAAATAGAGGACAGAAGTACGACATCCACGCAGGCGAAGCCGCGGGCGAAAGCTAGTTCATAATATATTTCTTTCATTAACTTTGAAACCAATTTTGAACTATTTGAACTATGAAATCTCCTGTGTAAATACCAAATCTCAACGACGTGTCGGTGTCACCGTTACGGCGTTACCCAAATTAGGACGTGAGAAATGTAATGTCTATTCAATTGTTACCAGCCAGTTATCGTAGTAACCGCCATGATTTACACTTCGCACCGTAGAGTAAACAGTCGCTTTGTGTACTCTTTAGAATAACAGTATTGAGGGTCATTGGGACAATAATTGCGATCACAGTGGCACTTTACACCTAATGCTGTGTTGTCAATTGTGCCTAATGACTGTATTTCTTAGAAAAAAAACAAAGATATTCTACATTCTACCTACTTTCATTTGTTTGTATTATTTTAATGGTGATGGTGCTGTGGCCTCGCTCGCGTAGACCTTAGTGTAACAGGAATAAGAATTGAATTGTATGTCATTATAAGAGATTAAACTAGGACTAATTGAAAGAGTGGATGATGTTTTCATTAAAATCTTTTTTTCGAAGTTCTGGTCCAAAACTATAAATTATGTCTATTAGATAAATAGATATGATAGTAAGTACTTTGGTTTAACCTTTTTGTTGTGCCTCGAATCACGTGTGATCGGAGTTTTAAATGGAAAAAATGCATGAAATAACTGCCATTTGACTTCACAACCAAATTACTTGATAATGGTGCCGATTCTCTTATGCACAAACTAACGTAAATATAAGTTATGTGCATCTTTCTCTTTCCATTTCATAAAGAAAAGGACAGAAGATACATTTTAGTTTAATCCTGTCAAATTAGACAGCGCCTGATGAAAATTGACGTATATTTAGACGCCACGTTTTTAAATTGCGTCTAAATTATCTATGGAGTGTCTAAATTTGACAGGACTTAACTAATATTTGATCTTCTGTCCTTTTCTTAATTAAACGGAAAGAGAGAGTGCACTTAACGTAAATTTACGTTAGTTTGTGCACAAGAGAATCGGCACCAATACCCAAGTCTATTCTTAGACCCAACACCAATTAGATGAAGTCAATGAGAGCTTCTTTTTCATACTGCTATTTGACTTATTATATAACCTCTATGCTGTTTTACATACGAAGGGATCAGGGCCGTCTTAAGCCTATTCTGCGCCAGGGTGCGGGACTCAGCCTGCTCCCTCGTTTTTTTTGGATATAATTTAAATCATCATCTCTTTAACTTTTTCCCTGAATGTATGAATAATGCCCTAAAAATACTTTTGGCGGAAACAATTGTCCATAACAGGTTTAGGCTAAAATTGATGAATCATGATAGCGTTCCTTGCCCAATGGAAATATAATGCCCGAATACCTACTTAACCCCAAGCAAGACGCTCTCAAATCGGTCGCTGTCTGTATCCCTATAGAGTGACAAAGACGGCAACAGATTTCAGAGCGTCTTAAAATTAAGTGACGTTTGAGTATCCGTGCATCAGGCTGATAGCTAACTGGTCATTAATGCAAAAAGTTCCTGATTCATAGGAATATTTTAGCAAGAAAATATTGGTGACACCTCCAGAACTGATAAACGAATGCTTCTCGCAATCGACTAGACCAGATATTTAGAGATATTATACTATACTAGGTGTATTTTTGGTCTTGCACAACCCGCTAGGAGATGATTCTACTCTTAAAAACAAACAACTTTTATTATGAAACCAACTCTCGAAAAAAATATCCGCTGTTTCATACATTTTGGTCGAGGGGGCATTAAACTTTTGTTAGAAACAGCTGATATTTATTTCACGATTTCAGTGTTGGTTCCATAATAAAAGTTGTTTGTTTTCATGGGGAGAATCATCTCTTAGCGGATTGTGCAAGACCAAAAATACACCTAGTATAGTACATACATGTCAGCACAAACACCGCTGTGATGTCTCTTCGCTTACTTTTATAATCCAAAACAACGGGAATCTAACACGACCAGACATCAGGATCCACGGCGATACGAACTATCCGAGGCAAGTCAAGTTACACATTTTAAACCCCAAGTAGCAACTGTGAAATTTTAAACTAATAACTCAATCACACTAATCCTCCGATTGAAAACTAGGGCCCGTACTTAGTGATCGATGGGTCCGTATTAATAAACGTTACTCAGATCAAAACTCGTACTTGATACCAAGCTTAAGATCTTGTTCGTAATAATAAACGAGATTGATTATGAGCTCAAGTTCCGGATTAGGTATACGTCATCAGCTGAGTGTAGATTGATTAATAAACGAAACGCGACACTTAAGTATTGTATTCAAGATGGCAAATCTTGACTGTAGACCGACCGAGACTTGAGATGGTGTTAGCGCAACGCGAAACATGGAATCTAAAATTGAAAAAAGCTCTTCGGTAAATGTGACGTAAACGTTCACATCAAGTACAGTGCAATGAGTATCTGATCTTGGTAACTGAGATGTGTTTATTAATTAGCGACGATCTTGAGCTCCTGTCATCGCAATAATCCGGTATCAAATGATATCGCACTTGAGATCGTATTTTATTAACGTCTACTAATACGGGCCTAGGAATCAAAAGCAAGACTCACACAAAACCAACACATCAAAGACATCAGTCACAAAACCACAAAACCAACGGGTCAACATTTCATAAACTGTTCCAGTAATTTTCCTTATCAATATGTTTTAACCTTAAACATTTAAGAAAGCCTACCTATATAAGTAACCTATATAAGTTAATGAGAGCTTCATTTTCATACTACTATTTGACTTATTATATTACCTCTATGCTGTTTTACACCCGAAGGGATAATTATCCACAAGTTCGGAATCAATGAACTATTCAAATGTCAGAAGTTTGAAAGCTTCGCGTGACTTCATGGGAAATGAGGCAGACTGACATTAAAATTTAGTGCTAATGAAATTCTATCCCTTAAGTGAGTCTTTGTGCTTAATAAGGCTTGGTAGGTGTTTTGGCCGCTGAGTTTCACCCGGTCCGGTCGAAACAGAAATTCAATTGTTATTTGTATTTTTGAGGAGTGTTTCGAACTACCTATTCGACGGGCCTGTTGGTTTAGTGGTTAGTAGCCCTGACTGCTAAGCCGGAGGTCGTGGGTTCGATTCTCACCCAGAACAAACTTTGTGTGATGACCATGATTGTTTGTTCTGTGTCTGGGTGTAATTTATCTATAATATGTATGTATTTATAAATTATATAAGTATGTATATCAGTTGTCTGGTTACCATAACACAAGCTCTAAGCAGAGCTTAACTTGGGATCAGATGACCGTGTGTGAGTAGTCCCAGTATATTTATTTATTTACCTTTTTGTAAACATATTTAGTACGGTCAAAATAAAAAAAATAAAGGTTTCCTTCTCACCGAGTAAAAATATTATTAACTAGCTGTTCCTCGCGGTTTCACCCGCGTTACGTTAGGTTTTTGGTTACTGCCTCGCTCCCGTAGGACATAGCGTGATATTATATAGCCTATGTTACTCGTGGACAATGTAGCTTTCGAATGGTGAAGAAATTTTTAAAATCGATCCAGTAGTTTTTGAGCCTGTTCATTACAATCAAACAAACAAACATACAAAGTTTTCCTCTTTATAATATTAGTATAGATAGTATAGATAATAAAATTCCTGCTTCGACCGAAGCAGACGAACCTTAGAGGTTGAAACAAAAGCCCTTAATAACATCGTTAATGTAGAAACCGATGTTATGAAAATGATTCATCGCACCCATAGTTAGAATCCATTAAATGAGTAATTTACCTCAAAACAAACAACTGGTTTATGTTTCAATTTATTAGTTGCGTAACATTATTAGTATTTTTGTTTTCTTTGTATTTCTAAACTAAGGTAGCTGAAAAAGTGGTCAGTAGTTTATTTAATTGATGTAGAGACTAAGAAACGTTTTCTAGAAATTTATGTCCTAACGGGGTAATAGAAAGAATGAATAGCTGTATGATTTAGAACTGGCAAAGCCGAAGGAAATCGCTAGTAAATAAGAGAAAAACAGAATACACAAACAAATATATTAATATGCATTGCAACACAGTAGAACTAAGTAAATAAAACAAATTACCTATTTTCTCAATGCCAGTCAAAGTTTGAACTTGAAACGGTTACAAAACTCATTAATACCAAATTAAAGTAAATGATTTATTCCAATTAGTTCATTAAAATGCACGTAACGGAACAAAGGAGTTGAATAAATAAATAACAATGTTTATCTATATACAACGTGTATTTTTGTTCTCGAAAACCCCGCTAGGAGATGATTCTACCCATAAAAACAAACAACTTTTATTATGGAATCAATTCTGAAATCGCGAAATATATCAGCTGTTTCTAACAAAGTTCAATTCAATGCGATGCAATGAGGTTTCCAAGTTGGTTACAAGGCAATATGCTGCTCTAAAATATTGAAATTTTGTCCGAGTTTTTCCTCTTCTTCTAAGTTTTTTTTAAATTTAATTATTATCTAAAAGTTTATTATCAGATTAGTGTAGGTGTCTTAACAAAAAGTTAATAGAATTTTAGTTATTTAGGTTTAATTGAAATATCCTTAGACCATGTTGATGGCGATGGAGAAATGGCATTTAAATTGAAATCTTTGAACTACGTCTAAAGTTCGTTTGCAATGCACAAATTATGTTAAACAGGGGTATCGCACATATTAATGTGCGATACATGGTTATTTCCTAAAAATAGCAAACTTTGACTGTAATTACTAATTACCTATTTGTAAATTCAATTGACTATTTTTATTTCAATGCAAACCAAACCAAATGGTATTCCGTTATGAATATTTTCTGATCAAATACAATAAATATTCCTTTTCAAATCATTTACTTACTTTGTAAAGTTGAAGTTGTTGGAGGCGAGGATCTCCGCGAGGGATCCCCACAACGTCTTGTGCAGCTCCCGCACAGGCGCACCCCACCAGCTGGCGTGCCAGTACCTCACTGTTGAGGACACGCAGCAGTTTACACCTGTAACAAGATGGAATATTAGCGATAATGATAAAAAGTAAATAAAAGCTTGTAAAATAGGAAAACGCCCAAATCGCCGGTCGAAAGACAAAAGGTCTCTCTTCTTCCAATTAAAAGTCACCTTGCATTTTCGAATCGGTAAAACGATATACATGGAGCATTTTTAATAAAATCCTTAATCACCATCTTGGATTTTCAAGTTGACCTTAATTTTGCCGCAGCGTCTCAGAAAATCATGTAAACGACAACCTTTCATATCATTCTTCACACAATCCATCAATGTTTTCTTTGACCTTCACGTCCCTATCCTTTTACTTACATATTATCCATACTAATATTATAAATGGGAAAGTGTGTCTGTCTGTCTGTCTGTAATGTATGTTTGTCTTTCTTTCATGGCAAAACGGAGCGAGGAATTGACGTGATTTTTTAAGTGGAGATAGTTGAAGGGATGGAGAGTAACATAGACTACTTTTTGTCTCTTTCTAACGCGAGCCGCGGGCAAAAGCTAGTTAAATATATATCTTTGAGCCACAATCATTTTACTCGTTCTCTTCAGATTCCAAAATAAATGATTAAAATTAATGAAGCTTTTTATAACTTGCCAATGCGGAATTGCCAAAACACAGGTTTATTTTATTGATCTCATTTAGGCTATAATGTCTTATTGTGTCACATAGTCAAAACCACCCGGAACTCAGCTGTGAATAAATATAGAAATCTGGACTTTCATTATATCAAAACGTCGTATTTTAATAGCCAGACAGAAGGTAAACAACAACGAGTGGTGTCTGTTAATTTATTTTAGTTAAGTATATATAAATAAAAATTGATTGCTTCATGCAGTCCTAAGCGCTTCGAGAACTATTGAACTAATTCGGCAAATTATTATTTTCGTTTGTTTGTTGTTTATTCGTTGAAGGCCAATTGTGCGCGACCGGAAATATGTCATTTTATTCTGTCAGCTTCATACAAATTTTTGAATAAAAATTTCTCAATGAGCCGTTTATGAGTCTATACTATAATGATACAATTTTAAAGTATGTATGTGGTCTTCCAAAAGATATTCAGGCATAAAAGTCATCACGTACAGATTACTGATCGGATGTCTATGAAACCCGAAATCCAGCCCACAGTGCGACGCTGGTTTTCAGCGCTAGCCGTAACAAAATGCCGACACAAACTCATAACTGCACCGTTCAAACCGGAACACAACAATGTTGCTATGCGGAAATTACACTTGTTATAAGACAAGCACTTCCAGATAACATCTAGCAATTAATTATAACTGTGTATTTATATTAGTATTACACATGATAATATTACAATCATATGAACTATCGTTTTTATATATTGATTATATAAAATCGATAGTTCATATGATTGTTCAATATATAAAAACGATAGTTCGTATTTCATAATGTTTAATTAAAAAAAATATATTATTAAATTATTTCTTATAACATTTGTCCATGTCAAATACAGTTTAAAGCCTAAGTAGATGTTTCGACGGAGGGAAAGCCTGGTGATCTGTAATACAGGTTTTACCTACAACAGACACTAGTCTCTGTATCTTGTATAACTGACTTTGTACTGTATGTGATGCGGAGAAAATAAATGAAATAAATAAATAAATAAAAATATCTATCAAGGCGTTTACAGGCACTTATGTATGGTCAAAGAGTCGGTCGGTTAGTCAGAAAAGTGACGCTAATTGCCTGTTCCGAAACGTAGATCTCTATTAGGGCATAAGAACCGGTTTTTCCCGGTTCCAAATGAACCGGGAATTCCCGGTTCTGAGAGAACCTGATAGAACCGGTTCTGTAAATCGAGGAACCGGTTTTTCGGTTCTTTCGGTTCTCTTAAAATAAATTTAGAAATAAATTTATTTTAAGAAAGAGAAATAAATTATCTCTATAAAACTATGCTAAATATCAAGTTATCATCCAAAGGACATAACCCAAATGTGGCTCATTTTAAATTTGCCGGCCAACAAATAAAAACACATTTTATTTAATAGAATTCAACATTATAAACATTTTTCTCTTTTTTCTTTATATTATATTTAGTATTGAACATTTAATCTCTAAGTTTCGCTCAGTTTAAGTGTAAATGCATAGTTTTTTTGCTTATCAAAAATGTTATTTATAAGTGCTGTAATGGTAGTCAGTTGCATTTTTGATTTCTCGTGCATTGTAGAAATCCGGAAAAAATTAACGTCTTCTTTCGTTAATATAGGGTACGGGGTGTCACACTATTATGATTGTATATATAGATGTCTGTGTTCAATTCTCAGATTTTCAATTCCACAGATATATCTGATAAATTTTTTCGATTCATAATAGTTGAAAATCTTTTTTTAATCATCTGTTTGTGTTGACTTCCACCACCCAGCGGCACATGCTAACGAGGCGTGACTTGTCTGCTTGTACCGTAGTCAGACTAGTCACGTACTTTTCATTAGTCTTTTTTATTTGGTGCATATGCATGAAAGTTATGTTGCGTGTCTAAAACAGCGATCCAGAATACCTAAATACGTTGGCCATAGCCTGCTGAGGATGCGGAATTGGTCGAAAGAGTTACCGTGGCCCCGGAACACAAAGGGCAACTGTGTAAGAAGCATGGGTGGGTTTTAGTCAGTAAAAGTCTGTCCCGCCCCAAGCCATTTGAGCATCTCCTAACCATAATCCTTTTTTACATTCTTACTCGCACATTAATACGAGAAATGTAACAATAACTAGGTTTTATTCCTCTAACGAATTACATATTTTGAGTTTAAATATTATCTCACAGACTTGACTTAGAACTTCGGTGTAGTAATAAAAAGGCTTATTTTGTTATCCTCTGTGCAAATAATAAGTTCATTTTAGTCGGCCGGCAATTTCAAAATTAGCCCAAAAATGTATGGCGGTTGGGCTCCTTTATTATTCAAACAGAATATTTACTGTCATTTCACAGTTAAATTATTAAATAACGTTATAATTTATTATTAATGATGAAGCTTTAAGAAACTAACGATGTTTTGAAGGGACATTAAGGTAAATGCTTCAGGATACCCTGCGAAATTCAAATTTTTGACAGTTGTTACTCAGCACATTTGCAGCTCAGTCTCGGATAGCATAGTAATAAAAGTTGGATTCACGGTAATGACACATACTATCCGATAGTGAGCTGGCAATTGTAAAAAACGTACGACTATTTGAATTTCGGTATTGACTGTTGAATAGTTCAAAACGATGTTGTAATTGGAGTATAATTAAAAAATATATAAATATGCTTAACCAATAAAGTGTGTTTCATTTAGTCCCTTTTCAACTAGAATTTATGAAAAAAACCCGAAAGAACCGAAAGAACCGGGTACCCGGTTCCGTATAGAATTTAGAACCGAAAGAACCGGTTCTTAAAATAGGGCCGGTTTTCGATGCCCTAATCTCTATGGAGAAGAACAGGCAAGAAACTCCACGGACACTAAAAAAAAATGATTTACAAAATCTCGGTTACATTATTTTTGGTGTTTCTATGTGAAAATAATGTAGGTAAATAACAAAATAAACAATATAAAAAAAATTACAAGCGCTTCTCACAGTCACGTGTATGACCTATAGGAGCGCACGCGCATAGCTAATCAGATCTGCGCTAACGCACCTGACATTGAACGCAACTTTCAACACACGCCGTCGCCTACGCAACCAGATTCGAAGACTTTAAAATTAACCATCTTCTTGTATGATAATACTGATTTATTCAGAACTAGCTCACTAGCTTGCTGCGTGGCAAATAATAGTTCCCGTTTTCGGGGAATTTCCGGGATGAAAACTATCATATGTCCTTTTTCGGGACCCAGGCTATATCCGTACCAAATTTAATTCAAATCGATTCAGTGATTTAGGCGTGAAGAAGAGACAGACAGAAAGACAGAGATACTTTCGCGTTTATAATATTAGTATGGAAGTATCTTTAGTTAACCGACTTCAAAAAGGAAGAGGTTCTCAATTCGATGGGTTTTTTTTTAATTTATGAACACCGATTACGCTGAGATTTGTGATCCGATTTACGTGCTTCGTATTAAATTTATAGTTGCCATTTAGTCCCATAAATGTTTTACATAGTTCGGGCCAGTCATTTAAAAATTATGAACTTTTTTGTAACGAATATTTGTCTGGTTTATATCGACGACAAGATGTTTAGTTTAGTGTCAACCTATAACTGGAATATATTTGGGCAACACTTTCAGACAATTTTTGGCGTAATAACCCTCCTTTCGACAGTCAAAAAAATAACTTAAAATTTGGAAGTCGGTTTATATCCATCATACTAATATTATAAATGGGAAAGTGTGTCTGTCTGTCTGTTTGTCTTTCTTTCACGGCAAAACGGAGCGACGGATTGACGTGATTTTTTAAGTGGAGATTGTTGAAGGGATGGAGAGTAACATAGGCTACTTTTTGTCTCTTTCTAACGCGAGCGAAGCCGCGGGCAGAAGCTAGTTTTTTAATAAAAGCTTTTTATAGCCTGTATAACATCGCGCTACAACCCACCGGATATAGGCTCTAGTCTAGCCAAAGACACAAAAAGCGGATACAACCATGGGGCACAGCTAAACACAGTGTTCCGAAATAAATTGGAACATCTCAGTATGATGATTATAATTCACAGAACGATAATAAAACTAGACGTGGAAAACATTGGCCCAAAAATATTCGCACAATTTTAGCTCCTGGCAAAAAATATGATAACAAATTAGTTCACCGTTTGTCTGTCTGCGTTGGCAGCTCTTCAAAACGGCTGGGCTGTTAAGTAACGAGTGTGAGTAAAAATCATAATATTATTATGAAGACTGGATTGTTTTACGTATTTATTTACATGGTTTCATGGGCTTTCACAAATCTATCTACGTCGGCGGGGTTATTACCTATGAAACAGCAACCAGCGCAGTGATCGCGCGGTCACCGCGCGATTAATCGCTTAACGTAAAAAAAAATCGTATTATGTATGAACCGATTGCTAATCGCTCGCTGATTATTCTAATGCACTAATTGCTACGATGACGATAAAGTAGCAATCGCTGGAACTAATTAAATATCACCTTTAACAAAAAAAAACTTAACTTTGCTCTTAAAAACCATACTAAATACGAAACCACTAAACGAAAAATGCATACTTTAGTTAACTGATTGCTCCACAGAGGCAGCACTATCGCTAGATTGCTATTTGACATGACGTATTTTGAATTGACGTTTATATTGCTAAATTATCGCGACCGCTTGGCTTCTGCAAGATACGTAATCCCAGTGCGGGTTGACCAATGAAAAGAAAGAAGTGACTATCGTCTTTTCGTAAACATATCAAACTCAATTTTCAAAGAAATAAGTTCATGAAACTGGAAGCGAGAGTCTTGGCAGTTTTATTCTTTCAATTTACATCTAAACTAAAATTGACTCAGCGATTTAGCCGTAGGTTATAATGTTTCTGGATAGAAACAAGCAGACTGACCACCAAATGTTAAGTGGTCACCGCCACTTACAGACATCTGATAATGCTTATCATTTAGATGTTTTTTTATTTTGGTGCTATAACCGTTGGTCCTATATATGAAACTTGAAGAGTGTGTTAGTGAAGAGTAGGCATCCACTAAGAAAGGGTTTTTGGAAATTCGACTCCTAAAGGGATTAGTGTTGCAGAATGTTTATAAGGTCATAGCTCATTACAGCCACCCCGCAGTCACTCCGCACCGACTCGCCTTATAACCGAGGCGAGCCGGTGCCGCTACAGAGTTGATATAGTGAGCGCATGCCCATACAAGTCCATATAAAGAATACTAGCCGCAGGAGGCGAGTCGGTGCGGAGTGGCTGCCGGGTGGCTGTAATTAATGAGCTATGACCTTTTAGGGCAACTGAAGGCATGAGTGGGTTTTAGTCAGTAAAAGTCTGACACCTCCCGCCGCACCCAGGACAGCAGTTATTTGATTTCCCACTCCCCAAAAAATGTGGGTGGAAGTCCGACATTCACGTGGGCAAAAGAAAACAGTTGTGTTTATTTCATTCAGTGGTTCAAATTCAAGATATGGCCGCAACACGTGTATTTTTATTTCGCGGTTTAGTCGTAAAACCGGTAAAACTATAAAAAGTGTTTCAGAGTAAAAATAACTTCATATTTACTTAGATAAACGTAAACAAATGTTGCAAAACTGAATGCAACAACATGCAGTGGTTACGATACGATTTTGAAGGTTGGCTGCAATTTAAAAGTCCAATTTTGGATTAAAAAGTTGATTTGGACGACTTTCAAATGTAGTTTCTATAAGGTTGTTTTATTTAGAAGGCGTTCTCGCAATCGTCCTCGAGGATATAAATATATCAGCCTACTAGCCCACGGCGGGGCAAAGACCTCTTCTCATATAGATATATCACCACGCTCGAATTTGCGATGTCAAAGTTATATGTTTTGCTAGACTAGCGACCCGCCCCAGCTTCGTACGGGTGTTACAAATCTTTAAAAATCCTGGCTTTTCTCTACTATAATAAAGCATGGATTATACTTTACATAGGAATATAGGGACAGAGAAAGCGACTTTGTTTTATACTATGTAGTGAAGTTGTTCTCAGCTTCAAAATTAGGCAGTTCTATACAACTGTTTACTCTAATTTTACCCCGAGTAATTTCCAAATAATTTTCCTAAGTGTGTGTAGTGACGACCAACGACAGCCGGCTGTCGCACTGTTATTGCCTGTCTTTCTATTGGGTCTCGAATCACGTGCGTTCGAAGGTTAATAATAACCATCATCTGCCATTTTTCTTTGTATCTAAATGAATTCAGTGATATCTACTCTACATATTAATATGTGCATATGAGCATATTTATTATGTGAAACATTTTGGAGTAACAAGTAGGAGTGAGGCGTATTTATCGAAACAGATAAAAGTAACAGATATTTATAGATAACAAATAACAATTGATACCAGCAACTTATTTTATCTGTTACTTTAATAACAGACCCTCAAACGCTGATAGTTGTTACTTGTTACCTATCGTGGCTTACCCAACATATACACAGAATACACACACACTGTGACACTACCTGTTATTTTTTTCAATATGTTTACATCTCACTCTTTCTTAAGCGGTTGAACTGCGCAAAAGAGAGAAGCAGCTAGTATTTATTAATCCTAAAATATAGTTGGTGGTCTTACAAGAACAAATTGTTTCGAAAAAGTGACTCCTAAATTAAGTCGTACTACCTGTTACGGAGCCTGTTGTAATAAAGTTGCCAGTATAAAAAAACCTTATAATTTATTTTATTTTCTTTATGGCAATTTGTGACTGAAGTTAAAAAATGGGTCTTTTATTATTTAAAAATCGTGTTATGCCTGCCAACGCAAAAGCGAAATAGAATAGAATTATTATAGTTCTAAATAAGTGAATAAGTAATAGGATTTATTTTTTTGGTATGTGGAAACAAATTATTGAAACGACCATTATCAACTACATTGATTGTGTCAAGACACCCTTTTTATCTTTGGTTGGACTGTTGATGGTCGATTGATGCATTCTCATTGGCTAAACGTTTTAAAATAGTAGTACTAGGTCAATTGTGGCCAATGAGCATGCCTTATTAACAAGGCGTGGCGTTTCATGTTTCTGCCGGAATGAACTTGTAGAAGAATCCCGATTTTTTGACAAACCATTAAGTATTATAAATCAATTCTTATTATTAGTAATTTACTAAACTTTTTGGTATTTGTTGACAGATACGTATTATTTATTTAGTAATACTATGTTTTTGGGTTTTCCAAGCAACCAAAGACAACTACATTGATTGTGTCAAGGCACCCCTTTTATCTTTGGTTGGACTGTTGATGGTTGATTGGTTGAAAAATGTTTCAAGTATTTACGACTTTATTTTGACTACAGTAAATATTACATTTAACTGAAGGTTCTAAGGCTGATATTTGTTGGTACTTTTAAAATTTTGAAATTTTCTTCTTGCAAATTCTCAAAGTTGTGAAATTGTAATTTTAAATATTTTGGAACGATTTCTCTGTTTCTCAGTGTTTATTTACGGTGTTTTAGTGTCTAGTGTTCATTTCATTTTTGGTTTATGTATGTTTACTTATTGTTGTATCAGTTTATGTAGTTTATTTAAAGTTTTGGTAGGTATTTAGTATAGGTTGTTTATTTTCGTTTTTATTTAGGTAAGTTTAGTAGTAGGTAAGCGTAGTTTAACAGTTTAGGTTTAGGTCTTCTTTTTCTAATTTAGGTACTTAGTTTAGGTTGTAATAAATAAGTCTTTTGATTTAATTTAGGATAAAATATATTATCCAAAATGTCTAATATAAATAGAAAAGTAAGTGTTGTGTGGGACCATTTTGTGGATATAGGTGGTCACTATGCGACTTGCAATATATGCAAAGCAAAGTTATCTTTTAGAGCATCCGTCACTAATTTAAAAAAACATATGGATAGAAAACATCCCATGGTTCGGGTGCTTGATAGAGTCGGTGCTTCAAGTTCCAGTGCCCCAATAATAATGCCACCCCAGCCACTAGCACAGCCATCAACTGATCCATCTCTCCAGTCGTCGTCCGCACCGTCATCCCAATCGTCATCAACTGCGCCACCATCACAGGTCGTGCAGCTACACTCACAGCCACCACCGAGAAGAACGTATGGCCATCAGCCTATAACAAATTTTGTACCGAGGCGAGGCAATAACATTAAAGTGGAGATCGACAAAAAAGTGATGAATCTCTTTATAAAAGATTTTCAGCCGTTTAGAATGGTTGAGGATATTGGATTTCGGGAGCTGATGGAGTACGCGTTTCCAAATTATACCATCCCTACTAGGAAATATTTTTCTAACAGCATGCTACCGGCAGTATACGAGAAGGTCAAGGCGGACTTAAAAGATACTGTTAAGAGCCAAGTAAAATCTTTATGCATCACTATTGATATTTGGACATCCTGCGCAAACGACTCGGTGCTAGCCGTCACGGGGCATTACATTGACCAAGATGAATTTGCCCTAAAATCTCTATTGTTAGACTGTGTTCCTCTCGTTAACACACATACAGCTAAAAATTTGGCGGACGCAGTAAAAACCGTTTGTCAGGAATGGAACGTGGCAGACAAAATTCTACTGGCTGTTTCTGACAATGGCGCCAACATTAAAAGCGCCATTGAAAGAGAACTGGGATGGAAACATTTCCCATGTTACACCCATACGTTGAATTTGGCCGTGAACGATATTTTAAATAGTCCAGAAGTTGCAGAGCTTTTAACTAAAATAAAAGGAACAGTCCGGCACTTCAAACAAAGTAATGTGGCATGGGAGAAATTGAAACGGTACCAAGAACAAGCCGGTACCACTGCCAAACGGCCCTTACAGGAGGTTCAGACCAGGTGGAACTCCACCTATTATATGTTAAAGAGGTGTGTGGAAATTAAGGAACCACTAAATAGTGCGATGGTGAATTTAGGAATGAGCCCTATTTCCAGCTACGAATGGGAGCTGTGTCAGGAGTTATGCCAGATTCTCCAACCGTGTGAGGAAGTCACACGAGAGCTAAGCGGACAAAAGTATGTAACGGGGAGTCTGGTAATTCCCATTACAGTAGGGCTTTTAAAAGCGCTAGAGCTATTGGGGGAAGAAAATGTATTCATGCCTGACATTGATAAGTTACGGCAAGATTTAATAGGAAACATAAAACGAAGGTTTTTGAATTTGAACCATAGTAAAACGTTCGGGAACTGTATGTTTCTTGACCCTAGGTTTAAATTTTATTTTGATGACCCTCATGTCGCAGAAGAAACGAAAAGGAGAATGGTTGCATTAGTTACAGCTCAACATTCGCGTGATGCGGCGACTCCAAACGAGGTCAATGTCCAAACCATCGAACCGACGACGTCTTCTGCCAGCCAAACCAAATCCATTTGGCAAGATTTTGAGCGGAGAATGCAAGGCATCCAACCAGAGGGCACAGCTCAATCCCGTGCTATCATAGAGGTGCAAAGATATTACGATGATAAAATCATTGCTAGAACCGAATGCCCTCTAAAATGGTGGAGAGAGCATAAGTCAGTGTATCCCACACTGTACAAAATAGCAGCCATAAAGCTCAACGCCATGGCTTCATCCGTTCCTTGTGAAAGGGTATTTTCTGCTGCAGGGAATATCCTTAATGAAAGGCGGACCCGGTTGGGAATAAGGAAATTGCAGCAACTAATTTTTTTGAACCAAAATATGTAAATATATAAAGCAGTTTGTAATATAGAATAGGTTATCAGTGATGAAAATCATATAGTCATGTAGGATATAGAATAGGTGATAATTTATTATTTATTTAATAGTAATGTACATACAATGAATTGAACACTTCTAAATGCGCCAGTTTCTGAAACGTAAAGTTTATTAAATAGAAGACTGACAGTCCTAAGCCTGTAAAAAGTATGAAGGGAAGTGTTCAATATCAGAAAAATCTGTCTATCTATCTAATCTTTTACATTTTGTTGGTGTTGAGGTCTCAAAATATCAAAACTCGTAAATTTAAATTAGGCAGTGTGCCAGCACTTTTCTAGTGTTTCAGCTGTAACCGGAAGACCACAATTTCAATTATTTAATCCTTAGTTTCTAAGCGATTCACGATTAAGTTTAAACAAGGTAGCTTTTGCCCGCGGCTTCGCTCGCGTTAATAAGAGACAAAAAGTATCCTATGTTACTCTCCATTCCTTCAACTACTTTTCTCCACTTAAAAAATCACGTCAATTCGTCGCTCCGTTTTGACGTGAAAGAAAGACAAACATACAGACAGACAGACACACTTTCTTATTTATAATATAAGTAAGTATGGATTTTCGACTAAGGTATACGTATTTATCGCCCGTACAAAAATAACAGCCTGTTATTTAATAACAGTTATTTGGATCTGTTATTTTTATGTAACAGTAACAGTGATAACAGATATCGTGTTTTACCTGTTACAACCCATCTCTAGTAACAAGGCTAAATAAGATCTCAGTACTTTCGTACTCAGAGATCGTTTGCAAAAATCTTTTTTAACCGTATAGGTTAACAGTAAAGTTCGACACGATACCCAAACAAGGAAAATATTACGACGGTACTTATGTATGCGCTTGTAACGAAACCATAGCGCGATCTAATTCGATCCCAACGCCATCTATCGAGCGAGGCGACAACTCGTGACCAATTTTTTTTGTATTTTTTTTTATTTTATGCCGAGGAAGAGAAAGGAGAATCTAGCATAATTATATTACATAGAAAAGTAGTTTTTGCTCGCACCTTCACAAGCGTGGATGTCGAAAAATATCTGCCAACCCGTAAAGGGGTAAAATACCCCATTAGAAGGGAAATTCACCAAAATCTTAGTGGATACTAAGCGCCTTACTAATAAACGCTGCATAAAGTTATGACAGGTTTATATTGTCAAAAAATGTATGGTTACACAGGCTTTATTCATTGCATCACTTTACACAGTGATTATTAGTAAGGGCATTAATGTTCACAATGAACGCATCCTTCAAGTCCATGTCTCAAGGAACAGCGGTTTGGGCAGTCGGTTTTCTATTTTATTTACAGGGTGGATAGTTTTAATAGTGGAGGAAAATTTCTTTTAATTCCTTTATACTTTAAAATAAACACAACTGCACTTACAGATTTCACGATAAAATTAACTAAATCGAGAATAGAAACCGTTAAATTTTACAAAAAAACTTTTGCCGTGAAAGAAAGACAAACATACAGACAGACAGACACACTTTCCCATTTATAATATTAGTATGGATATAATATATTATATCTAATAAAATTCCCTCACGATGTTTTCCTTCATCAATATCAATAAAGATGAACTAAGAAAGCACCTACATCAAATAGAAAAATTACATTGGTATTCGCCGGTCCCCGGTTGACAATACGACACAATATTATATATATGACATGCGTATTGCGTACTTACGACAATTGGCCAGTCTAAAAATAGGTCTATTTCGTGGGTAGCAAGAGGCGACCTAGGGTTTGTAAATATTTGTAGGAGACAGACAAATAGTATGTTGAAACGAATGTATTTTTTATGAGCTATGTATATGGAACGTTGGAAGTACGCAGGGTCGCAGGCTTAGGTTTTTCGAAGGCTAAACCAGTACCCCTACCATGAGTTGTTATCGAAAACTTACTCGCTACCGTAGGCGTAAAAATGATGTGACAGTCAATAATCCGACGAAATAGTAAGGTTGGCTGTTAGTGAACTACTTTAGGGATTTAGTGGTTTTTTAATTATGATTCCCAATATGTCACTGTCAATTCTATCTGTGACCGCTAGGGGCGCTTTGCAACATTTCATACAATTTATTTACGGAGACGCTAGCGAATTTATTGATGTAAACTCACTCATGGTAGAGCTAAAGCAATAAAGAAATGCACGGAACTTATCGATAATATGTAGAAATGGTTACATAGGAAATTACTGCTGAACAATAAAATTTTCCGATAACACAGGCATTGTGTTAAAATACTGAAACCAGCCTACTATTGTTGCACTGCAAAAATAAAAGGCTGGCTTACAGAAATCGCATGAACATTGGTTACAAAGCTTAGACGATTTCCGACATTTATATCCTAAATATGAGAAATTTTGGGTTGTATGGGTGTATGTATGAAAGTTTGTTATTCTTTCGTACAACTATTGAGCGGATTTTGATATAACCCTATAGCAATATAGCTTATACTATAAGACATCACGTTATGGCCCACAGGAGCAGAGCAGTAATCAAAATCCAAATAAAATGCGGGTGAAAGCGTGGGAGGCAGCTAGTTTATTATAGGTAAGTCTAGGTCACGATGTTTTTACTTCGTCGATATCAGTGATGTCCTAGACACATTAGAAAGTACTTGTAATTGAAAAAGTCACATTAATACTTGGTACTCGAATCCGCAACCGTCATCCGACCATCGCGCCACTTGGAGTATATTTAAGGCTAATTTTAATCAAAGAAATGATGTCAAAAAAGTAGTGTGTTGTCTTTGACAAACACACGCGAATAAAGTCGTACATTTACATGTTATTTACATTGCGAATGTACGATCCGAGATATGGAGGCTGGTTTAACGAGTGGAAAGTGCAAACGAGTTCATTCGGCCGGCCATTGGAGGTGACACATTGACATAGGTCTAAGTGGGGCAGGTGAAGGTCAAGGCTTGTTAAACTGTGGCAAATTTTTTGTGGGGTCCTATAGCTCAGATGAATTTGTCGTGATAGATGTCGCCAAAGTGAGTGAAGGCCTGGATCATGAAAGGCCAATTGTCGTATCAACTTTTCGACGACCAAGAGACAGCCGGCTGTCGGGCTGCTATTGTCTTTCTTTGTGTCTCGAAACACGTGTTTCAAGGATAAAGGGACAGTGTTCAGACACCAATCGGAGTATTCCTGTTTAAGGACCTTTCAACCTTATTTTAATTAGTTAATACTAGCTTTTGCCCGCGGCTTCGCTCGCGATAGAAAGAGACAAAAAGTAGCCTATGTTACTCTCCATCCCTTCAACTATCTCCACTTAAAAAATCACGTCAATTCGTCACTCCGTTTTGCCGTGAAAGAAAGACAAACATACAGACAGACAGACACACTTTCCCATTGATAATATTAGTATATTAGTATGGATTGGTGCTCAAAAAATAGGTGGTTTATCGGGAATATTCCAGTTTGTATTTGTATCCTCATCCGTTTCGTCGAGGTTTCCTGTTTAATTAGTCCCTTTATGGTGAGTATTTATAACGAAATTCCTATAATTATATTGTATTTATTCATTGTGTAAAATTTTGTATGATTTTCCTTATGTTTTATAAAGTATGTAATTTCAGATGCAATTTTATTCTTACTGAATTATTTATTCTTTCATAAATAGGTAATTAATTTATGCATTACTGAAGAAGTCAAAAGTTAAATAAATAAAATTTTCTTTTGTTTGCACTCTGATCGTATTGAACTTTCAATCTCAGAACAAAAGTACTACTTACATATGAATGTATTGTAGACCTCAAAATGTCATAAAAAACAAGATGTACTGATACAAAAATATTGACAGTCAGTTTTCGCAGTAATAAAACAACCAGGAAATCAAACAAAGATTCACTGTCGAACAGTAAACATGGTTATGAGGCGATTTATGAGGTTAACGCACCGACATGGTCACCCAGAGACTATAGTGTGTAGACTTTAGAGTGGGCGTGCATTGCAGACATTGCAGTTATCTTGCGACAATGATGCGATATTGCGATTATTTGCCAATACCTGGTGCGATTTTATGGCGACTGGACCCTGGCATAGAAAAATATTGGTAAGTGCGTGTAGGTGTCGTTTGTTGGGTTCTGTATAATAAAAGTCAGTATAATAAAAATATCGAGCATAAAATGCTGAATAATGGTCGTTTTTGGTATGGGTATCCTTTCTTATTAACTAGGTTTTGCCCGCGACTTCATCCGCGTAGAATAATAGTTCCCGTTCCCGGGGATGAAAACTATCCTATGTCCTTTTTCGGGTCCCAGACTATATCTGTACCAAATTTCATTCAAATCGGTTCAGTGGTTTAGGCGTGAAGAAAAGACAGACAGACAGAGTTACTTTCGCATTTATGAAATTAATATAGTTCGGAAGTTTGGATTAGTTCATCTCTCATCAAAGTCGGTTCTGTAAGTTTAGCCGTCAAAGAAAGCGTTTTAAAACATTCTTATAGCCTATCTTTGTATGTTTATATTTTTGTTTACATCCATACTAATATTATAAATTAGCTTCTGCCCGCGGCTTCGCTCGCGTTAGAAAGAGACAAAAAGTAGCCTATGTTACTCTCCATCCCTTCAACTATCTCTACTTAAAAAATCACGTCAATCCGTCGCTCCGTTTTGCCGTGAAAGAAAGACAAACAGACAGACAGACAGACAGACACACTTTCCCATTTATAATATTAGTATGGATGGGAAAGTGTGTCTGTCTGTCTGTCTGTTTGTCTTTCTTTCACGGCAAAACGGAGCGACGGATTGACGTGATTTTTTAAGTAGAGATAGTTGAAGGGATGGAGAGTAACATAGGCTACTTTTTGTCTCTTTCTAACGCGAGCGAAGCCGCGGGCAGAAGCTAGTCTAAAATAACAACATTACCTGAATAAAAATGCCATTTATCTCTACGAAGGACTTTTAAAACGTTTAACTTATAGCTCATTATGAAGTTTAATTAATTCAGTCAGTCACGTTTGAGCAGTATAAGGCGATTAAAATCGTTGCGACAATCGAATCACGTGTATGCAATATGTAAATACTTTAACAAATATGGGTCAGCTGTAGCAACGACATTCTTAAGGCCGAGCGCATATTACAGACTTTTCTGAAAAAGGCCCGGGTACCGGGGCCTTTTTCTTACCAACTTAAAACCAACGCGGAGAGGAGAGATATCTCGTAATGGATATTTTAAAGTGCTGAAGTTTAGGGTGATATTATTTCTCGATTTTAGAGTTGGCTCCATAATAAAAGTTGTTTGTTTTCATGAGTAGAATCATCTCCTAGCAGGTTGTGCAAGACCAAAAATACACCTAGTATTAGCAGAGAAAAGCGGGAATTTGGTAGTTTCCACCATTAACCAATAAATGTTAGACACAATTCCTATAAAACCTCTATTAATTTCAGCCTAATAATGTCGGTTCATTTTCATTTTGCTATAAAATTTGATTTTTAGTTGTTTTGAAATCAATAAATAGATAGTCAACTGAGTTGTTATTTTAGTGACGTCATAAATCGCAATAGGCGAGATGACAAAAAAAAAGTAATTAGTCCGTCAGTTAGATAATCAAAAAATTTGGGACACGTATTTTTTCTTTTTTCTCGTAAACAGAAAATGACGACAATACAGTGCGTTGAAGTTTCGTGAAACGTCACGCCTTTGTATAATTTTTACTCAGAAGTGACGTCACAAGCCCCCTCTCCGGAACTTTGATGCTCTTTATCTTTGTATTTTGTTATTAATTTGATCAAGCAAAAAATATGTGTCCAGTATTTTTGGACTGTCTAACAGACGGACTAAACAGAATGTCATTCTTTTGATGTAGTCATCATCCCTATTGCCATACAAAATCTATATGAGAATGGCGTTTTGACAGCTCATAAAAAGTACGTCAATTGATAATGGTGGAAACTACCGTATTTTTATAACAACCGTGCAATGCTGGGGAGAGTCGCTAGTTGTAGATAAACCCAAAGAACAGTTAATAACGTAGCGATAATCTACATTCAAGTTGATCCTGATCAGACGGACAGACAGACAGTCACAGGAACAGGGGCTTGCCTTGTATGTATATTGTAGACTATAGCACCGATTACTAAATAGTTACCTATAGTGACAGTAAACCGTTATTGACGGATGGACTCAATTCTATTTGACGAGTAATGAGTGTATGTTTATAGATCACAAATAGACTAAACAAATATGCCTATATTTCAGTGTCTTAACCCAGTTTAGTATCAAAATAAACACTAAAATAGACTAAATATAAAATCTACTTTCCTGACGTGAACAAATTTTAATGGTGCTTGAAATTATTGACTAGTTAATCTCAGTCAAGCATTACTATACATGTGATTGTATGTTTGTAACTCAATCACGTCTTAACGGCTGTACGGAATTGGCTGAAACTTGGCACATATGTGTATGTAGATATTGATTGAGCTTCGTATACTTATACCCAACAGTGGTTTTCATTAATTTTCAGACTAGACAGATGTATTAAACTTTTTAATGAAAAAGATAATGTATTGATTTTCAGATTTGTACTAGATAGGCACTGCTTAGAGGTATAGCCGTATAGGTAAGCATTTACTGGACAAATGCATTCTTGCATCAAACAAGATATTTTGGGTAACATTAAGATAAGCACCGCTTGGTATCCTGTATGGAACTGCGCTCAGGGAACGTCAATTGTCAAAACTAAATAAATATCCTGGGGCGACTCACACACGGTCATCTGATCCCAAACTACTTAACTATAGTAACCAGACAAGTGATATACATACTTATATCCATACTAATATTATAAATGGGAAAGTGTGTCTGTCTGTCTGTCTGTTTGTCTTTCTTTCACAGCAAAACGGAGCGATGAATTGACGTGATTTTTTGAGTGGAGATAGTTGAAGGGATGGAGAGTAACATAGGCTTCTTTTTGTCTCTTTCTAACGCGAGCGATACCGGGCAAAAGCTAGTAATTTTATAAATACATACATATTATAGATAAATTACACCCAGACACAGAACAATCAATCATGCTCATCACACAAAGTTGGTTCTAGTTGGAAATCGAACGCACGACCTTCGGCTTGGCAGTTAGTGTCACTAACTAAGACCAACAGGTCCGTCAAAATGGCAATTAAGAAGTTTGGTTTATTTGGGAAATACGAAGCAGAAGCTCGTTGCGGAATGTTTATAGTGGTTACCGTGACCCTGGAACATAAAGGGCAATCGAAGGAACATGAGTGGGTTTTAGTCAGTAAGAGTCTGACACGCCCTCCCGTCGCACCCAGGACGGGAGCAGTCATTGGATGATTTCCCACTCACCAAAAAAAAAAACAAAAAAAAAAAAATAAAAAAAAAAAAAGAAAAAAAAAGCTAACAAAAATACCTTTAAACTATTATCTTTCGTTAATACCGCTTAATTTAGAAGTGGTCTTATTTTAGAACGAACTATTCTCCTTCAAAATAACGTGCCAAGAAAGAAGTTTTATTTTCGTCGATAATAATTATCATCTTGATCAAAATAAAGTCGTGAGTTTGTAAACACTCACAATATTTAGGTAATCGTGTTAATTAGTTACCGGCTGACCTACAAATCGTTGTTTGTATTTTAAAAGATCATTGATAACATCGTTATATTGACATGTATAACGGTATAGTTTTTTATACCTTATTAAATAATAATTCTGTATAATGTTCTGAGCCTGTTTGTAATCTCTTAAATAATATAAATGCGAAAGTAACTCTGCCTGTCTGTCGCGCTTTGACGCCAAAACTACTGGACCGATTTAAATGGAACTTGGTACTTACAAAGATAGTCAATAGCCTGAGAAAGGGCATAGGATAGTTCCAAAAATCCCACGGGATCGAGAACTATGCGGGTAAAATAGCAGGGGACAACTAATCCATACTAATATTATAAAAGGGAAAGTGTGTCTGTCTGTCTGTCTGTCTGTCTGTCTGTCTGTCTGTTTGTCTTTCTTTCATGGCAAAACGGAGCGACGGATTGACGTGATTTTTTAAGTGGAGATAGTTGAAGGGATGGCGAGTAACATAGGCTACTTTTTGTCTCTTTCTAACGCGAGCGAAGTCGCGGGCAGAAGCTAGTTTCTAATATTTATAAAATATATAAGTATGTGTTTTAGTTGTCTGGTTACCATGGCACAGGCTCTGATTAAAGATAAATATGTGCCTTTTATATTAGCGCTAATCTGCGACTAGGCTAGTGTAGTGATGAATGCTCGTGTCTTCTCAATAATTCAATAACACAAAGAGGTCATTGTCTGTTTAATTTATTAAATAAACCATCATTACACAATACAGGTGTTTTTATAAAACAAGCGAAGTGTGAATCGAATACGAACACACAATCCTATAAGTTTTCCCTCCCTGTAACTTATAATATGTAAAGATAAGGTATTTTTTCAACTTTTTGAGTCTGTAGTCTGTTTCGAGTCGTTCGACAATCACGAGTGATCCAAAAGTGATCCATTCTCCATTTGGACGCACGGAACTTTAAAAACAACTATCAAATGGCAGCTGCCCAAAAACAAAGTACCTAGCTAAAATTGGCAATTAGCATCTTACGAGAAAAAAAACTGTACCTAATTACCAAATGCCTAAAAATTTTATTTCACAAACCAAATCCTCTGGTTATTTGCATACACGAACGAAAATAAAGGAATTACAAAACAAAGGAATGTATTGTTTGTATCAAACAAAGCCTGGAGACATTTGGACATAATTTTCCGCCATCTTGGATTCCGATGTTTGCCACACTCACGCAGTACAATTACAAATGGCGTCGTGTCGCTGAAATTGTGAAATATGGATAGCTTGTAATGTGTACTGTGCCCTGAAATACCTACTTTCAAAGTAATGAAGGTTGCAGGTAAATAGGGTGATCGGAAATCGATAATTTCTTAGAATGACACGCACCATGGGGCAGAACCGATAATCGCTTGATTATGCGCGTTCAAAATTCCAAATTCAAGGTATTTATTTCACTTAGACCAGCCACATAAGAACTGCACTTATGAATTAATGTCAAAGAGTCAGTCGGTTAGTTGCTGACGCTGTTCTGCGAAGAAGTCTACGTTCAGGCATGCTTAATGTGGGATGACTCCAGCCAGATTGAGAGACGATCTGGAAAGGGCAGCTGGCTGTATGCAGCCGAAGATCGAAGAATAACATATGGGTAGATCAAGAGATTAGTTTGAGAGTTCAATGAGGTAGATGTTCTGCCGGGGTTGCGGAATGTTTATAATAGTTACCGTGACCCTGGAACATAAAGGGCAATCGAAGGAACATGAGTGGGTTTTAGTCAGTAAGAGTCTGACACGCCCTCCCGTCGCACCCAGGACGGGAGCAGTCATTGGATGATTTCCCACTCACAAAAAAAAAAAAAAAAAAGAGGTAGATGTTGAATCAATAATTTGAAGGCGTAAGACAAAATTCTAATTAGAAAAGTAACTTCTTACATCTTTTTCATTTGAGTATAGATAGCGAAACGAAAACGATTGTCAAATGTATGGAGATGTCAAATTGTGTAGCGAAAGCTTATGTCAATTCCATACATTTGACAATCTATTCGTTTTCGTTTTCTATTCTACAATGCCACTTGGCTAGGTCCTCTTCTCCTTTTTCGAATTCGGTTAAAAATACCTTTTGTTTTTGAGATACAGTCCGTTGACTGACCGATAAAGGACGCACAGCAAGGTTTATTTATTATATATGGTCCGCTATGCTTTACTTCGATACTGTGAATATTATCTAGATATCTAGGCTTGTAGAGTAAATGTCGACAAATATTTGGTGCTTTCAAAACCTAAAACGTGAGCTTGAGTCGTTTACATATTTAAGCAAATAATAATTTTGCAACGAACAAACCGTGCTAAGGTCACATCGGTCTCGTTTTTTAAATCGATTAATAAAGATATGAATGAATTATGAAATAAATAATAATACTAGCCTATTACTGTCCAAATGAAGGGCAAACCACTTCTCATAGAGAGAAGGCACGAGCTTTGATCGCCACGCTAGCAAAGGCAAATTACGATTTCAAACTTGTATTAATTTTGCCCAGGTTTCCTTACGATAAGTCATATTGGTGATCCGTGAATGAGAATTGCGTCGTCTGCACGAGGATGCCTCAATGCCTCAACCATTGAGCCATCAGAACTTACACAGATTCCACCAGTCTATTTGGGATTCCTATAAGCTCATGAAGAGCGTCCCACATTTGGTTTAAAACTCAATAGGTATACGTTGTAGGACAAATTCACATCGAAAAAAGAGAACAATGATCGATAAAGCTAATCGCAATCACAATTTAAGCTAATTTCATCCGTAAGTTAGAACATGGAGGATTTCCCTACACTTCGTCTCAATGTCGTCATGTATGTTCTCAGGCTAAAATAGCCCAGACAATATTAATTGGCCTTGTGATTCACCCAGCGTTGATTACGGCTTTTTCCCTTCAATATAGTTTGTTGGAGTTCAAGTTCAGTGTAAGTCTTCTGTCTGTTTGTTCTCATCATTTGCTTTACTATTTCACGAACTGTTTCTGCTTATTCATCAATTAACTATATGGAATGAATGGAGCTAAAAATACCTGCCTTTATGACTCGTTTTAGAAGCCAAAAAAAAACTGTGATGCGCACAACGTTGATTTAAATCTCAGTTCATCATCTCCCTAGCCTTTTTCCCAACTATATTGGGGTCGGCTTCCAGCCAAACCGGATTCAGCTGGATACCAGTGTTTTAGTTTTACGTAAAGCGACTGCCTATCAGACCTCCGCAAACCAGTAACTGGACGACACAATACTTCTTGTTTAGACTGGTCAGACTTTCTGGCTTCTGACTACCCGTAACGACTGTCAAAGTTCTACGAACGACAACCGGGACCAACGGCTTAACGTGCTTTCCGAGGCACGGGATGTCAGTGATGTCTAAGATAAACTTTAGAAAGTACATATGAATTGAAAAAGTCACATTGGTACTTGCCCGGATTCGAACCCACAACCTCTTACACGAGAGGCGGGCGCCTTATTCACTAGGCCATCACGACACATCTGTATGAAGCGTTTTAGAAGCCAAAAAAACTGTGATGCGCTCAATGTTAATTACAATCTCAGTTAATACATTTTTAAAATAATAAAGAGACCGGCCTGGTGGTGAATTAAAACAGACCGTAAACTACTAAAGCCAAAAATTTGAATTGCACAATAGTTTCTTTTTGTAACGAAGAGGTCCACGAAGCACTTTCGGAAAAAACCACTTACGGGGTAAAATAGGGGATTAAAGTTTGCAATAAAATGAGCAGCAGACACTGCAGGAAATTACTGTAGAACACTTATAAACTTATCCCCCAAATAGCAGAAGAACTCTAAAAGCACACCATCAGCTCTAATCGATGCAACAAACAAATCAGGGTAAAAAATAAACATGGCCATTTAATGCAAATTCCTTGTGACATGACAATGTCTGCCGGTGCAAAGTTGTAAATATTAGTTACCTGAAATAATAGCAAAAGCTAAAATATTATTATGCCCCGAATAGCAGAACTAGTAAACCATATCTACTTGTAAATTAAATATTACCGTCAACAGGTTAGCAGTCGGAGAAGACAAAAACTAAATGGCGAGATAAATAGAAGTTACTAAGCACTTACTTAGGCTTAGCCATGTTCCGTCTCTATTGTACACTTGACGTTTGGCAGTTGTGTAACAGTGACAGGTATAGTGCTAAGCCATCGCTTAGTAACGTGTATTTATCTCCATATGATAACCAGTGCTAAAAACGATCTAATATTATCACATTATCACAACCTTGTGATAGGTTTACTACACACCGCATTCACCTAAACATCACGTGTGCAGTGGAACGAACACAAAAGCGTTACCTCTACAGGTACAACAAACTATTGTTTGTGAGCTGATTCGCTTTCTACATTGTCTGTGATCCATGACACTGACTACGGTCACGGTTTATGAATGGTACATTTCTTTATGTTACTACACGTTTATGGTTTCTTGGTAGTGTTAACAAATGGGGGAGAGGTTAAGCGGATACTAGTTTCTTCTGGCCATGACTTTGACATTGTACAAGAACAATTACCATGTCAATCATTTTAGTTGTCTTAGTATAATTTTTGTTGATGACCTAGAGGTATCTTAGGTCATGTAAGGCTCAATATGGAGCGGCATGGACCTTTGCAAATGGACAATTGTCCAATTGGACATCAGTATAAGGATGATTTAATTTGTACGACTTAATAGCTATCGATCCGGAATTCGTGAGAAATGTGATCGGAAGATGACACGAGTGGTCAGTGTCTAGAGTTTGTACGTTAAACTATGTAGGTAATAAAGTTCACAGTCACGGCCGGAAAAATCTCAGGTTTATTAGAATAAGAATGAATAAGACTACCCGATGACGATGTTCAATCTTTTCGTAGTAATTCAATACTGGTGGGTAATTCTAAGTGCAAACTTTTAGTATCATCCGTTTTCTAATTTCAGTGACAATCTATCATTGATTTTGAAAGTTATAACTAAAAGAATGGTTTATATCGACGACTTGCATACCACTATTATCGAGACAAGATGAATGAGCTACGTCAGAGTGCGCAAATCTTTATGACGTAAACAACCGATGGATAGGTACATTAAAACGACGCAAAAAATCTTAGGTCAACGACCGGAACCACTGGATATTATGTAGCATATCGTCAGTATCGTTATGATAAAATGGTTATCTAAATATCTACGTAACTAGTGCGCATGAACCTGTATTGTAAACATTGACGTTTTGATTACGTGATGGGTGGGCTTAACCGGCTTTTAGATGTACCGCTGTTTTACGATCAGGCCTTAAGGGGCAAAGCAGGTAAAAGGAGGTGTGTAGACTAGCTTGCACACTCAGTGTGCTTCGCGGAAACCTAGGGCTCCACAAAGCCTCTATGGAGGCACCGCGAAAATATTGATCATAATAAAGAAAAGAAGATCGAAAAAGGAATAACTTGAATGAATACTATTGATGAAAGTCATGAAACTCCATCATTTGATGAAAACCAAAACCCAATTGGTCAGATGCCTGAATGAAAATCAGATTTGAAAAGAGGATTTTTCGGAAATTGATAATAGATGAAGATGATGACGCAGAGGCTATTCTTGGAGGCCCATGTCTAGCAAAGGACGCCTCTCAGTTTGGGTAGTAGACGTTTTGGGAGAGTGAACGTTTTGGGAGTTGTTTCGAACCAAACGGGACTGACGGTGACGGTATAAACTATAGCCAAACAAAAATTGTCTTAAGCTAACTAAAAGGTTTCCGAGATTTATACACAATAGCCATTTTATTTGACAAGTACTTATCATTAAGCTGAGAAACGTTCCATTTCGCGAATTTCGCCGATGGCACCTCTAAGCCGTGCAGCAAAACCCGTTTATCTAGCATTCTACTCGCTAAATCAACCTGCAATTGCTAGATCTACACATCAGCTTCACTGTCCAGTGTAAAATACACTCTATTTACAAAGACCAGAGTTGTTTTCACACTGCCCATATCTCGATTAGGATATTACCTGTAATGATCAGGGAGCTTGCATCATAATGCTGCATCGCATCTCGTGACCTAATTGGCAATGCGTTGTGTCACCTTGCCAAACGATGCTTCATTATTTTGTTTGTAAGTGTCTGTCTGGCTATTTGGGATACAGAATTGCTGTTCCCATTCTGAAGACGGCTTAATGTATGTGTTTTAGGTGACTATTGCAAGTCTGGCAGCTGTCTAGCTTTTAAACCGGTCATAATAAATTATAACACGTTTGTCGTATTAATTCGACCTAACTTCAAGGTTTTTTTTCTTATACAATCTATTAATTATTTTGTACTTTCTGTTCTAAGACATCCATCACTGACATTGGAGACAACAACCTGGATTTATACCAGTAAATAATATCGATCTACTGGAATCGCTACCCGCCTTGAGCAAGCGTGATGATGAATGCTCGTGCTTTCTCTATATGAGAAGAGGTCTTCGCTCATCAGTGGGTCAATAACAGGCTGGTTTAATTGTGGTTTTTTATATCTTTCTCCATATAAAATGTACCTAACTAAACCATACACTTATCACATTTCTGAGAGCTGGTAATTTTGCACAAGCATAAAAACAGATTTATAAACAGGTGTGTAAACTCTTTGCTGTACATTTGCAGGTGCAAACATTATACAAGTATGGCGAAATTTAGTAATCACGGTACAAGTGGCAGACCTTCATTTAATTGAAAGTGGTCCTACTCGAACTGTTCAGAGGAACTACGAGGGAGGAAGTATGTTTCAACACCCGCATAATTATATCGGAAACATAATGATTGAACACGATAAAACAAGAGATTTATCGTATAAGGAACGCACGGAAGAGAAAAGAAATGGGAAGCTGGTATTTATTGTAATTATAATCCGTACTAATATTATAAATACGAAAGTAACTGTGTCTGTCTGTCTCTTTTTCACGCCTAAACCACTGAACTGATTTGAATGAAATTTGGTACAAATATAGTTTGGGACCCGAGAAAGGACATAGGGTAGTTTTCATCCCGGAAATCCCCCGAAAACGGGTGCTATTAATCCACGCGGACGAAGTCGCGGGCATAAGCTAGTCTTATGCCCGCGACTATGTATAAAATGTATAAGTATAAAAATATCTATATGTATAAAATGGTTAATTTTCTGACGGATTAGGTGAT